>JBBWWR010000260.1:0-291808 GCA_039583875.1 Platanthera guangdongensis
TGTTCACTGCCTCAGCTGCATTGCAGAAATGCACTGTACTGCAGTATTTGCTATGCATCATTTTTACACTGGATAGTAGTGCATTTTTGCACTGCTTGTCCAATGGATTAATCGCTGAAAACCCAATTCGAACTCTCCATCCAATGAATCGATCTAACTTGACTTTTTCTCTCTGTTGTTGAGGAAAAAAATGGAGAATTTGATGAAATGTGATACGAAGCGTGATGAGGTTAATGTTCAAGTTGTTCTTTGATGCAGGTAAGTTTGTTATATTCTTACATATTTTGATTCATGCTTTTAAAATTAATAAGATATCAAAAGTATGATTATGAATGTAGTGCAAAAAATCAACCCAGTTGTATTTCCAGCATTTTGCCCACATCCCTGCACTTTGTTATATTAATTGGTCCAGTTGGATTTCAACTAATCATGAAAATAATTTTTGGATCTTCTAGAATTATAATTTTCAACTCAATCATAGAATGCCTATTGTTGGTGTTACCTGTTTTTTCAATTAACTCATCATTGATTTAGTGTTTTGGAGCTCCCAGCATTGTTTATCATGGTATATAAAAACTCAATCTTCCATTGAATGCATTTGATACTATGTGATTTTCAGAGCATTGCCTTATTTTTTTCGGGTATAACTACCTCATAATATCTCAAAAATGAATGCTAAAGGGTGTTAGGCTTTATGATTATCGTTTTTTCATTGTCTTTCACATGAATCATGCTTCAATTTAGCCTTTCTTTTCTATTGTATTGATTACATTTTGATTTTTTGCTTCTTTTCACTGTCCTGAATATAGAAACCATGTTTTGAGAAACATTGATTTTATAGGGTTGTTGTCATATGTACCTTATGTTTTAGGGATAACATTTTCGGCTCACGACCAATGTTGCGCCCACGACGAATATCACAAATCTAGATGAATGACAATGCCCCCGACGAATGAGGGCGCCCACGACGAATGATGGCGCCCACGACCAATGTTGCCCCCCATGACAAATGGCATCCACGACAAATGTCGACCACACGACAAATGTTTCCCCTACAAAAAATGTCGCCCCCACAACAAATATCGGCCCACACGACAAATGTCGCCTCAATGACAAAATCGCTCCCCCGCTTAATGCCCTCCACGACAAATGTCGAAACCACGACAAATGTCACGTCTACAACAATTGTCTCCTCCGCGGCAAATGTCGCATCTTGCGACAATTGTCGCCTCACCACAAATGTCGCCCCCACACGACATTTGCCGTCGCCACGACGATGTATCCCCCACGACGAATGTCGCACCCACAATGTATGTCGCCCCCACGACGAATTTCGCTTTTTTTAGACGAATGTCGCCCCCATGCCGATTGTATTCCACACCCGGATGTCACCCCACGACGAATATCACCCCCACGACGAACGTCTCCCCCATGACGAATGTCTCCACCACAACTAATGATACACTCACGACAAATGTCACCCCTATGACGAATATCGCCCCTATGACGAATGTCGCCCCGCTCGACGAATGTCGCCCCCACGACGAATCTCTCCCCCACGACTAATGTCGCCCCCTCGACGAATATCGCCCCAATGAACAATTGTTGCCCCTATGACGAATGTCGCCCCCACGACGAATGTCGCCCCCACGACGAATGTCTCACCCACGACGAATATCATCACGATGACTAATGACGCCCTCACGACAAATGTTGCCCCGCGACAAATGTCACCCTCACGACAAATGTCGCCCCCTCGACAAATGTCGCACCCACGACGAATGTTGCCCGCACGGGGTCCCCCGTTCATGACTGCTTGTATATATATATATATATATATATATATATATATATATAAATATATATATATATATATATATATATATATATATATATATATATATATATATATATGTAACGGTTCAACCCCGGTTGAAACTGGTTGGACCGTCCAACCTTGAACCTTTTCCTCCTGGTTCGATGTCCGGTCCGGTTTTCAAAACCTTGCTTGAAATTGCTTCATGGTAATAAGTTTTGATGGGGTCCCCTTACACATGTAAGCGCAAGCATAAACAAAGCTAAAAGCATCTGCATGCGGAGGGTGCGAATATAAACAATTTCCCATTAATGGATAACCATCTGATCATGGGGAGCGAGAGGGGTAACAACCATGGTCAAATCGTCTGAGCCGCACAATGTCGTTGCTACCCGTCCCCTCTCCTGTGACCAGCCAGGTGCGCGAAGCCGCCCCGAACGGGCGGCCCTTTGACCGCACCGATTGGGCGGCCCTTTGGCCGCACAGATCGGAGGCCTCCTCGCCGATCAGGACAGGCGGCCTCTTGGCCGCTCGTCCCATAGTCGATGCCCAGCCTAGGGCTTGAGACCGCCTCGATCAGTCGGCCTCCCCATCGTGGCCGCCCCAGTCGAACGATCGAGTCATCTGTCTTGACCCGAACGGCCCTGGGGCGACGACGTTATATTCATGAAAATGTTAATTTGCGTGCTCCAACCCTGGTATTTTTATTCGTCCGTCTATTAGTTTCCTGGGGAAAATTACTGGGTCACCCTTCCTAAAATCTACATAAATGCACAAATGCCCTCATTTAGGAAATAGAGGAAAAAGGAGAAAAGGGGTTCATGAGCGGAGAATTTATTAAGTTTCGCAAGGCTGCTCCAGCACGTGCCCCCGTGTGCCCCAGCGTGATCCGTGGCCCTGACCGCTGTGCACCCGTGCGTGCTCCGCCGTGCGTGCCCCGCCCCCTGCGCCGCGCGGCCCGCCCCCTCGCGAGCCCAACTTTCGTGCTCGCCTGCCTCCATGATTCCCGTTGTAATATCCTGACTTTTATGGGTCCACTACAAAAGTTGGGAGTTACACATTCCCGAGCGCGCGCCCCCGCACGCGCCCTCGCGCACCGTGCCCCGAGCGTCCCGCCTCTGCGCGCCCTCTAGTGGGCCCCGCAACCGCGCGCCCACCGCCCCATGCCTGCCCTCGCACGCGCCCCGGCATGCGCCTCGCCCCACCCCCCCAGCCCTCGCCCTGCCCTCGTGCGCGCCCTCGCATAAGCACCCAGACGCGCCCTAGCAGACCCTGCCCCGGAGCGTCCCTCCTCTGCGCGCGCCCCTGTGGGCCCCGCCGCCACACCCTCCCTCCTCCCTCCCGCATGCGCCCTGCCCCCACCCGCCCCCGCGTGCGCCCCGCACGAGCACCTGCGCGCCCCAACCCCACGCGCGCCCTCGCTCCCCCCCCCCCCCCCGCGCGCTCTCCCCCTGAAACTCCCTGCCCTCGCGCACCACACCCCAATGCGCGCAACCCCTACATGCGCCCCCTGCACCCCGCCCTCATGCACGCCCCTCTCGCCCCGCCTCCGTGCGCCCCCTCCCCCGCATGAAACCATGTTCTTGCCCTTGTGTGCGCCCCTGTGCTCGCCCCCACGCGTAAGAATGATCTTGAGCACACATTTCGCTCAAGAACAAAGTCGGTAGTCCATAAGATTTCCTATAAAGAACATGAAACACATCTAAAGCGTACTTGGCACGTGCGTCGCCAAAATCGAGGCACTTTCCGTGTGCCTATTCCGTACTTCATTTCCGGATCTATATGCCAACAAAGGGGATTCCATGAATCAACCCAAAGACTCTCAAAACCAGCCACCTTTTAGTGGGGGAATCACATACATATGCCAAAAAGGAAGCCTTCACATGGCTAGGAAGAAAGGTCGTTACCCTTGAAGACCGTTTCGGTGCCATGAGTTTCAAGCTGGCTCGAATGACTCACAAGAGCTTTTCCTCCGCAACGTCGGCCTCGGATCTCTCGTCGGCCAACCGCAACACCACCGGTGATCAGCCCCCTCTCCTCCTCCTCCTTCTTCCTCTCTCTTTCTCTCTCTAGAAGTGTAGTAAGAGAAAGTCAAAAGCCACATGAGTTTCCCCAACCCATTCTCGGCCTTAAGAAGACAGGGAGGCCTCTCAGCCCTTGGATCCAGACTGAAGGAATGGATGGCCACGATTTCACCAAAAATCATAAATTTTGCCTGACACGGCCTGTGGCACGGTCGTGTCCCAGGCCGTGTGCCTCAAGTGGTGCTTAACAGACTTATCCAAACCAGTGACATGCCCATGTGACACGCCCGTGTCACGGGCCGTATCACCCGACACGCCTTCAGACACGCTCATGTCTGTGGCCGTGTTCATTAGGCTGAAAAATCTCAAAATCACCCGAGACTCACACGGCTTGTGACACGCCCGTGTCCCAGGCCGTGTACCCATACACGACACTCGACACGACCCAGCTTAAATTCGTCGAGCTGAGTTCGTCGACCGCGCTGACACGCCCTGTGACATGCCCGTGTCACAAGCCGTGTCCTAAGCACTCGACGATCATCGACCACTCATCGACTGTTCCTCCCGAACACTCGTCGACGCAGGATACGCCCTGGGACATGTCTATGTCCCAGGTCGTGTCCCCCCAAAAACTTTCCTGCTGAAAAATGGGCTGTTACACACCTGACCAAAAGACTTGAGGTTTGGTTTTTGAGCACCTGATCAAAAGCTCATTGGTGTCAGGCACCTGATCAAAAATATGAGTGGATTCCTACCAGGGTGGTAAAAGAGTGGATGTACCCAGTTTGGGGAATCACTATAACTTTCTTGTGTTGTCTGGTTGCCCGTTCCTTTTGTTCTTGCTGTGTTTGTGTAAGACCCCATTTTTTTTTCTTTCTCGCCACCGGGGTCTTATGCCCAGAACCGCCGCTTTGCGGTGACCCTTCACGCCTTGAAGCGACATCACCACAAAACGTCGTTTCTGCCGGCCAATTCGATCGCAGCATAGTAACAAAATTAGAGTAACATCATGCGCAGCACAACTCTAAGTAAAAGTCCACAGAAATATCACATCAAGTAAAAATATCTCCACGATGGGAGAGTCCACAAAACCAGCACTGTAAATAAGGGCTTATGCCCGATACATCAATTCCTCACTACAAGATCTCTCATGAGGAAATAAAGTAAAAACTACTAGAGTAAGGGCCTCACGGTCCCAGCTGTCTGAACTCCTGTGCTAGACTGCCCTATCTCCAAGCGTGTCAACCTCTGGGGCTGCTCCTCCAGTCTGGGCTCCGCGATCCCCTAAATGATGTGGTTCGAAAACCGTTAGTCTAAAAGACTAAGTCCTATCATCCCCCACCCCTTCCCCCGTGGCTCCTAGACACCGAGCGGAGAGGAAGAAAGGGAGGACTTGAAAGTGGAGAGTATATCAATGCAGGTGACGGTGGACTTAAATCTAGCAATTTATATAGTAACTAATCATATATGTAAACAAGTAAAGTAAAGTGACCTTAACTTATATGGGTACATATAAGCAAGGGGTCTTTTGCAAGGCTCCCATCGTATAAAGAGTCCCATACCAATTTATACGTTGGAGCCTTGCAAAAGACCCCTTGCTTATATGTACCCATATAAGTTAAGGTCACTTTACTTTACTTGTTTACATATATGATTAGTTACTATATAAATTGCTAGATTTAAGTCCACCGTCACCTGCATTTGATATACTCTCCACTTTCAAGTCCTCCCTTTCTTCCTCTCCTCGGTGTCTAGGAGCCACGGGGGAAGGGGTGGGGGATGATAGGACTTAGTCTTTTAGACTAACGGTTTTCGAACCACATCATTTAGGGGATCGCGGAGCCCAGACTGGAGGAGCAGCCCCAGAGGTTGACACGCTTGGAGATAGGGCAGTCTAGCACAGGAGTTCAGACAGCTGGGACCGTGAGGCCCTTACTCTAGTAGTTTTTACTTTATTTCCTCATGAGAGATCTTGTAGTGAGAATTGATGTATCGGGCATAAGCCCTTATTTACAGTGCTTGGTTTTGTGGACTCTCCCATCGTGGAGATATTTTTACTTGATGTGATATTTCTGTGGACTTTTACTTAGAGTTGTTCTGCGCATGATGTTACTCTAATTTTGTTACTATGCTGCGATCGAATTGGCCGGCAGAAACGGCGTTTTGTGGTGATGTCGCTTCAAGGCGTGAAGGGTCACCGCAAAGCGGCGGTTCTGGCATAAGACCCCGGTGGCGAGAAAGAAAAAAAATGGGGTCTTACAAGTGGTATCAAAGCGAGGTTTCGATCCTCGGATACTAGGGATATCTGCATGTCCCTGAAAGACCGGACCAGCTCCATAGACATAAGCTGAGGTCCCTTCCCTGAAGCATTTCCTCTCCGGCTCAACGCATCTGCCACCACGTTCGCCTTCCCGGGGTGGTAGTGCATAGTATACTCATAATCTGTCAGGAACTCCACCCAACGCCTTTGTCTGATGTTGAGGTCTTTTTGCGTGTCCACGTATCTCAGGTTCTGGTGGTCGGAGAAGATGTCGCAATGAACCCCGTACAGATAGTGCCGCCAAATCTTCAAGGCGAAGATTACTGCGCCCATCTCCAGATCGTGGACCGGGTAATTTTTCTCGTGGATCTTCAACTGTCGAGAGGCATAAGCTATCACATGCCCGTTCTGCATCAGAACGACACCCATCCCTTGGTAGGAGGCGTCGGTATACACCTGGAATCCCTCCCTTCCTGACGGAATAGCGAGGATGGGAGCCGAAGTGAGCCGACTCTTCAGCTCCACGAAGGCTGCCTCGCACTGTGGTGTCCAAACAAAAGGGGATTCCTTCTTCGTCAGAGTCGTAAGTGTTGATTTCTGTGAAGTGAAAGTGGGTGAATGGAAGGCTTGGGAAACCTATCCGCGCGGACTACGCGGACTGGGTTGGCGGACTGCTAGGTCGGCAGGGATGTTGCAGGCGGTTTGCTCTGTGGCGGCCTGGGCGGTCTGTTCGCGCGGACTGCGCGGACAGCAGCGGCGGTCTGACAGGCCAGTGTTTGCTCAGCAGGCGGTTTACTCCCAGGAAGTAACCGGGCGGATAGGAATGTTATCCGCGGAGTCCGGCTTGAAGCGGACTGAAGGACTGGAGCTCGGCAGACCGGTTTGGCAGATGCCTTGGTCTTGCTCTAGTGAAGCGGCAAGTGGAAGCCGTGGAGACCGCCGGTCAGCGCGGACAGGAACTGGAGGTCGCCCGGTATGGCGGGCTAGATCCAGTGTCCGCCAGTAAGTGCGGACTGGCCCTTGCGGCCAGTGGACTGGACTTGGTGGGAATTGAACCAAGTCCAGGATGGCTCAGTCCGGGGAGATCGCGCAGTGGAGCGCGGGCTGGTTTCTCAGTCCGCCAAGCGTAGTAGAAGTGCTTTGCCTTGTTTGCTAGCTTGGGGATATGCGGACTGGAGGATTGCCCGTGCAGGAGCGTGCGGACTGGAGCTGGAGTCCGCTGAGTCCGGAGATGCCTTGTGATGAGGCAATGGACTCAGGAGTTGCGGACTGGAGTCTGTTGTTAGCGGACTGGATTGGCGTGTCCGCTAAGTCCGGAGGTGCCTTGGCAATGAGGTAATGGACTTGGGATATGCGGACGATAGCTGGGTATCCGCTGAGTCCGGCAGGTGCCTTGATGGCGCGGTTGCGGGCTCGGGTTTTGCGGGCTGATGCCTTGTCCGCAGAATGGCGGATACGGCTTTTGTGGAGTCCGGCTGTGGTGGTCCTGGCTTGGTCTCTGGCGGCAAGGCGGACTGGATATTGGAGTCCGGCCTTGGAGAAGCTGGGGCGGACTGGCTATCTGCACAGGGCGGCGAACTGGCATGTGTGTCCGCGGGCTGGCGGACACATAAGTTCTTGCTGCGGGTTGTGGCGGTGATCCTATCGGGAAGGGCGGTGACCATACTCATCGTCGTGCCTATAAATAGGACCCATGTCACATCAAGAAAAGAGAGAACAACAGAGGAACCTAGACCGAAGTAAGTGAACAGTGTTTGAGCTCGCGTAAGTTGCTGCGGCCTGGACTTTGTGTCCGCGCGGATAGAGTTGACCCGGTTGTGCTGTGCAGGTTGTGCGGATAGCGCTGGAAAGCCAGGACTTGGCTCTGATTGCGGTCAGGGACAGTGCGGACTCTGCGGTTAAGCAACAGGCGGTAAACAGCAGGTCGCGGATAGCGACCAGGCGGTCTTCTCTTTGGCGACTTGGTTCGGGGTTCAGGAGGTCGCCTGCATCAGGCGGACTGTTCCATTCGGTGGCGCAGCTTGTGCGGTCTGGCGGCGTGCAGACCGGCGGTGAAGAGCTAAGCATTGGAGCAAGGGTGAGTCCGCGCGGCTTGGGTTGCGGTCTGGCGACCTGGCGGACTGAGCGGACTCCACAGCAGTAGGTCGGCGGCTTGATTGTTTGAGTCCGCGCGGCTTGTTTTTTGGTTCTTGTCTTTGTAACTGTCTCTGCTCTCCCGGTGTTGGGTTTTGGTGAAGTTTGTCTCGCCATGTATGTCTCGCCTTGTAAAGAAGGTTGCTCTTGATCAATAAAGAAGCTTGTGCTGCATGTGTTGCTGGTTGTTACTGCTTTGTTGAGATAACCACTGTTAACTCCACGATCCGGGAAAACTTTCAACATATAAGTGGGCGTATTCTCCTTCGGTTTGTTGAGTTTTCAGCAGGGTATCCAAGGGGGCGTCTGCGGTTTGTTGAATTTTAACATGGTATCAGAGGGAGGTTGTTGGAGTGGTCAAGCAGTGCTCAATGGAAGTAGTTGCTCTTCTGAAGAGGAAACCAGTGGTAGAACCATGGCAGTGGAGGATGCAAGTTGTCTTGGTATTGATCCTCTTACAGAGGCGAACTGTGAACGGTGGAAGTCCTGTATGAAGAGCTTTCTTCTTGGCGAGGACCTTTGGGAGGTTGTATGCGGAGCAGGAAGACAAGAGGATACTGCTGGCAATGCTGAGGCGATGAGAGCTTGGAAGGAGGCAAATGCGAAAGCGGAGTCTATTCTCAAGCAGGTGATCTCATCGGAGCTCTTGGACCACATCAGTGGATGTCGGTCAGCTGCGGAGGTTTGGACTTCCCTTGATGGGTTGTTCAGGAAGAAGGTGAAGGAGGTTGCTGCTGATGATGGTCCCTCTACTTCATATCAGGAAGAAAGGAGTGTTTCTCCTAGGCGTGATAGGAAGAGGAAGGAAGGACCACGGTGCTATAAATGCAAGCAGCAAGGTCATCTTCGGAAGGAGTGCAAGGTTGTCTTGCTCTCGGCGAACGTAGCTCAGGTAGGGAGGAAGGAGAAGAACGTAGTTGGGACTTCAACTAGTTCTGGATCTGATCGGCTGGATGCCACTGATAGTGCAGCTATCTGGCATGAAAGACTGGGGCATGTAGGGATGGACAAGCTGAAAGCAATGGCGGAAAGAAGACTCGTAAGAGGCTTGCCTAGATTGTCATCCTATGGCGATGGTCGGGGGTGTGCGGGATGTCAGGAAAGTGGAGCCTATCGCTTCATGGTCGACAAAGCACAAGCCAGGAGTAATGCACCATTGGCGGTTGTCCATTGTGCTCTGGTGGGACCGACCGTCACGGCCAGTCTTGGAGGCAGCAGGTTCATGCTGATATTGGTTGATGACTATTCTGGGTATACTTGGGTATACTTTATGAAGACGAAGTCCAGCATGGTACGCTTGTTTGTGGAGTTCAAGAAGCTTGTCGAAGGCCAGCTTGGCCGGAGGATCAAGGTGTTGAGGACAGGTTTCGGTGGTGAGTTTGACTCAACCGAGTTCTCACGCTTTTGCAGGAAGCAAGGGATCCGGATGGAGCTTTCTTGTGGACATACTTCACAACAGGGTAGTGTTGCAGCTCGGATGATCCGTTGGTTAACGGAGACCTGCAAGTGTTGGCTTCGGAGTAAAGGCGTTCCGAAGGCTCTTTGGGCGGAAGGAATGGCCTGTGCTGCTCATGTCATCAACCGGATGCCTCTTAGTCCGATCATAATGAAGACTCCTTATGAGCTAATGTTCGGAGTGAAGCCCTCAGTGAAGCACCTTCGGGTGTTTGGATCTACCTGCTATTTACACTCTCCGGGTGCTCTCAAAACAAAGCTAGTCTTTGTAGGGTATGATGAGCAGAGAAGAAGATGGAGGTGTATGGATCCTGCGACGAAGAAACTCATAGTGTCAAGAGACATTGTTTTCGATGAGTTGACGCCGTATTGGGGTAGCTCTTATGTGGAGCTAGAGATAAGCAGGTCAGATGGTGGGCTGAAGGAGGCTGCTGCTAAAGAAGTGGAATTGCCTGAGTCACCAGGTGCTCCAGGTTGTTCTAGCTCCGGGGCAAAGGCGTCAGAGTCGGGAAGAAGGGGGAGCGATGCTCCAGGACCTTCTGGCTCAAAGGCGGAGGCTTCCGGTTCAGGAAGCAGGGGGAGCGATGTTCCAGGCAGTTCTTGTTCAAGAGGGGAGTCTTCTGGTTCAGGTAGCAGGGGGAGCGTTGCTCCAGGTGCTCTTGGTTCCAGTAAGGAGGCGTCTTGTTCAGGGAACAAAGGGAGCATTGTTCCGGGTTTGCCCGGGAACGGAGCTGGTTCAAAAGCAGCGGAGGTGGTTAGCCATGATCAGGTTCTTCGGAGATCGAAGAGGATCAGTAAGCCACCAGCTCGATATAGTGAAGGGAACACGGCGGACTTGGTCCCGTGTTTCCTTGGTAGCCCTCAGGTCGAGCAAGGGACTTCTGGCTGTGATGACCCCACTAGAATCAAGGAGGTGGTTGACACTAAGTCTGATGAGGTGACTTCTCTCAGAGGCAACGAGGCTTGGGCTTCTGGGTCCAAGGAAGTTGGTGATTCTCCTTTGATGCATGAGTGGAGGTTGAAGCTGAAGAAGGCAGAGGGAAGCATGGCTCCTTTTGGGAGATGCTGGAGGGCTCCCTCATGGTCCATGATATGCGGGGCGAGGACTATGTCTTGGACATCTCTTCGTAGATGCTATCGGAAGGACCAGGTGCAAGGTTACGGGAGCTGCTGGAGTTATTCACCACTTCTCACTTCAAGGGGGAGTGTTGATTTCTGTGAAGTGAAAGTGGGTGAATGGAAGGCTTGGGAAACCTATCCGCGCGGACTACGCGGACTGGGTTGGCGGACTGCTAGGTCGGCAGGGATGTTGCAGGCGGTTTGCTCTGTGGCGGCCTGGGCGGTCTGTTCGCGCGGACTGCGCGGACAGCAGCGGCGGTCTGACAGGCCAGTGTTTGCTCAGCAGGCGGTTTACTCCCAGGAAGTAACCGGGCGGATAGGAATGTTATCCGCGGAGTCCGGCTTGAAGCGGACTGAAGGACTGGAGCTCGGCAGACCGGTTTGGCAGATGCCTTGGTCTTGCTCTAGTGAAGCGGCAAGTGGAAGCCGTGGAGACCGCCGGTCAGCGCGGACAGGAACTGGAGGTCGCCCGGTATGGCGGGCTAGATCCAGTGTCCGCCAGTAAGTGCGGACTGGCCCTTGCGGCCAGTGGACTGGACTTGGTGGGAATTGAACCAAGTCCAGGATGGCTCAGTCCGGGGAGATCGCGCAGTGGAGCGCGGGCTGGTTTCTCAGTCCGCCAAGCGTAGTAGAAGTGCTTTGCCTTGTTTGCTAGCTTGGGGATATGCGGACTGGAGGATTGCCCGTGCAGGAGCGTGCGGACTGGAGCTGGAGTCCGCTGAGTCCGGAGATGCCTTGTGATGAGGCAATGGACTCAGGAGTTGCGGACTGGAGTCTGCTGTTAGCGGACTGGATTGGCGTGTCCGCTAAGTCCGGAGGTGCCTTGGCAATGAGGTAATGGACTTGGGATATGCGGACGATAGCTGGGTATCCGCTGAGTCCGGCAGGTGCCTTGATGGCGCGATTGCGGGCTCGGGTTTTGCGGGCTGATGCCTTGTCCGCAGAATGGCGGATACGGCTTTTGTGGAGTCCGGCTGTGGTGGTCCTGGCTTGGTCTCTGGCGGCAAGGCGGACTGGATATTGGAGTCCGGCCTTGGAGAAGCTGGGGCGGACTGGCTATCTGCACAGGGCGGCGAACTGGCATGTGTGTCCGCGGGCTGGCGGACACATAAGTTCTTGCTGCGGGTTGTGGCGGTGATCCTATCGGGAAGGGCGGTGACCATACTCATCGTCGTGCCTATAAATAGGACCCATGTCACATCAAGAAAAGAGAGAACAACAGAGGAACCTAGACCGAAGTAAGTGAACAGTGTTTGAGCTCGCGTAAGTTGCTGCGGCCTGGACTTTGTGTCCGCGCGGATAGAGTTGACCCGGTTGTGCTGTGCAGGTTGTGCGGATAGCGCTGGAAAGCCAGGACTTGGCTCTGATTGCGGTCAGGGACAGTGCGGACTCTGCGGTTAAGCAACAGGCGGTAAACAGCAGGTCGCGGATAGCGACCAGGCGGTCTTCTCTTTGGCGACTTGGTTCGGGGTTCAGGAGGTCGCCTGCATCAGGCGGACTGTTCCATTCGGTGGCGCAGCTTGTGCGGTCTGGCGGCGTGCAGACCGGCGGTGAAGAGCTAAGCATTGGAGCAAGGGTGAGTCCGCGCGGCTTGGGTTGCGGTCTGGCGACCTGGCGGACTGAGCGGACTCCACAGCAGTAGGTCGGCGGCTTGATTGTTTGAGTCCGCGCGGCTTGTTTTTTGGTTCTTGTCTTTGTAACTGTCTCTGCTCTCCCGGTGTTGGGTTTTGGTGAAGTTGTCTCGCCATGTATGTCTCGCCTTGTAAAGAAGGTTGCTCTTGATCAATAAAGAAGCTTGTGCTGCATGTGTTGCTGGTTGTTACTGCTTTGTTGAGATAACCACTGTTAACTCCACGATCCGGGAAAACTTTCAACATATAAGTGGGCGTATTCTCCTTCAGTTTGTTGAGTTTTCAGCAGGGTATCCAAGGGGGCGTCTGCGGTTTGTTGAATTTTAACAGTAAGAGGGAGCGCGATCCGGGAGAATCCCTCTACAAACTTCCGGTAGTACCCGGCAAGTCCCAAGAAGCTCCGTACATCTGTCGCCGTCTTCAATGGTGGCCAATCCTCTGATACCACTTGTAAGACCCCATTTTTTTTCTTTCTCGCCACCGGGGTCTTATGCCCAGAACCGCCGCTTTGCGGTGACCCTTCACGCCTTGAAGCGACATCACCACAAAACGCCGTTTCTGCCGGCCAATTCGATCGCAGCATAGTAACAAAATTAGAGTAACATCATGCGCAGCACAACTCTAAGTAAAAGTCCACAGAAATATCACATCAAGTAAAAATATCTCCACGATGGGAGAGTCCACAAAACCAAGCACTGTAAATAAGGGCTTATGCCCGATACATCAATTCCTCACTACAAGATCTCTCATGAGGAAATAAAGTAAAAACTACTAGAGTAAGGGCCTCACGGTCCCAGCTGTCTGAACTCCTGTGCTAGACTGCCCTATCTCCAAGCGTGTCAACCTCTGGGGCTGCTCCTCCAGTCTGGGCTCCGCGATCCCCTAAATGATGTGGTTCGAAAACCGTTAGTCTAAAAGACTAAGTCCTATCATCCCCCACCCCTTCCCCGTGGCTCCTAGACACCGAGCGGAGAGGAAGAAAGGGAGGACTTGAAAGTGGAGAGTATATCAAATGCAGGTGACGGTGGACTTAAATCTAGCAATTTATATAGTAACTAATCATATATGTAAACAAGTAAAGTAAAGTGACCTTAACTTATATGGGTACATATAAGCAAGGGGTCTTTTGCAAGGCTCCCATCGTATAAAGAGTCCCATACCAATTTATACGTTGGGGTGTCGGTTATTAACAGCAATATATATATATGTAAAGAAAATTAACCTTAATTTATAAACTTGCCCACACAAGCTTATAGACCAAGGGGTCGTTTTGCAGGGCCTAATGTATAAGTGTCCCATACCACTTATATTTTAGGTGTCGAAGGTTAAATGAATCGCTTATGCTATGACATGCAAGTGGGTATGATGGATCAAGCAAGTGCAACACACACACCCGACTCTGTGCACACAGACCTTTAGTTCCCCCTTTCTGGAGCCTCACCTCCCAGGATACCTCCGTAGTGGCAGACGGAAGCGGTGGGTTGGGCCTCGCCCACCTCTAAACCAGTATAGCACTACTGGTCAGACCTATCGTACGCCTCAACGCTGGTGCACAAGCGGACTCCTGCGTACTCTTGCCGGCTGGCGCACCGGACTTCTGTTGGCGAAGTGCTATCACAACACTTGCCGAGTCAACGGATTGGTGTCTGTGCTAAGATCCTCCAATACCGGAGACCCACCACCTTAATATCATTCCTTTTATGCACATGCAAGTTTAGCGTAATCAAAACCCGAGCCGAATCTCCCCGGACCAACACGTCCGTCACAAACAATCGAGCCGAAGCTCCCCGGACCAACATCCCGTGCCATCAGTGTCTGTGAAATGTGCAACCCTAATTACTAAGTTACTCTTTTCAGCTTGTTAAACAATTTACGTTAACCCAGGACTGCCCCCGGTATTCCCTGTGAAGGGCTCTCAAGGGGCACTAGGAACTGTGTTGGGATTACGCCCAGCGTTCCCTTTCGCAAGGT
This sequence comes from Platanthera guangdongensis, assembly GCA_039583875.1. Taxonomy (NCBI): domain Eukaryota; kingdom Viridiplantae; phylum Streptophyta; class Magnoliopsida; order Asparagales; family Orchidaceae; genus Platanthera; species Platanthera guangdongensis. The sequence continues at coordinate 14,410 of JBBWWR010000260.1, forward strand.
ACTTATTTTATTATTGGTTGATTCCCTTACCCATTATTTTCTCATGTTTCGATATGCTAATCCTAGGGTGATTTGACTCCAACTCTCCTTGGGTAGGACGATCTTTCGTCGGACCCGAACGCCTTTAAACCCTAGACAAAACCACTCCCTACTCACTCATCTTCCAAAGATGCAGCCCATTCCACTTGTTCTTGCAGCAAACCATCAAGACCCATCATACGTGCCCTAATCCACATCCAAATGAAATCCTGCAGTTTTGCTATATGCAGACCACTTAAGCTACATGATGTACTCAATAGGTGATACTCTAATTCTCCTCCAATAACTCTACAAATTTTACCAGAGGTCTATTATGATAAATATAGTCTAAATTCAGAAAATTATATTTTTCCTAATTAATCTACTATTTATTGAATTTTCCTCAACAGCTAGGCCATAGTCAATTTGAACATGAACCATAAGATTTTCTCAGGTAATGGCCTCCTAAAATTTGTATTCACTAAATAACAGAGAAATATCATTGGTTGCCAATTTTCATAATTTTCCAGATAATTCTTGACCTCTAAAGGATTTATTAAAATAATTCCTAAAATCGAATATAATGAAGGAAGTGCCACATATATGTCTCCAATAATTATGTAAAAATTACTAGGGCTTCATAAGGAACTAAAAACATCATGATCAAGAAATTAGAATTTTTCAGACAATCTAAAAGTCATTATTAAATTTCCCAAGGTTCCATGGAATTAAATAATTAAAGAAGCAACTACTAAATATCATTCTTCAAAAATTTCATAAAAATTTACAGAGATGGGTATCATGATTATAAGCCCCTTTGCTAAGTTTGATCAAGTTTAAACAAGTATAGTTCTCTGCAAAAATTCTTAAGTGGAAATTATAAAATATAACTTGTGAATAAAGTACCAAAAATATTCATCCAAAATTTATTATAAAATTTCCAGAGACATGTATGCCCTAAGCAACTACCTATTCAAAATCTCAGCCCTTTTCAGATAGTTTTGGTATTAGTTCTTATGGTTTCAAAGCTAGTGCCCTAAACTAGGGTTATGGATTTAAGGGGTCTTAAGTCTTCCAAATGCCCTAAAATTTTAACCACAGGACCATAGTAACCCTATGGACATCATGCCCAAGTTTCAAGTCCATCCAAGATCTTTTGACCCCAATTTCTTCAAACCCTAGAAATTTACCCTAAAGGGCCTACCCTAAAATTCTAGGGCTACCCTAGTCCAAACCACTCCAAACTTCATAAGTGACTGTAACAAGTCAAAGTATATCAGTGGCCAAAATTTCAGCCTCTGATGAGGGAATTTGGCCACTCAACCATCAAATAGTGGTTTTTGACCAAAATACCCTTATAGGGTCATATATAGGGTGGGTAGATTACCTATCCTAAACATCTCCAAATGAGCTAAAGTTTTAACCCTATACCTATCATGACATCTAAGGCCACCCACCAAAATTTGGGGGAGTTTTAAATTAATTAGGTCACATAATTAAATTAATCATGATTTATTAAATTTTTCTAAAAACTATAGAAAAATGTTCTCCAAAAATTCTAAATTTTGGACAGGTTCTAGATATGCCTAAGACCTTCTCACTGCCCAAATTTCAACTTGTTTGGACAAGGAATGAAGTGTGGGCACCAAAATTAATTTCTGTTTAGGTCTAGGTATAGGTCCTACCAAAAAGGGTACCCTGGTCTAACCAGTGGCCAAAAAGGGTCCAAACAATTTTTGCTACAAACTAGACACCCTAAGCTACAATTTTCATGTTGGGCAGATTTCCATTCAGGGTCCCTAAGTATTTTAAAAATTAAATACATTAAATACAATCAGTGTGACAGAAATGAAATGTTTCTTATTTAATTCCTATAGTATCTAATCTGATGCCGCACGAATCTTGGCGCAGATCGACGGCATCTGGTCATCGTCCCCGATGAGCCAACGGCCAGGATTGCTCCTTCCTGCGCCGACTTCAAACGTCTGCCGCCGGCCACCCAGTCCCTTCCCCGGCCGGCCACCGCCACCATCACCTCCGTTGAGGTGGTGGCTACCGCCAGACGGCGGCACAGCCGCCGGAGGGGCGGATTCCGGCGATCCAACCAAGAATTTTCTCGGCCGAAAGCCATGAATTTCCTGAATTGGATCGGGCTCAATTGAGCCCGAACCTCAGCCCTAATGGAACCTAAGATCTACCCATGAGAAAAGAGGAGGAGGAGGACCTTGTTGGCGGCCTGGAGACGAGCGGATCTGCGGGTTGACATGGTGGTGGCGCCGCCGATCGGATTTCTGCAACCTCCCAGTAAACTCGCCGGATTTCTTCAGTTAAGGATTGGGAAATCCTCCCCCAAGCTCACTGGTGGTGTTTAAATCATCAGAGGGGGAGAGGAATGGGAGAAAACTGCCATGGCCATCATGGCCATTAAAGGCTTGTCTCGGCCATGATGGTGGAGGCTGTAACTGCCCCTTGACAGCCAGGAAAACGGCTGGAAACTCCTCCCCTTCACTGGAGGAGATGAATGCTGCCATCAATGGGGACCATTGGCCTTTCCTTGGCCAATCTCCTCCTTCAACTCTCTTCCCCCTTTTCTCTCTCCTCCATTAGTGTGGGATGAAGCTTTCTCTCTCTTTCCTAGTCACCAAACTGACCATGCTGACTCCCCAGCCTATTGGCAGCCCTTTCCACCCATAATATTTCATTATGTTGTGGTTAACTCAAAAGGAAAAGGGGTTGAGCTTGGGTTGACTCATTTAGGCTAATTTGACCTAACTCTAGCATAGGGTTGACCTTGGTCAACATGACCATTTGAGTTGACCCCAATGGGTCCTTGGTGACCTATTGGACTCCCTTAAGGTCTAGGAAGGGTTATGTAGGGTTACCCTGCACTTTGGAGGTCACATACCCTTGGTAAGGGTACTTTGACCAGATTAGGAGTTTGAGTTGACTTGGGTCAACCTGGCCTCTAGGGCTGACCCCAATGTGTCCTTAGAGACCCATTGACCTCACTTTAGGGTTAGGAGGGCATAGGTGGGGTCCTCTAGGTTAGGAGTAGGTCAATTGGCCCTATGTAGGCTAGTTTGACCCATTTAGGGCTAGGGTTGACCTTGGTCAATTGAGCCTCTTTGTTTGACCCCAATGGGTCCTTATGGCTCTAATGGGCCTCCAGAGGCATTAGGGGTGTTGTGGTTGGGTTTTGGGGTCAAGGTGTAGCCCATGGTCATCCTACACCATGGTTCAGAGTTCCACTATTTGCAGACCATGGTGATCCCCCACCTTCCTGTCCCCTATCTCTTGACCCATTACTGGCTTCCTAGGGTTTGTCATGACCTAGTCATGGCCAAAACCATTCTTAGGGGTCTAGTTGGAAATGGGATGTTACAGTTTGTACTTTCTAGGATTGCTATGTTTATATTTTATTAAGTTGTTTATGCACTTTCACAATTAAAGCAAAATCTTTAAAAGATTTTAAGGATTTAAGAATACTCTATTCACCCCCCTAGAGTATTTCAGATCTAACACATCACTTCTAATTGGTATCAGAGCAGGATTCCCTTAGTTGTACAACCTAACCCTTGAACCAAAGATCCTGAGTTAGATCTGTCTTTTCATTTCCATTAGATTTATAGTCACACAACATGGCACAGAACAAGGACTATGCAAACACCAGACCTCTAGTATGCAATCTAAATAAGTTTGCCATCTGGAAGGCAAGAATTAGGTTGTACATGAACTCTATTGATGAATATATCTACAACTCCATTTTGACAGGTCCCTCTCAAGCATCTACTTCTGCAACATCTTCAAGCACAACTGCAGTCCCACCATCTGAGCGGACTGAAGCCCAGAAGAAGGCAATGATTACTGATGTTAAGGCAATGAATATACTGGCACAAATAATGTCAGATGATATATTTCAAAAAGTGGTTGAATGCACCTCAGCCAAAGCCATTTGAGACTCCTTAAATCAAATGGTGGCTGGATCAGCAGATGAAAGAAAGGATAGGAGATCCAATCTCATATCCTTGTATGAGAATTTCAAGAAAGAAGAAGCTGAGTAAGTGGCTGATATGTACAATAGGTTAAGCTCAATCATCAATGAGCTAAAAACCTTGGACAAGGACATCACCCTCACTGAGGTGAATGATAAGATCCTTATGTGCTTCCCAAGCTCATGGGATTCAAGGATCTGGCCTATCAAGGAGGCCAGAAGCCTAAATGAGATTTCCATTGAATCTCTTTTAGGAATGATGAAGTCCTATGAACAATTGATAAAATCCAGAGAGGCAGCTGAGCAAAGAACACCTCCTCCAACAAGAAAAGAACAAAGCATTGCATTCAAAGCTGCTGAGGAGACAGAGACTTCAACCACAAATGAAGAGCTGATGAGTCTTTTTGCAAAAAGATTCTACAAAATGGCAATGAAAGAGTTCAGGAGAAAGTCATCAAGGCAGGATGACAAACCAAGATATGACAAAACACCAACTAAAGAAGTGTGTGTTTTGATTCCAGGAAACCTGGACACTTCATCTCTAAGTGTCCAGAGAATCAGTAGAAGGAAAAGAGAAGAGAGAAATATACCAGAAGAGAGCACAACAACAGGCCTTCCTCCAGCAAATACAAGAAGAAGGAGAAAAGCTTTGTGGCTGAATCCTGGAGTGAGACTGAGGATGAATCAACATCTTCCAGCTCCAGTGAAGATGAAGAAGAGGCAAGGGCCAAAGAAGTCTACCTAATGGCCATTGATGCCTCCAGAAGCCATTCAGAAGAAGAAGAATCAAACAATGAAGAAGCTTCAGAATCTGAAGCTAACCAGGTATTATCTTATTTTGATTACAGTTCTGATTCATTTAAATTTGAATTCAAAACTATATGCATAGATTTAATTAACTCAGAAAAAGAATTCAAGACTCTTAGGGAAAAATTAGGAAACCTAGAAAATGTCAATTCTGAAAATAATAAGTTAAAGGATGAATTAACCTTAGCTAATGAACAAATCATATTATTAAAAACTGAGTTATGTGAGGCTAAACAACTTGAGGAAACTCTCAATGGGAGAAGCCTCAAGTTGATGGACATCACAAGCACTGTAAATGCCAGGCTTAATGGAAAGCTGGGCTTGGGTGCTTCATCAAGTTTGCCCCCATCCTCAAGAAAAATATTCTGACTACCCCCATTAAATTTGTTTCTACAAAAGGGAAAGGAATAATAAACTATAGACAAACCAAAGAACATATTCCAAAATCAATAGGTCAAAACAACAAAAATCAGAAAACCACAAGTAAAAACAAGGTTCAGCAGAATTCGTCGAACTCAGATCGACAAAATGTTGCCAGTTCGTTGAACCCCACTCGACGAACGCTGAACGCAAACTATAACTATAATTATTCATCTAACTGCGATCGACGAACTCTGTATGGTTCGTCGAGCAGAGGTCGACGAACGTGGGGTACAAAAAATGAATATGTTCATTCTCTGGGCAGAGATAGACAATCTCAACCCAATTCGTTGAACTCTGGTCGACGAACTTACAAAAATTCATCGAAACCAGAAAGACTTAACAAGAATGTTAATTATAACAGCAACTCTAATAATTTTAGAAAACCATTTAACCATGTAGCTGATTGGGTAATACCACATAGAAGATATCACCCTCTAGGATATAAATCTCAACCAGAATTCTCTGTTATATCTAGTTTTTCATATCAACAATGCAAAGGACCCAAGGTAACCTGGGTCAAGAATAATTAATTGTTTTTCATTACAGGTGAAGAGCTGTCCAGTAAATAATCAAACATGGTACCTGGACAGTGAATGCTCCAAACATATGACTGACAGCAATGACATCTTAACCAACTATAAGTCCAAGCTAGGACCAAAGGTTATCTTTGGTAATTCAAAATATGGCCAGTCTGAAGGTTTTGGAGTGGTAAAGATTGGAGCAGTCACTTTCAAGAAAGTGACATATGTCAGAGGACTCAAGCATAACCTCATCTCCATAAGTTAGTTATGTGATGAAGGTTATCAGGTACACTTTAACTCATCTTCTTGCACTATTGCTAATAAAGAAAAACAAACTGTTTTAATTGGGAATAGACAAGGTAACATATACTTAGTTGATTTTCTTTCTGCCAAGTCTGATATCTACTTACTTAATATAACTAGTAATCAGAATGATTTATGACATAAAAGGATAGGGCATGTAAACTTGAAAAAACATTGCTAGACTGTCAAAAGACAACCTTGTTAGAGGTTTACCTTTTGGTCCCTATAAGAAGGAAGGCCTTTGCAGGGCTTGTCAAGTAGGCAAGCAAACTAAATCTAGTTTTAAATCTGTTAATAAAAGTGATTCACCTAGGATTTTGTATTTGCTACACATGGATCTCTTTGGACCCATTGTTGCACAAAGCCTAGGAGGGAAATCCTACACCTTAGTTATATTAGATGACTTCTCAAGGTTCACTTGGGTGTCCTTTCCGAGATCTAAGTCAGATACCTTTATGATTCTTACAGATTTTCTCAGGACCATACAGATTGAGTTATCTACTCATGTTACATTGATCAGAAGTGATCATGGCACAGAATTTGAGTCTCTTCTTATGCATGAGTTCTGTGAGAAGGAAGGTATCATGCACATCTTCTCAGCTCCTAGAACTCCCCAACAAAATGTGTAGCTGAAAGGAAACATAGGACACTAATTGAAGCTGCAGGTACATTACTTGCAGATGCTTACATGCCACTAACCGTTTGAGCAGAGGCTGTAAACACTATAAATTATGTCCTGAACAGAAGCCTGATACATAAACTAAAGAACATGACTCTCTATGAATTACTTAAAGGGAAGCAACCTAAAATCAACTATTTTAAAGTATTTGGATGTATATGTTATATTCACAACAATAATAAAAGATACATTAGAAAGTTTGAGGCTAAGACTGAAGAATGAATCTTTCTAGGATATATCCAAGTAAGCAAAGCCTATAGGGTTTTTAATAAATCATCTCTAAAAATTGAAGAATCTATTCATGTTATATTTGATGAAGCTAACATGTCTTGCAAGGAGAAAGAGATTTCTATCAATAGCACCTTGTAGGTATCTCACTTGTGTGAGAATTTGGATGGACTAAACCTAACCCAAGAGGTTCCAACACATCCTTCTACATAAGTCATTGAAGAAAGTGAAGATGAAGGCACTGAAGGAATTGATCTTCCCCCAACAACAAACATAATTCCACAAGAGGAATTAGTTCTTACTGCTATTTCAGAACCAACTCCACCCAATGATCTTGTCACACTAAGGGATCACCCCAGATCTCAAGTGCTTGGAGACATATCAGCAGGTGTACAGACAAGACATCACTCAACCAAGATTTGATGCATGCCTGTTTTCTGTCTCAAGTTGAACCTCTATCCATCCATGATGCAGAACAAGATCCCCACTGGATCATTGCAATGTAGGAGGAATTAAACCAATTTGAGAGATGTAGAGTTTAAGATTTGGTTCCCCCAAAACTACCCAGTAATTGGAACCAAATGGGTTTACAGAAACAAGCTGGATGCCCAAGGAGTGATTGTGAGAAACAAAGCTAGGCCTGTTGCTCAAGGATATAGGCAAGAGGAAGGAATAGATTATGACCAAACCTTTACACCTGTGTCAAGGTTAGAGGCAATCAGAATATTCCTTGCTTATGCAACCTTCAAGAAATTCAAGGTCTATCAAATGGATGTGAAGAGTGCATTTCTAAATGGAGTATTAAAAGAAGAGGATTATGTTGAACAACCTCCAGGTTTTGTCTCTCCAACTCACCCCTCTTATGTTTTTAAGTTGCATAAAGCCCTCTATGGTCTAGAGCAAGCTCCAAGAGGTTGGTATGAGACCTTAGCTAGTTTTTTGTTAGAGTATAAGTTCGTTAGATGCATATTAGATAATACACTTTTCACTAGACATCATAAGGACCAAATATTTTTAGTACAAATATATGTTGATGACATCATATTTGGGTATACTGATTCCAAATTGTGCAAGAGGTTCTCTGACCTCATGCATTCCAAATTTGAAATGAGTAGCATGGGTGATCTCTCCTACTTCCTTGGTCTCCAAGTGAAGCAGCTCCCTGATGGCATCTTTATCTCCCAAGCTAAATATGCAAAAGAGCTTATAAAAAAGTTTGGGATGACTGATGCCTCAGCAAAGAAAACACTTATGGCTACAAATACTGTAATAGACTCTGATCCACATGGGACCTGTTGACCAGAAATTATATAGGGGCATTGTTGGATCCCTATTATATCTTACAGCTAGCAGACCTGATATCATGTTTGTCACATGCCTTTGTGCTAGGTTCCAAGTGAATCCTAAAGAATCTCATCTAGTTTTCTTAAAAATAATTTTGAGATATATAAAGAGTTGTCCAAGTCTAGGCCTATGGTATCCCACTGAATCAAAATTTGAGTTAACTAGATACTCAGATGCTGATTTTACTGGATGCAGGGTGGACATGAAAAGTACTTTAGGAAGCTGCCAGTTCCTAGGTATGAGATTAGTGTCCTGGTTTTATAAGAAACAGTCATCTGTGTCTACCTCCACTGTTGAGGCAGAATATATTACAGCTGACAGCTGTTGTTCCTAGATGCTGTGGATTCAAAATCAATTACTAGACTATTAGCTCAACTTAAAAAATTCAACCCTACTTTATGATAACACAAGTTCTATGGTCATAGCACAAAATCCAGTCCATCACAGTAGGACCAAGCATATAGATATTAGACATCATTTCATAAGAGAGTGTGTAGACAAAAACAAAATTAAACTTGTTTATATCTACACTGATTTACAAAGAACTGACATTTTCACCAAACCTTTGGATGAAAGAAACCATCTGTTCTTTATAAATCAGCTTGGAAAGATCAATGGAGAAGACTTAGTTTAGTTTCTGTCTGCACTCAACGAATTTTCCAGAGTTCATCGAATGGAGCTCGACAAACTAGGGATAGTTTGAGAGATATTCGTCGAACGGAGGTCGACGAACTCTCTGTGAGAGAAGTTGTTTTCATCAAACGGAGATCGACGAATCCACTTCAAAAAACTTTTGTCGAATGGAGCTCGATGAAATGTCTTCAAATCTTCAGACTGAGCTCGACGAATTATTTAACTCCAAATTATTTCGTCGAACCCAGATCGAAGAATGTTTTAATTTTCGTGGAATGGAGTTTGTCGATTTATATTCTGGAAAACCTTATATCTAGGTTTTCTTCGATCTCCGTCCCGCGCTTTCTGTTCCCTTGCACTTGATCGTCATTTTTCTCTCTTGCAGGTGACTTCATGGCGATTCCAGCGGGAACATTGGCTGCGATGAAGTTCGACACCGGCTTCGATGTTGACTTTGATTCTTTTCAGCATTCGGACCCGATATTTCTGAATATTTTGGAACTTCTGGAAGAGCAGCAACTGAAGAATCTGATGACAACAAGGATTAAAATATGTAATATCTCATTTCCAACTAGACCCCTAAGAGTGGTTTTGGTCATGACTAAGTCATGAAAAAATCCTAGGAAGCCCAAGGGACCAAGTGAACAAGGGTCAAGGTGAAAATCACCTTGGTCTGCCTATAGCTCATCCTCAATATTTAGACCTAAGGTTTGACTTGAGGGCTCCAACTTGACCCCATGACCCAACCTTGATACCCTAAACCACCTTGGGTAGTCCATAGGGCCACTAAGGACCCACTGTGGGAAGTCAAAGTGGTTAAGTGGACCCACTGTGTCCCGTAATCTCCTATGGCCACTAAGGACCCACTGTGGGCAGTCAACTTAATCAAGGGCCACAGTGACTATGATTATTAAATTCAGCCTACTTATGGTCAATTGACCTTCCCCTAGCCAAGTGGACCCCACCCATGCCCTTCTAACCCTAAATTGAGGATAATGGGTCACCAAGGACCCATTGGGGTCAACCCAAGAGTCTAGGTTGACCAAAGTCAACTCTAGCCCCTAATTTGGTCAAAGTACCCTTCCTAAGGGCAGGTGACCTCCAAGATGCCCAACCAACCCTACTCAAGTCTTCCTAAACCTTAGGGGAGGCCAATGGGTCACCAAAGACCCACTAAGGTCAACCAAAGAGGCTAAGTTGACCTAAGTCAACCTTAACTCCAAAAATGTCAAGTGCCCTAACTAAGGGTCAAGTGACCCCCAAGATGCCCCACCAGCCCTACCCAAGTCTTCCTAGACCTTAGGGGAGGCAATTGGGTCACCAAGGACCCATTGGGGTCAACCCAAATGGTCATATTGACTAGGGTCAAATCTATTCTAGTGTTAGGTCAAATTAGCCCAAATGGGCTAACCCAAGCTCAAACCCATTTCCCCCACTTGGGCTAACCTCATTTTTATTATTAATATGAGTTACCGGGCTGCCATTAGGCTAGAGAGATGATCAAATTCGGCCTTGATGATTAGGAGAGAGAAAACTCCATTTTTACCCTTTAATGGAGGAGAGAGAAAGTGGTTTAAAAGGGCCATTCATGGCCAAGGGAGAGCAAGGGCCTCTCCAATGGATGGATACATTCCCCCTCATCAGTTTTGAGGAGTTTAATAATCATAGCCAGCCGCCAAAGTGGCTGAATTTAATTTCTCCCATAAGGAAGTGAGAGAAAGAGGGAAGAGAAAGCCATTAATGGTCATAGGAGATCAAGGGCCCCTCCCCTCACCTCCATTTGCTGGATTCATCTTCCCTGGATAATTAAGAGGAGACTAACAGCCATAATCAGCCCTAAATGACCGAGTTCATTGAACCCATGGGTGGCCAAAATTTTCACCTTCATGGCCAATAATGGCCATTAGTGCTACACCCTTCCTCTCCCCCATTTAGCCCTCTTAAAAGCATCCCTGGACTCAGAGGAGGTGTTTCCACACTTTACCTGAAGGAGTCGTGCACCTTGGTAGTGTTGTTGCAGAACACTCGCAAGCTCCACCACCGGTCATGGCGCACCACCACCACACTCGTCGGCAAGGCCGGTTAAAGGTCCTCCTCTACTTCTCTCTTCGTGGGCAAGATCTTTAGATCTTTTTGGAGAGAAATCGGGCTCAATTGAGCCCGATCGGGTTGGAGAAATTTTAGAAAATCCATGGTTTTTATACCTTGTGATTTCGCCGGAAACCGCCCCTCCGGCGGCGTGCCGCCGCCCGACGATAGCCCCCACCTCAATGAAGGTGGTGGCGGTGGTGGCCGGCCAGGGAGGTGGCCGGGTGGCCGGGAAAATGGCTTGGAAAAAGCTCCAGGTCGGGCTGATCACAGCCCTTGGCTGGAGGAGGAAGATGACCAAGATGCGTCAGATTTGCTTTAAGATTCGTGCTGCATCATTTCTTTTATTTAGTTTTGATTTCTGAATTTTTTATCCTGTTTACGGGGCTGTTTTGAATTAAATATTAAAAATACTTCGGTGTTGTTTCAGAAAATATGACCAACATAAAAATTGTAGCCCCTGAAGTATATTTTAATGTAAAAGTGATTTGAACCAATTTGGTTTTGTGGTTTGACCACAGCACCCATTGTTGTGAGGGCTATACCTAAGTTAGACCATAGACTATTTTGAGTGCCCCCATCAATCCAGCCATCCAAATGACTTGAAATTTGTGATGGGGATCATTCTTACCTATGCCTAGAACATATCCAAAATTGGGAATTTGTGGAAACAAGTTTCCTAATGTTTTGGTAGAAATGTAATAAATAATGAAGGAATTATTTAAAAGGTCTAATGACCTCAAAACCCTCCCAAGTTTTGGTCAGTGGTCCTTGGGGTCTTCATAAGGCTCTGGTTAAACGTTCACCTCATTTGGAGATGGTTTGAGTTGAAATCATGCAACCCTAGCCGTGCCCTAATAAGGCTATTTAGGTCAAATAGTGCACTTTGGGTTTTGAGTGGCCAAATCACCTCAACAGAGGTTGAAATTGGGGTCACTTACTTGCCATGACTTGTATCATCATACCATGGAAGATGGGTTAGATTGGAGTAGATTTGCCTTAAGACCTAAGACAAAACCCTAAGGAGGGGCTTTTGTGTCTTGTGAAGGGCAAGGGGTCAAAAGACCATGTATGGACTTAAGACTTGGTAGAGTGAAAACTAGAGTAGCTAAAACCGCCTGGTTAAATTCTTAAGGGATTTAGGAATGAGTAGGCCCCTCTAAACCCTAACCCTAGTTTAGGGCACAAAAGTTTTAGAGATAGAATAGGTTACTAAAACTCATTGAATAATGATGAAACTTGGGTAGAGTAGTCTTAGGGTCAGTAGGAGCCTCTGGAAATTATTGTAGGGTGTTTGGAAGACATTAACTTATACTTGCAGTTTAAATCTTTAAGTTGCCTCTAAGGATGATTGTCATAAAATCATGGTTAAACTAGCTTAAAATGTTATGAAACTTCGTCAGTGAGGATTTATGCTCATACTATAGCCATGGTAAATTTTGTGTAATTTTTGGATAATATTTTAAGGTACTTCTCTATTTATTTCCATTTATTGTATTTATATTGAATTAATTAATTAGGGGCTTAAATCTTGCTGAAGAGTTGGGAAACTTTGGATTATATACTCATACTATATGTTAATAAGAAGCAAGTGGCTTGGGCTCAGATCATCTCTGATCTAATCAGGAAAAAGAATAATAAAGTGGAAGTTTGTTTTGGAAGGATCCTAGGGATCTTCTTAAAGGAAAAGACTGCTGAATTACTGGTCTCCCCGACCATATTCATAAATGCCAACAAAAGGCTAACCTGTGCCTTATTTGGCAGGTGGGAGAGGACAATTTCCAAGCACTCTAAGGCTTCAACCTCTTCCACCACAGCTTCTGAGAGCACAAGGGCTGTTAGAGCCACTCCCCACCCCGCTGAAGAGATCATTCCACCCTCATCCCCATCTCTTCCAGCACTCCAAACTCAACTACCATCTACACTACACACAACTGTCCTCCCACCTCAACATCAGACTCTACAACAACCTTCCTCCACCATAACCTCTACTCTACAACCCCAACAACAACCACAACCATAACCATCTGTTCCTATTCCCTCTCCTGCCACCTCTCCACCCCTAGATCTTACTAACATCCCCTTATCCCCTACTCAGGAATATCATCAACCCTCCCCTTCTCCAACACAACCTTCATCTCTTCTTCCACCACAGTTGTCTTCCATACCATCCTTCAATCTACTATTATCCCCTCCCACGTCTCCTCCAAATCAATCCCCACAGGATGTCCAAATGCAAAATGCTCCTCCTCCATCCTCACCAACATCTACCATCCCTCCAATTGTTTCCACCAAACCACCATTTGAAACACCAACTGCAACTCCACCACTGGATCCCTCCACCATCTCATCTGTCATTGATCTCATCACACCCCTCCTCAAAGGTCTCATAGCAGAGGCCATTACACCTCTTGCTACTTCCATTTCCTCTCTCTCTGCCCAGATCTCCGCCCTTTCTGCTGCTCCCTGTTCATTTTGCGGCCTGGCTCCAGTCATTACTGAAACTAGGCAGGGGGAGATGCTTGATGAAGAAGCTGCAGCAGCTCTAGCAGTAGCAGCAGTTTCAGTTTCAGTAGCTCCAGCTCTAGCATATGCAGAGGCAATAACAACAGAAGATACAGATTTTATTGATTTTATTAATTTTATTGAGACTGACATGGATATAGAAGAGTAAGCTCCAGAAGAGATAATTACTGTTGGTGATTTCATCATTAATCCCACAGTAGATTTAGAATATATGTTGAAAATTTTTGATATTGCATTTTTGAGCTTCCCAAAGCAGATTATACTAAGCCATCTTTGGTTTTGTTCCATATTCTTCCCATATCAGTCCTAAAGTTATCAAGCAACAAAGAGACAGTTTTGTTATTCCAGAACCTGTAGTCATCCCATCCCCTCCAGCAATTATTTCTGCCCCCCCCCCAGTTTTGTTATGGATGACTCTCCAATGCCAGATCTTGATGCCTTAATCTTGGTTGACATTGAAGAAGAGAATAAGGCAGCTGCTGAAAGCATTGTCAGAGTTAGTTCTCCGGTTCCTGTTGAAGTTTCTCCTCCAGCTCCATTTAAACCTGAGAAGCCTATTATCTCTGCTGAGGCCCTGAAGGCTTTAAATGATATATATGATAATCCTCAGGGATCTGATGATGATAACGATGATGATGAGGATTCTGATGAGGATCCAAAGAAGAAGAAAGTGTCTAAGAAGAGGAAAGAACCTCCTCCTCCTGTCCTAAACCAAATCCAACCAATGACACTCCCTACTATATTCTTCAGAAGATAACTCCATATAAAGGGATGCCAGCTTGGATGTGGTTATCTAAAAATGAACAGAAAGAGAGGAAGAGAAGCAGATGATACTCCCCTCCTCCAACTCAGAAATACAGAAGGGAGCCTCCTCCTCCTCCAACTGCTGGTGCTTCAGGCACATCTTCTGAAAGGACTACCCAATTTCAAACTTATCAAAGACATCAGGGTAGGTCCTCATCCACAGAAAGCAACCAACAAAGACAATATACTTCTAGCAAGCAGCACCAACCTCATCAACAACAGCAACATCCTCAACAAAAGCAGCAACATCAACAAGCTGAAAGCTCCAACAGACCTCCTTCTCCTCATGTACCCTTTGAAGATCCAGAAACAGGTACTTCAGGTAGGATAGTCAGGTTCCAAGAACTTGTTGGTCTTTCTATGATCAATAAAGCCAGAGATGAAGGAAAGGATCCCTCAGAATACACAATAATGTCAAAATATAGGAAAGAAGAGCTTAAGAGGTTTGAGAAAGCTAACAAGTTTTTCAATGTTGATGATTATATGAAATTGCACCTAGAAACAGTAGTCCCCAGAGCCACATTTTGAAGATTATAAGGGCTGCTGATATGACCATGACCAAAGTGCAAGCTTCTGATCAAAATAGAGAGATTATTTTTACCAAGCCCGAAGACAAGAGCAAAAAAGAAAAGCCAAAAGAGAAGAAGCAAAAGAAATAAGTTCTGAACTATTCAATTTCTATTACGTTTATAACTGCTTTCTTATTTATGAACAAAGCTTATCTGTATATATATATCTGCTACATGTGTTCATTTTTCTCTGCCAGATATATGTTTTTCCTGCTTTGTTTATCTTCAGTTTAGTCTAAGTCTGTAATTAGTGACCTCACCCAAATCGGGGGAGATTGTTGGATCCCTAGTTTGATTTGGGCTAGGTTCACTAAGTTAGGATCTTGTGACCCATCTTGTATATCCAGGGTCATAGTTGTGTCCTAGAGTCTAGACCAAGTCCTTAGTTTCAACATCATATGGACCAGCAATCATCAGACTGCCAGAGACTCAAGACTTAGAGATTTTCCAAAGACTAAGTAAAATGAGTTCGATGTTCGTCAAACTCAGGTCGACGATAGTCGTGCTCAGCTCGACGATCTCAGAGAAAATTCTCTGAGTTGAGCTCGACGAACTTGATTCTCAGGTCGACGATATTTGGACTCTACCTTCAGCATTCTAAATCCAGACTTTGTTCTATAGACTCAGGTCGACGAACTTAGTTCCCTGCTCGATGATTTCTGGGTTCTCTACTTCAACTTATTATTCTAGAAGTTTCTCAATTTCTCTAAGTCCATAATCATCTCTAGTCGACAAATTCAAGATTCTCAGCTCGACGAACTTTGACCACTTTGGCAAAAGTTATGAAGTAGCAGTTAGTAGTTCTCAGCTCGACTAAACAAATTCTCAGTTCGATGATTTCTGGATACTTCACTTCAACACTTCATTCCAGAAGCATCTGAAATATTCTAAATCCAGAAATACTATGCTGAACTTCAGTCGACGAAACCAGTTCCGCTCGACAAACTTCATACACAGAATAGGCAAAGTTTTTAGAGAGTGCAGTTCTGTTTTCAGCTCGACGATCTTGGAACTCAGCTCGACGAATAGAAGCTGTCTGGTCGACAAACACAAATTCTCAGCTCGACGAACTGTGGACTCAGTTGACGATTCCTGTTATCTGTTCGACGAATCGAGACTTAGTCATTTCCAATCTTCTGTCCCTTTCCTAATGCAATAATTCCTGAATAATTAATGCTTCAATATTCTCTGAATATAACCGTTAGACAAATCATTAATTATGGTCTTCTCCAGTATTGTTGCTTGCCGTTTTTCCATGGGACAGTTGGGGAAATAAATCAATGCAGTTTATTCTTAAGGCCGTCAGCATTGATTGCAGAGGAATTCAAATTTCGAAAGACAATTTTGACAGGAAAGATAAAAGAGATTTTATCTCTTTTCCTATGGAGAACAGGAGAATAGAACATAGACACATAGATAGAAAATGACAATCAGTCTACAACAAGAAACTCTCTGCTCTCTCTCTCTCTCTTAGATCTTTGATACATCAACTCAAGAAGCCCTAGACTAGAAGAACATATGCTACCTGAAGAAGAAGAACAATCAATCAAAATCAAGAGTCTTCATTCTTCAACTCTCCAGGACACTTCAAAGGACAACAACTATTCCATCTGTCAAGAAGTTTCTGAAGATCTTTCTGGTCAAGGCTTAAAGATTGAAGACCTATCACCCTGAAGCAAAGCTCCAGATTTCCCTGAACCATTCTACATCACAGGGGGAGCTATGTTGAAATTTTTCAAAGTGGTCAGCAAGATAGCCTAAAGCCAAATGAATATACTCAGAACTATCCAGTTAACACTTTGATCTTACAGAAGCCCAAAGAGCAAGCTTAACACCACATGCAAATGAAAGAACAAGAAGATCTTATTTTCATTAACTTATTTATAAGGCGAGTTATACGTAGAGAGACATGATTTCGCTAGTACAAAAGCTAAAAACAGAAAGCTCAAAAACAAGCCGGGCGGACAGCAATTGAAACCGCCGAGACCGCTCAGACTGCCAAGATTGTTGAAGCCGCCCGAACTGTTGCAATACGCCGAATAGAACACGGAGTACGCCTGAGACCGCGAGGTCGGGCGGGCACACCGTTATTCGCTGCCTGCTGAGGAACTGATGAACAGACCGCCTACCCGCCTGAGACTGGCAGACAGGTTATTGGAACTTGAACAAGCCGAAGCAGAGAACCACTAACAAGCCGCAGAAGCGACCAGCTGAGACCACAGAGACTGCACACTTTCAAGTACTTGACCGAAGTCAAAGACAAACTCCTGGCTCCTTGAAGCAAGCCGCACGACCTGCACATAGCAAAACGTCAGATCTACTCAACCCGCACGGACAGAGAAATTCAGACCGCAGCAATCGACCAAGCCCCACTTACTGTTCACTCAGTTACTGTAGACATGCCGGGGGGTTCTATTTATAGTCGAGGTGAGGAGTGTGGTCACCACCATAATGCATAGAAACACCACCCCAGCCCACACACTAGCAAAACATCCGCCCGCTGAGTCCACAAAGACTTAGCCGGATTCCAAGAAATCGCCAGAAGCAAGGCACCGATGTTCACTTCCAGGTGGCCTGGAACCAGACCGCCCACACTGTGCGGACAAGGTACAGTCCACACAGTCCGCACACATCAACACACCTGGACAACCACAACTCCTTCAGCAATAGTCCGCACACAAAAGAGGCAGTACGCATAGTACAAGACTAAAGCCTCCATCCGCCACAAGTCCACGACCAAAGGCAGGCCACCCAGCCAACAACGAACTTGACGGATACTGCGGACACACTGGACTTGTTACATAATGTTACCAAGTCCAGTACCAAAGGCCTAGTGCGAGTTCGGCGGACAAGGCCCAATCCGCCAATACCCAAAGCAGATTGTCAATACCACAAAGGTGATCAACTCGCCAATACCACCAAGGTACGCGGATCTCCAATTCCACCAAGGTAAGCAGATCACCAAAAACAACTCGCATAGCTGCCCAAACGGCCAACTGCCGGACTCTGATACCAGTCCACGCAGTCCTCCACAGCAGCTAACACCTGCTGAAACACCAGAGCTCGGCAAGGGCCACAGCCAAACTCTAAGACCAGTTCGCCACAGCGAACACCGCGGACATGCCAGTCCGCAAGCCTCCCGCGAATAGGGTACCAAATCCGCCGGTTAACACGAGCTTGCAATACACAAGGCCGCTGAATAGAGCACTGCCTATAGCGCGCAAACCGCAGTTCGCTTAGTCCGTTTCGCCAGAAGCCCGAAACCATTGGCCATAGGTCAACCAGGCCGCACAACAGACCGAACAGAGCTGCATACCACGCTGCTCAAGCCACTTCTTAATCAGCCAAGCCACCAAGACAGCCAACACCCATGCCGCAACCCGCAGTCTGCCCAGGCCGCGGACTCAGACCGCTCAGGCCGCACAAGCTGCTCTTCAACAGCCAGGCCAGCCAAGGTCACCAGACCGCACCAGGAGTCTACCTAGGCCGCGGACTCAGTCTACACAGGCCGCTTAGACCGCCCGGCCTGTCCACCACACACTTTCACTTCAAAAATTTCAACACTCCCCTTGAAGTGAGAAGTGGTGATCAAGCCCATCAAGCTACGTAACCGCTGAAAAGGCCCTTTCGACAGCAGCTTTGTGAAGGTGTCAGCAAAATTATCTTCACTCCAAACATGCCCGACC
This sequence comes from Platanthera guangdongensis, assembly GCA_039583875.1. Classification (NCBI taxonomy): domain Eukaryota; kingdom Viridiplantae; phylum Streptophyta; class Magnoliopsida; order Asparagales; family Orchidaceae; genus Platanthera; species Platanthera guangdongensis. The sequence goes on from JBBWWR010000260.1 coordinate 33,030, forward strand.
AGAAGATATCCCTCCAACACCTTCTCCCTTATGAAGTGGTGTTCGATCTCAATATGCTTGGTCCTTGCGTGACATACTGGATTGTTTACCAGTTTGAGAGCACTCTCATTATCACCCCAGAGTAAAGTAGGCCCTTGCACGTTTTCATGAACATCCGCTACAAGCCTCCACAACCAGATGGATTCCCGAGCAGCCAAGTCCGAAGCCTTATACTCAGCTTCTGTAGTAGACACAGACACTGAATCCTGCTTCTTGCTACACCACGAAATACAAGCTGAACCACAAGTGAAAACATAACCTAAAGTTGACCTCCGATCATCTGAGTCACCACCATAGTCAGCATCCGTGTATCCAAGCAAAGCAAAGTCCGCATCAATACTATAGAGGAGTCCCATATCAGAATTTGACTTGACATACTTCAGAATATTCTTTGCCAGCACCAGATGAGACTTCCTTAGTTCAGCCATAAACTGACTTACTCGGCCAACATCATAAGCAATATCTGTCCTTGTAATCATCAGGTAAATCAAGCTCCCTACAAGAGACCTGAACACCAAAGGATTAGGAAGAATCCTTCCTTCATCTCGTCGAAGCTTCAGCCCATGTTCCAGTGGAGTAGAGCAACTCTTCCCTTCGCCCATGCCAAATCGACTTACAATGCGATCTGCATACCCTTTCTGGCAAATGAGAATCTCGCACTCCTTCCTATCCACTTCAAGACCGAGAAAGTGATGAAGCTCTCCCAAGTCTTTCATCTCGAAGCGTATAGCTAGCTCGGCCCTGAGCCTAGCTACTTCCTCCTCCGAATTCCCTGTGACGATCATGTCATCCACATACAACAGGACCAAGACTTGAAGCTCCCCCTTCTTCTTGAAGAACAAGCTAGAATCCGAGTTGGAAGCAAGATAACCGCAGAATTGCAAATACTCTGCTATCTTCCCATACTAAGCTCTAGGAGCTTGCTTCAACCCGTAGAGAGCCTTCCTGAGCTTGCAGACATAGTCCGGATGAACTTCAGAAATAAATCCAAGTGGCTAATCCATGAAGATGTCCTTGTCAATCTCTCCATAAAGAAACACGTTCTTCACATCAAGCTGCCACATCCTCCATCCCTTGCAAGCAGCCATGGAAATCACCACTCTAACTGAAGTCATCTTTGCAACCGGACTAAATGTCTCCTCATAGTCTTCTCCATACTGCTGTGAGAATTCTCGAGCGACCAGGCGAGCTTTGTACCTATCAATGCTCCCATCAGCCTTCTTCTTCAACTTATACACCCACTTGCAAGTCACTGGAGTAATGCCATCAACCTTGGGCACAAGATCCCATGTTTCATTCTTCTTGAGAGCAGCAATCTATTCCTTCATGGCATCATCCCACTCCTTGACTCCAGTGGCCTCATTGAAGTTTACAGGCTCTCGCTCATCCAGAGGACCTGCAAATAAGAAGGAGACAAAGCTCACTACATTCCCATCACAGTACCAAGCAGGTGGCTTCACAACCCTCTTCGATCTCCGAAGAGGCAGTTCCTTGCTCACTACCTCTATTGCTTCTTCAGGCTCAACATCACCTTCAGGAAAGCTTTGAGCAATTCTCCCCCTGCTTCCTGAGCCAGAAGTCTCAGCAGCAGAACTTGAAGCAACATGAGCTATTGGTAAGACAACAAGCTCCTCTTCCAAGCCTTCAGCAGCCACCATCGGTTCTCCATCAACCTTGCTTTCGTAAAGCTCAACTGAGCCTACTCCATACGATGTCAGTTCGTCAAAGACCACGTTTCTTGAAACAACAAACTTCTTTGTTGTAGGGTCCATGCATTTCCATCCCTTATTCCGCTCATCATAGCCAACAAAGACAAGCTTCCTTGCCTTTGCATCAAGCTTGGTCTGTGAAGCATCCAGGACATGCACATAGCAAGTTGATCCGAATACCTGAAGGTGTTCCACACTAGGCTTCTCCTTCAGCAACATTTCAAAGGGAGTCTTCATGTTGATCGGGCTAAGCGGCATCGATTGATAACGTAAGAAGCACAAGACATCCCCTCTGCCCAGAAGGACCTAGGAATGTCTTTCACATGAAGCCAACATTTGCAAGTCTCCGTCAAATTACGGATCTTCCGCTCCGCTACTCCATTTTGTTGTGGAGTGTGAGCACAAGTGAGCTCTTGTTGGATCTCGTGTTTCTTGCAGAAGTTAGAAAACTCGGAGGAGATAAACTCACCACCATTGTCTGTTCTAAGCTTCTTAATCCGCAAGCCAAGCCGGCCCTCCACCAACTCCTTGAACTCCACAAACAATCAGAAGGCTTCAGACTTATCCTTCAAGAAATATACCCAACTGTATCTTGAGTACTCATTAATCAGCACAAGCATGTATCTGCTTCCACCAAGGCTTGCAGTGACAGTTGGTCCCATCAAATCTCATGGATGCACTCCAATGGTCTCTTGCTTCTCGTTTGTGACTTATCAAATGGAAGGCGATGAGCCTTACCGTACTGACATCCCGCACAAATGTGACTGTCACCATAGGAAGATAGCTTAGGCAAGCCTCTTACAAGGCTTCTGTTTGCCATAGCTTTCAACTTCTCCATTCATACATGCCCCAACCTTTCATGCCAAATAGCAGCGCTATCATTTGTTCTCATCCGATCAACATAAGAGCTAGTAGCAAGAACAAACAAATTATTAACTCTCCTCCCAACATGAGCAACATCACCCTTAACCGCTGATACGTTGCGAAGGAACTTCACTTCTGTTGGCCCAAACAGAACGTGATAACCCGCGTTGACTGCTGTACAACCTCGGGCTCGCAAAGAGCCCTCAAGAAGTAAAAGGAGCGAGACAGGCAAAGGGTACCAAGAGGGCCCACTCACAAGCGGCGAGATGATGGGCTCCCCAAAGGGAAAAATGCCCCGCCTAGAGGCGAGAGGGCCCCCAGAGGCGAGAGGGCCCCCAGAAGTGAGAGGACCTCCAAGGGCGAGAGGCTCCGGCGAGACGGGCGGCGGGTCCTTCTCGCCGGCAGGCGCCTTTCCTCTCGCCAGGGGGGAGAAGGTTTTTTTTTACTCTTTCCTATCAAAGCAGGGGGTTTTACTCTTCTACCCCGGGTATTTTTACCCTTTTACCCTTGGTGGACTGCGTATAGCTCCTCAGAACAGCGGAGTTGGCTGTTGGCAGACCCAGCCAAGGGTACCCCAGTAATTTCAGGCCGGAGCAGTTTTGTTATTTGCAGTTAGATTCTGAAATCTATAAATAAGCCCATAGGGGTTCTTCAGAAGGGACCTTTTTTCAGACTCTTGAGAGGATTCTTTCGGCACCGCCTTCTGAGGAACTCCAAGCCCAGCTTTTGGCTTTGGAGGGGAAGCTCTCTGTGACCTTCCGGGTAAGCGGTGGGACCTCCCTGCTGCGGCTTAGGGCCAGTTTTCTAATCCTTCACGACCGGTCGGAGGTCGGAGTTCGGGCCAAGTAGGAGTCGGCTACGCCCCTATTTTGTGAACATTTGTCGGAGTCAAATTTTGGCTTCAACAGTTCTGGTGCGGTGAGCGTGGAAGTAGCCGGTTCAAGAAAAGTTTGAGTTTGGTCCTATGACAGGAGGCGAAGGAGAAGGATCTGGTTCTGGAGGTTCCCCCTCCCAGGTAGAAGAGGCGACGAGAAAAATGCTGGAGGACTTCAGGCGAGAGGTCATGCAAACCATAAGCTTGGCCTTCTCGGCAAGGAGCGAGTGGGCGACACCTCAGGTTCCAATCGAGGTGGTCCCGCTTTTAGGCGAGAATGCCCCAGGTCAGCACCCGGGAAAGGAGTTCCCCACAGAGGCTGGCGAGAGGGACGTGGCGGCGCGAGAGCTCTTCCCAGGCCAGCGTCCCGGGAAGGAGGTCCCGACAGAAGACGGCGAGAAGGAGGCAGCTGTGCGAGAGCTCTTCCCTGGGCACGGTCTCGCAGATCGGGCCAGCCAGCCGAGGCCGCGGGACGTGCCCTCTCGACAAGCAGTCGGCGAGAGCCCGTTTAGTGAACTTGTCATCTCGGCTCCGGTGCCGGAGGGGTTCCGGGAGCCCGACATGTCCTACTACTCAGGAAAGGATGATCCGGTGCAGCATGTACAGTGGTTTGAGGATGTGGTTTCGATCAGACAGATGACGGATGCGTTTAAGTGTCGACTGTTTGTCATCACCTTGAAGGAGAAGGCGCGAGATTGGTTCCACCAGTTACCGGCAAGGTCGATTTATTGTTTTGAGGATCTGCGGAGGGGTTTCTTATTGAGGTTTTCAACATTGAAGAAGCGTAAGAAGGAGGCGGAGTGCTTGTTCTCGGTAAGGCAGAGCCAGGATGAAACGTTGGGGCACTACGTAGATCGGTTTCAGGAAGAGATCCTCCAGGTTCAGGAGGTCCCTGGGTATACGCTAATGCTTGCATTCACCCTGGGACTGAGGCCAGGTTTCTTCAGCATGGAGTTGAAAAGGGTGCCCCCCCTCTCCTTTGAGGAGCTTATGGAGAGGGCGGCAAAGGAGACGGATTTCGAGAGAGTCAATCCGGCGTTTGCAAGGAAGTTAGCCAGGTTGGCGGAGGATGATGCAAAGGAACCAGGAGCAGGGAAGCAGAGGGCGCAGAGGGAGCACAGAGAAGAGAAGAGGAGGGAGGAACCCCGAGGCCAGGGGCACCAGGGATAGAATCATCGGGGGGCCCGAGAGCCGAACAACCGGATAGGTTGGAGGCCTCATGAGGGTCGCCCCCAGGAGTTAGGAGGAGGCTTCCAGGGAAGAGATAATTTCCGAGAAGCAAGGAGGTTCGATCAACCAGCGTGGAGACAGGGAGTGAGGGATCGTTTTCAGCATCAGCAGGAGGCAATGGGGATCGGTCGAGGGAGAGGAGCTCGAGGAGGAAGGAGAGGAAGATGAGATGGAAGAAGGGGTGGGGTGGCATTGCCTTTCTGTGATTTCCATCAGGAGAGAGGTCACGCTACTGCCACGTGCCCAGAATTTTTGGAGACGAGAGAGGCCAGAGGTTTGAGGAGGCAGGATCCGTCGGTAAGGATCGAGGAAATGCAGCAGGGGGAGGCGGAAGATAGGTGTGAGGACCGGGTAGATGTGGGAACCCGGGGGGGTATCGGGGCCATCCATGGGGGGATTGGGATCGAGGCCACCCGAAAGGGGAGCTTCCAGACCATGTTCCGGAAGGGGGTAGCCTCAACCTCCCAGACCCCACCCCCGCTAGAAAAAATTACCTTCTCTTCAGAGGATATGCCGGAGTACGAAGACCCATTCTGCGACGCCTTGGTGATCCAGACGGCGGTGGAAAACTTTACGGTCTCCAAGATCCTAGTGGATAACGGGAGCTCCGTAAATGTGATTTTTAAGAAGGCCTTCGATGAGATGCAGGTGGAAGCCAAGAGGGTTTTGGCCTCGGATGGACCGTTGTTCGGATTCTCCGGGGAGAGGAAAGAAGTGGAAGGGGGAGTAGGGCTGCACGTGAGGTTGGGGGGCGTATCACGGAACTGCCGGTTCGTGATTGTAGATGCCCCGAGCAGCTACAGCGCCATCTTTGGGCGACCCCTCATCAGCGCCTTTCGCTGCGTCCCCTCCTCATTCCATCAATGTCTCAAGTTTAACAATGGAGGGGTGCAGGTCAGGGTCAGGGGAGATCCAAAAGTGGCGAGGCAGTGTTACGTCACGGCGGTTAACACCATATCTTGGATAGCAGAGGCGGAGGAGCTGGAAAAGGAGATGGCGGCGCAAGAAGAAGCTATCAGGGAAGAAGAGGTGAGCCCAGAGGAAGCGAGAGGAGGAGCCGAAGAGGAAGTCGGGGTAGAGGAGACTAAGAAGCAGAAAGGAGGAGGTGTGCAGGAGGCGCAGGAGGATGTTGAGGTCGAGCAACAACAGGAGAGTCCGGAGGGGGGAATGGAGATTGAGGAGGAGCAGGGGGAAGAAGATGTGCAGGAAGTCAGGAGGAGCGGGGAGTCGAAGTCACGGGAAAGAATGCAGGAGAAAGTGGGAGAAAAAGGGGCAGAGGAAGAAGCCCGAAGGGACATGGAAATTGAGCAGCAGCAGGACGAGGTGATAGAAGTTAAGGGAGCAGGAGGGGAGGCAGAGATGGAAGAAGAAGCAGGGGACGGCTGGGAGCAGTCGCGGTTGGAGGTGGCCGAGGAAGTAGTGGATGTGGAGGTCCGCACCAGCCAGGGGCAGGTACAAATGGTACGGATCAGCGGGGGCTTGAGTCTCGAAGACCAGGAGCGGATGCGGGCCTGCATCCAGAGCAACATCGATGTCTTCGCTTGGAGCGCGGCGGACATGCTGGGCATTGATGCGGACGTGGCCTGCCACCGCCTAAATCTGGACCCTCGGACGCGCCCCATACACCAGAAAATGAGGACCATCGCCACCAAGCTCGAGGAGCCCATTCGCGAGGAGGTCAAGAAGCTCCTGGAGGCGGGCTTCATCTCAGAGATCCAGTACCCAGGCTGGATATCCAATGTTGTAATGGTGAAGAAGGGGGGAGGAAAATGGAGAATGTGTGTCGACTTTTCGTTATTAAATAAATCATGCCCTAAGGATTGCTACCCCCTGCCTCGAATCGACGCGCTGGTTGATTCAGCCGTTGGTTTTTCTGTTATGAGTTTTCTGGATGCTTTTTCAGGTTACCATCAGATCCGGATGCACCCTCCTGACGTCAAGGACGTCTCCTTCATCACAAGGGAAGGGTGCTTTAGTTATAACATGATGCCCTTTGGGTTAAAGAATGCGGGAGCGACATACCAACGGATGATGGATCGAGTTTTCCAGGGCCAGAGGGGTCGGAACCTAGAAGTCTACGTTGACGATCTTATGGTAAAGAGCAAGGGGGTGAACTCGCATCTCCAGGATCTGGAGGAGACATTCGCCACCTTCAGAAAATTCAAAATGAGGTTGAACCCCTTGAAGTGTGTTTTCGGGGCTAGTCGTGGGAAGTTTCTCGGGCACCTTTTGACCCCGGTGGGAGTAGAACCTAATCCTGATAAAGTAAAGGCCATCCTGGAGCTGGAATCACCTAGAAACGCTAAGGAGGTGCAGCGCTTGACGGGGAAGCTGGCCGGCCTTAGCAGATTCCTCTCCAGGTCAGGAGAGAAGTGATCGCCTTTCTTTAAAGTGCTACGAGGGAATCAAAGATTTGAATGGACAGCAGAGTGCGCAGAAGCTTTTCAAAAACTGAAGGAGCAACTCTCCCAAGCTCCTCTGCTTCAAAGCCCTAAAGAGGGGGAAGATTTGACCTTGTACCTAGGAGTGGGAGCAGAGGCGGTGAGCTCCGTCTTAGTCAGAGAAGAGGGAAAGAAGCAGCTGTCCATTTATTATGTTAGCAGGATCCTAAGGAAGGCGGAGCTCCGCTACCCTATCCTAGAGAAACTGGCATACGCCTTGGTTATTTCGGCCAGGAAGCTCCGGCCATATTTCCAGGCCCATTCGATCAGGGTGGTCACGGACCATCCTCTCCGAAAGATTTTTGAAGGGGTAGAGCACTCGGGTAGGCTAGCCAAGTGGTCTGTCGAGTTGAGTGAGTTCAATATTTCGTTCATACCAAGGCTCTCCATTAAGGCACAGGTGGTGGCCGACTTCTTGGCAGACAACGTCACGGAGGATGGGGCCGAGGAGCCACAGCGGCCAGAAGCATGGAAGATAATGGTCGACGGGGCCTCAGGAAAGCACTCCCTTGGAGCAGGGGTGGTACTGACAAGTCCTCAGGGAGTGACCATAAAACAAGCCGTCGCCTTGCATTTCCCCACAACCAACAACCAAGCAGAGTATGAGGAAGTCATAGCCGGCCTTCGCTTGGCTAAGGAGCTCGAGATCAAGGACATTGAGGTTTTCACGGACTCATTGGTGGTGGCATCTCAGATACGTGGAGAGTTCGAGGCCCGGGAGCCCACCCTGGTAAAATACTTGTCCAAGGTGAGGACGATCATCGGGGGTTCCGGACGTTCTCCATCCAACACGTCCCCAGAGAAGAGAACACTGCTGCCGATCAATTGGCCAAGTTCGGACCTTGGGAAGGGGGTGCCCTCACTGATTTATTCCACCCAGCGATTGAAGAGGGGGAGCTAATGGAGGTGGATCGGCGGCCCTCGTGGGTAGATCCTTTCGTTACCTTTTTTCTGACTGGAACCCTCCCTGAGGGGGTCAAGGAGGCAAGAATCTTCCGCCATAAGGCGGCTCATTATCTCATGCATGAAGGAGGACTTCACCGGAGGATGCTCTCGGGTCTCCTAGCTCGATGCGTAACGGAGGAGGAGACCAGACACATTCTGGAAGAGGTGCACTCCGGGGAATGTGGTAGTCATTCCGGAGGGAGGACATTGGAAGCAAGGGTGGTCAGGCAGGGGTACTTCTGGCCCACCCTGAGGAAGGACGCGGCAGAGTTTGCGAGGAAGTGCCAGAAGTGCCAGCTCTACGCCCCCCTCCAGCTCTTGCCGGCTCAGAGACTCCGAAGCATCACAGCGCCATGGCCCTTTGCCATTTGGGGAATGGATCTGGTGGGGCCTTTTCCTCCAGCTAGTGGACAAAGAAGATTCCTCCTGATCATGATAGATTACTTCTCGAAGTGGCTGGAGGTTAAGGCACTAGCAAAGGTGACCTCCCAAGTCATCAGGAACTTCGTCTGGGGGGAGATCATCTGCAGGCACGGGCTGCCTCAGGCCATCGTCACGGATAACGGCCCCCAGTTCGCTAGTGAAGAGTTCATCAGCTTCTGCACTCAGCAGGGCATCGACCTCAGGTTTGCCTCTGTCCACCACCCCAGGAGCAACGGTCAGGTGGAGGCGGCGAACAAGGTTATCGTTAACTTGCCTAAAGAAGAAGGTAGAGAATCTGAGAGGGAACTGGGTAGAGCAGCTCCCCTCGGTCCTGTGGGCTCTAAGAACAATCCCGAACACGGCCACTGGTGAGACCCCTTTCAAACTTTCCCATGGTTGTGAGGCGGTACTACCAGTGGAATTCGAGGTCCGATCCCCACGAGTTGCGGCCGCAGGTGATGGAGACGAGGCATGGAGAATTGAAAATGAGGAAGGTCTGCGCCTCTCGCTAGACCTGGCAGAGGAGCTGCGAGACGTGGCAGCCATCAGACAGGAGGAAATCAAGCGACGAATGGCAAAGCACTTCGACAAGCATATCAGGATAAAACAGTTCGCGGAAGGAGACCTAGTACTAAAAAAGGTTGATGCGGCCGGGAGGTCCGCCCCGGTGGGAAAGCTCAATCCAAATTGGGAAGGGCCTTATATTGTAGAGAGAATGTTGAAAGCGGGGGGTTACTATCTCCAAGATGTGGAGGGTAGGACCTTGAACCACTCCTGGAGTGGGGATGACTTAAAACGCTTCTACCCATGAAAAGGGAGAGCGGTAGATGTGTACTTAAAGCATGGACAATATAATATGTTTCTCAAAACATCTCTTGTTTTTGTTTATTATGACGTCCTAAAGGCAGGATCGAGGTATCTTCATCGGCACCCCGAGCTCGGCTCGGCCCCAGGTAGACCCGCTGCGCAGGCTCCCATCTAGCTGGCAGGTCCGAAGGCTCGCCTGTGGGGGATAGGTTTTGAGTTGGGATCTTCATCGGCACCCCGAGCTCGGCTCGGCCCCAGGTAGACCCGCTGCGCAGGCTCCCATCTAGCTGGCAGGTCCGAAGGCTCGCCTGTGGGGGATAGGTTTTGAGTTGGGATCTTCATCGGCACCCCGAGCTCGGCTCGGCCCCAGGTAGACCCGCTGCGCAGGCTCCCATCTAGCTGGCAGGTCCGAAGGCTCGCCTGTGGGGGATAGGTTTTGAGTTGGGATCTTCATCGGCACCCTGAGCTCGGCTCGGCCCCAGGTAGACCCGCTGCGCAGGCTCCCATCTAGCTGGCAGGTCCGAAGGCTCGCCTGTGGGGGATAGGTTTTGAGTTGGGATCTTCATCGGCACCCCGAGCTCGGCTCGGCCCCAGGTAGACCCGCTGCGTAGGCTCCCATCTAGCTGGCAGGTCCGAAGGCTCGCCTGTGGGGGATAGGTTTTGAGTTGAGATCTTCATCGGCACCCCGAGCTCGGCTCGGCCCCAGGTAGACCCGCTGCGCAGGCTCCCATCTAGCTGGCAGGTCCGAAGGCTCGCCTATGGGGATAGGTTTTGAGTTGAGATCTTCATCGGCACCCCGAGCTCGGCTCGGCCCCAGGTAGACCCGCTGCGCAGGCTCCCATCTAGCTGGCAGGTCCGAAGGCTCGCCTATGGGGGATAGGTTTTGAGTCGAGATCTTCATCGGTACCCCGAGCTCGGCTCGGCCCCAGGTAGACCCGCTGCGCAGGCTCCCATCTAGCTGGCTGCTCCGAAGGCTCGCCTGTGGGGATAGGTTTTGAGTTGAGATCTTCATCGGCACCCCGAGCTCGGCTCGGCCCCAGGTAGACCCGCTGCGCAGGCTCCCATCTAGCTGGCAGGTCCGAAGGCTCGCCTGTGGGGGATAGGTTTCGAGTTGAGATCTTCATCGGCACCCCGAGCTCGGCTCGGCCCCAGGTAGACCCGCTGCGCAGGCTCCCATCTAGCTGGCAGGTCCGAAGGCTCGCCTGTGGGGGATAGGTTTTGAGTTGAGATCTTCATCGGCACCCCGAGCTCGGCTCGGCCCCAGGTAGACCCACTGCGCAGGCTCCCATCTAGCTGGCAGGTCCGAAGGCTCGCCTGTGGGGGATAGGTTTCGAGTTGAGATCTTCATCGGCACCCCGAGCTCGGCTCGGCCCCAGGTAGACCCGCTGCGCAGGCTCCCATCTAGCTGGCATGTCCGAAGGCTCGCCTGTGGGGGATAGGGTTGGGTCAGGCAATCTCCGTCAATATCAAACTGACAAGGCAGAATTCAGTTTGGCAAAATAGGGTGAAAAGTCCCCTTAAGCAGCACTACACCTTAGTATCCTCACTTAGCCCTAAAATACAAAACTGAACAAAGGGAAAAAGGGTGTGGAGTAGGGCAGGTGGCAGCACTCGCAGCGGATGGCTGTTGAGGATCGTCTCGCCGGTAGCGAAAGGGCACTCGCGGGGCAAGCCATTGCGCCAACTCGCGGGCGATTGAGCGCGCCGGGAACCCGTCTCGCGTAGGGCATAAAACAGAAAAGTATATGTACAGAAAGGTTACGCGGCGAGACGAAATAGTAGCATCGTCCCGCGGGCAAAAGGCAAACCAGAGATTAACTTCACAAAAAATAAGAAATAAAAAATAGACAGCAAAATTGAGCACTCGCTCGTCACTTGGCAGATGCCACAAAATATAGTTTAAAGTCTTTACATCAGGAGGAGGAGAGAGTGATTCTAAATCTTGGAGGCGGCGCATCAGTCCTCCTCGCCGGATGAAGAATCATCGCTCTCCTCGCTATAGAGCTCGGGGACCAAGTCGCGCGCGGTTACTGTCTCAGAATCGTCCTTCACGACCCCCAGGTCTTTCATTATCTGTAGCACCAGCTCAGCCCCGCGGACGCCAGCGTCTCGGCATCGTTCCTCGACTTCCTCATAAGAATAATGTGGCGGGGAGTCTGGAAGGGCTCGCGGCGAGACGACGACGCGGCAGCCGCCTGGAGGCGCGCATTCTCAGCCGTCAGCGCCTGGACCTCCTCCTCCAAGGCCGCCACGCGCGAACGAAGTTGTCCCGCCGTCTCGGCATCCTGCGGGATGACCTGGCAATCAGCCAAGAATCGTGGAAAAGAAAAAAACCCAAGGGAAAAAGAGAGTTGTGGCTTACCACACCGCCTTGGGCCTTCGCGAGGAGTGACTCGGCATCTGACTGCCTACTCGCTAGACCGGCAGATTTCTCCCGTTCCGCCTCCAGGTTTTCCTCGCTGGCTTTCCATTTTGAATTGATGTAAATAAGGCGGCGAGAGGAACGGTGCGAGAACTCCAAGGCCCGCATCTGATGGTGGCAGGTTCTCAGCACAAGGTCCTTGGTGGACTCGCTTTCAGGCGAAGAGGCGTCTAGGCCACCATAAAGGCCTTACCCTATGGCGAAGGCGTGGCCGGAAGGGACCTCTTGCTCTTTCCATGATGGAAGGAGGGTGGAGATGGACACGCGGTGGCGTCCCGCCCCCACAGCAGAACCGGGTCACCGACGGCATCGTGAACCAGGGGACCCAAGTTATAATTCATGTGAGAGGAGGGAGCGGGACGGCCAGAGGAGTCACCCTCGCGAGAGGAGGTACCGGCCACCTGTTCAGGAGCAGCAGCGCGCGGATCAGGAGCAGCAGCGCGCGGGTTGGAAGCAGTAGCGGGCAGGATGGAAGCAGCAGCAGGTTGGCCAAGAGGCACCGTCTCGCCGATAGGCGAGACGGCCTGGTGATTAGGCGAGGGAGGCGGTGGAGTTTCCCCTAAAGAGATAGGGCTCCCTTGGGGAACCTTCCCCCTATCCTTGGAGATAGCTACGGCTTTCTTCATTTTCTTTTTTGGGGGGCTGGAGCGAGAGGGGACAGTGTCATCTCCGGGACGCTTCGGCGGGACAACCGCCAGGGACTCTCTCGCCGCCTCTGCCGCTGCATTGGCGAGATCAAGACCCTTGGCAGGGTGAATATTGCTCTTATAAGGAGGGGATGTTGGGATAATTCGCTCACCTAAAAGCGAGTGGGTGGGGGTTAGGAAAAAGCGAGACGAGAAATAGCCAAGAGAGAGGAATAGAAGAATACCCTCGCCTGGGAGCACTGGGAGAAGCGAGTCGAGGCCTCGCCGTAAGAAGTTGACCTCGAAGTTCTTGCCAGCAAGGTACTCGCACAGCAACTTCTCTGGCCCGCTAACTTGGGGGGTGGCGTAGAAGCGCTCTGGCGGAGAGACCGGCGCGAGAGGGACGCCGCCGAAGTCAGCCCGGTCTCCCCGGATGAAGACGAATCGGGTGAGCCAGTGATGGTTCTTGTTAGGCGTCTCGCATACCTTGAGCCCCTGCCCAGTGAAATACGAGACGCCATCGACGTTGGCGTGGTAGATGAAAAGCTTGCGGAAGGCCGTCAAGCTGAACTCGATGCGCTCTCGGCGCATGTAGCAAGCAAACGCAATCAGCACCGAGATGGCGTTGGGATTGAACTGTGTCGGGACAACACCGAAGTACTTGAAGACCTGCTTCACCTCAGGCCAGAGGGGGAGTCGCAACCCCGTCTCAAAGTGCGAGACGGGGAAGGCGAGTTCACCAGGGTAGTATGTGTTGATGCACTCGCCGACCTTGGGGGGCCGCGACTCAATCCCCTCCCCCAGATACTCGCGGGCGAACTTATCATGGTCTTCCCAAGGGAGCCTGCCGAGCGGGAAGTCGTGGTCAGTAAACCTCTTCCCGCAACGGCTGCGCCCCTCGCCCTCCTCCACTTTCTTCTTACCCATCTCCTTTGGCGAACTGGTCCTAGGCGAGACGAAGAAGTTAAGAGGCGAGAATGGGCCGGCGAGACGGAGAGATCAGAGGGCCAAGACTTGGTTAACGACGAAGGCGGAAAGTGTGGTATCTAGTCCAGGACTAGGCATATTTATAACTGATGCAAGGTCAATGATTAAAAGGGCGGGAAAATAAGGGGGAGAGGAAGAGTCGGCATTTTTCTCTCTCCTATACCTCGAACGGCGCGACCCGTCACAGTCAGCAAAAATTATAAATAAATATCTAGCATAAATTAAAAAGAAGGATTAAAAAAGAAAGAAAATCAAGCCTTAAGAAATATATATATGCGATCAGACATCATCCCGTAGGAGGCCAAACTCCCGGCATACTTTGGCGAGACTGCCATTATTACAAATCTTGCGAGAAGAAGGAAAAGATGAATAGTAGGACGGACATTCGTCAGTATGGGCGCCACTCCCAGCGGCCGCCGCGTGCTCCCCCGCGAGGAGGCCTACTCCGCGAGTGGAAGGAGCGGATGGTTTGGAGGCCACGCCGCGCGAGACGGAGCTGCATATCGGTCTCATTGATGATGGCCTCAGGGTCGGTGCCGTCGACATCAAGCTCGGCATTGGCTCCAGAAGATAGACCAGCGCACTCGCCCTCCAGCGACTCGATGCGCTTCTCCGCGGCCTGTTTGTCTAAAGTCAAGGAGTGAATGAGGCGCGCGTGCTTCCGGAAGAGCTCAGCCGTCTTCCGCTTCATCTCCACTGGATCTGAGGGATCGCCCAGATAGTCTTCAATCCCGTCTGCAGGAGGAGGCGAGACGGAGAGTTGCTTTGGCTGCTCCTCAATAGGAGAGTTGGCCCGAGAATCTGCGCAAGGAGTGCAGGGCAAGGTGGAAGAGGCACTCGCAGGAGAGAGTGAGAGTAGCGAAGGGGATTCAAAAGGGCGAGGGAAGGTCCCTTACCAGGATGGCGAGAGGTATCGGCGGCCGGGGAGGGGTCGTCCCTCCTCTCGCTGGGAGTAGTTGGAGGAGTAGATGAGGGTAGCGAATCAAGTTCCTCGCAACGGACAGAAGAACCATCTCGCGGACTCTTCGGGGACGGAGGAACCACAAGAGCCCCCTGAAAAAAGCGTTAGTCAGCAAAAGAGCACCCGGTCACGGAAATAACAGTAGTAATCACGAGTGTCCACCTCTTTTTCCGTGGAGAGCATACAGGGAGTGGGGGCAGGTTTCAAAGAGGCGCGAGACAAATCTACTGCTGCAAGAGAAGGGCCCCCAGCCTTCGTCTTTTTCGAGCGAGACGACGGGACGAGGGGACGACCCAGGGAAGAGGTGAAAGCGGCCATGTTGGCCTTATGTTGCTCTCGCACCAGGGCGAGACGTTCGCGAAAACTTTGACTGTGCGTCATTCTGCAAGAACTCGAGGACAGGGAAGAAGAAGAATATGCAGAGCGGGGGCATCAGGAGCGCAGGGCAGGAGTCATATATTTATAGACCCCGGTGGGGGCCTCCGAAGATTCCTCATAAATACGTTTTTTAATGCACCTTGAATAACGAGCCTCGGTTGAACATTCTTTTTGAGCTTAGAGTAATCTCAAAAAGAGCGGGGATTGTGTACAACCTCGGGCTCGCAAAGAGCCCTCAAGAAGTAAAAGGAGCGAGACAGGCAAAGGATACCAAGAGGGCCCACTCGCAAGCGGCGAGATGATGGGCTCCCCAAAGGGCAAAATGCCCCGCCTAGAGGCGAGAGGGCCCCTAGAGGCGAGAGGGCCCCCAGAAGCGAGAGGACCTCCAAGGGCGAGAGGCTCCGGCGAGACGGGCGGCGGGTCCTTCTCGCCGGCAGGCGCCTTTCCTCTCGCCAGGGGGGAGAAGGTTTTTTTTACTCTTTCCTATCAAAGCAGGGGGTTTTTACTCTTCTACCCCGGGTATTTTTACCCTTTTACCCTTGGTGGACTGCGTATAGCTCCTCAGAACAGCGTAGTTTGGCTGTTGGCAGACCCGGCCAAGGGTACCCCAGTAATTTCAGGCCGGAGCAGTTTTGTTATTTGCAGTTCAGATTTTGAAATCTATAAATAAGCCCATAGGGGTTCTTCAGAAGGGACCTTTTTTCAGACTCTTGAGAGGATTCTTTCGGCACCGCCTTCTGAGGAACTCCAAGCCCAGCTTTTGGCTTTGGAGGGGAAGCTCTCTGTGACCTTCTGGGTAAGCGGTGGGACCTCCCTGCTGCGGCTTAGGGCCAGTTTTCTAATCCTTCATGACCGGTCGGAGGTCGGAGTTCGGGCCAAGTAGGAGTCGGCTACGCCCCTATTTTGTGAACCTTTGTCGGAGTCAAATTTTGGCTTCAACAACTGCATTGGTCACAAAGAAGAGGTTCTTCTTCATGCCCTATACGTGATACACACTCCTTAAAGTGAGTGGCCCCTTATCACTACCCAAAGACACAACCCCCTCCTTCTCTACTGCATAAATAGTGTTATCAGCACTTATAATAGCTTCGTTACCTGAGTAAGCTTGCAAGGAGGAGAACTTCGACTTGTCGCCGGTGAGGTGATGACCACACTCGGAGTCCACGATCCATTCATCGTTGAAGTCCACAGCGGACAAGGCACGGA
Organism: Platanthera guangdongensis; assembly: GCA_039583875.1. Lineage (NCBI taxonomy): Eukaryota > Viridiplantae > Streptophyta > Magnoliopsida > Asparagales > Orchidaceae > Platanthera > Platanthera guangdongensis. The sequence goes on from JBBWWR010000260.1 coordinate 48,942, forward strand.
CATAAGTGCCCGTCATGAAGGCTCCGACCATCCAGCTTCCTCAGTCTTAGAGCAAGCTTCCTCCTTGCTTGCAGCATGCCCAGGCTGCAGCTTGACCTTACAGTCCCGCTCGAAGTGTCCTCGTTAATGACACCTATGACACTTCAGGTCCTTCTTCCAGTCCTTCTTAGGAGCAGTGCTCCTCTCTGCCTGATAAGAAGTTGAAGGCTCATTCTCAGCAGCAACTTGCTTCTTATTCCCTTCCCATCTCTTCTTCTACTTGCTCGGGAAGAGTGCTCCACTGCTCTCCTCAGAGACAGTAACACCAGACATCTGTCTGTCCAAGCTTTCCTGCGAAGAAAGCAGGTTCTAAAGCTCCAGCAGAGATGGCTGAGTGGCCCAACCTTGAACTGATGTAACAAAGGCAACATACTCCTTCCGCAAGCCGCGGATTATGTGCCTTTTCAACTTAGCCTCCGAGATAGGCTCATCAGGATCAAGAGCTGACAGTTCAGCACACAAGCTCTTCATCTTCAGAAAGAATTTCGAGATGGTTAGGTCTCCTTGAGTTGCCCTTTCCAACTCATTCTCCAAGAACTGGAGCCTCGCCACGTTCTTTCTACTGAACAACTCATTAATAGTTGTCCAAATGTCAGCAACTGACTCACATCCAATGATGTGATCAAACAGCTCTGGTGAAACAGCTCTCTTGAGAACAAACTCCGTCTTAGCATTTATTTTTCTCCAGAGCCTCACCTGCTGAGCAGTTCCAAAGGCAGCAATCACTTCCTGTCTGTCGTCACCACTGATGACCTCTCATAGCTCCTCGCCAAGAAGAAAACGTTTCATACACGACTTCCACTTCTTGCAGTTAGTCGTGGTCAAGAGTTCAATACAAAGACCCCTTTGCGTACCTCCCTTCCATTGCAACATCCTTTGGATAAGCTTATCAGAAGCACAGAGCAACAACACTAGTTGACCACCGCTCAAGTTGATCACCGCTCAAGCAACTGAACCTCCCTCTGATACCATGTTGAAATTTCTCAAAGTGGTCAGCAAGATAGTCTAAAGCCAAATGAATATTCTCAGAACTATCTAGTTAACACTTTGATCTTACGGAAGCCAAAAGAGCAAGCTTAACACCACATGCAAATGGAAGAACAAGCAGATCTTATTTTCATTAACTTCTTTACAAGGCGAGGTATACGTAGCAAGACATGATTTCATAAGTACAAAATCTACAAACAAAAAGCCCAAAAACAAGCCGGGCGGACATCAATTGAAACCGCTGAGACCGCCAAGATTGTTGAAGCCGCCCGAACTACTGCAACATGCCGAATAGAACACGGAGTCCGCCTGAGACCACGAGGTCAGACAGACACACTGTTATTCGCTGCCTACTGAGGAACTGATAAACAGACCGCCTACCCGCCTAAGATCGGCGGACAGGTTATTGGAACTTGAACAAGCTGAAGCAGAGAACCACTGATATGCCGCAGAAGTGACCAGCTAAGACCGCACACTTTCAAGTACTTGACCGAACTCAAAGCCAAACTCCCTACTCCTTGGAGCTAGCCGCGTGACCTGCACACAACAAAACGTCAGCTCTACTCAACCCGCGCGGACAGAGAAATTCAAACCGCAACAATCGACCAAGCCCCAGTTTCTGTTCACTCAGTTACTGTAGACGTGCCGGGGGTTCTATTTATATGCAAGGTGAGGAGTGTGGTCACCACCCTAGTGCATAGAAACACCACCCTAGCCCTCGAACTAGCAAAACATTCGTCCGCTGAGTCCGCAAAGACTTAGCCGGATTCCAAGAAACCGCCAGAAGCAAGGCACTGATGTTCACTTCAAGGCGGCCTAGAACCAGACCGCCCACACTGTGCGGACAAGGTGCAATCCGCACAGTCCGCACACATCAACACACCTGGACAGCCACAACGCCTTCAGCAATAGTCCGCACACAAAAGAGGCAGTCTGCATAGTGCAAGACCAAAGCCTCCATCCGCCACAAGTCCACGACCAAAGGCAGGCCGCCCGGTCAACAGCGGACTTGGTGGATACTGCGGACACACTGGACTTATCACAGAATGTGACCAAGTCCAGTAAGTCACCAAAGGCCTAGCGCGAGCTCGGCGGACAAGGCCCAGTCCGCCAATACCTAAAGCAGATCGCCAATACCACAAAGGTGAGCAACTCGCCAATACCACCAAGGTACGCAAATCTCCAATTCCACCAAGGTAAGCAGATCGCCAAAAACAACTCGCAGAGCTACCCAAATGGCCAACTGCCGGACTCTGATACCAGTCCACGCAGTCCTCCACAGCAGCTAACACCTGCTGAAACACCAGAGCTTGGCAAGGGCCACAACCAAACTCTAAGGCCAGTCCGCCACAGCGAACATCATAGACACGCCAGTCTGCAAGCCTCCCGCGGATAGGGCACCCAATCCGTCTGTTAACACAATCTTTCAACACACAAGTCCATTGAACAGAGCACTGCATACAGCCCACAAACCGCAGGCCGCTCAGTCCGTTTCTCCAGAAGCCCGACACCCTTGTCCATAGGTCAACCAGGCCGCACAACAGACCGAACAGAGTCGCATACCAGACCGCTCAAGCCGCTTCTTAATCATCCAAGCCACCAAGACAGCCAACACCCAGGCCGCAACCCGTAGTCCACCCAGGCCGCAGACTCAGACCGCTCAGGCCGCACAAGCTACTCCTTAACAGCCAAGATAGCCAAGGTCACCAGGCCGCACCAGGAGTCCGCCCAGGCCGCGGACTCAGTCCGCACAGGCCACTTAGACCACCCGGCCTGTCCACCACCCACTTCCACTTCATAAATTTCAACAAGCCATTTGCTAAAATCATATCCATAAGTCTTCTCTGTTGTATATTGAGAAAGATAAGACAATATCATCTCCCACCCCCACTGTATAAAGGGTTATAACTCCCTTCGAAAGTTATTCTTAGTTGCAAGTCACCTGACCAAAAGACTTGAGGCTTGGTTTTTGAGCACCTGATCAAAAGCTCATTGGTGTCAGGCACCTGATCAAAAATCTGAGTGGATTCCTACCAGGGTGGTAGAAGAGTGGATGTACCGAGGTTGGAGAACCACTACAAATTCCTTGTGTTGTCTGGTTGCCCCTTCTTTTTGTTCTTATTGCGTTTGTACTTTCTAAGATTGTTGTGTTTATATTTTATTAAGTTGTTTATGCACTTTCACAATTACAGCAAAAGCTGTAAAAGATTTTAAGGATTTAAAAATACTCTATTCACCCCCCCCCCCTTCTAGAGTATTTCAGATCTAACACATCACTTTCAACATAGACTTTGTTCTCCACTTATTTCAGTGCTCAGATTTGGCAGGACGTGGGACTTTGAACTCTGGCTTTATCACAACCAAGTCCCTCTTGCCCTGCACCCTCTTTATGTCCTTCTCCAACGAACGAGCCATATTAACCAATACTTGAAAACCTTGATTCATTGGACTCGAGATAAGCAACCTTAGCTCATCCCGCAGTCCCTCATAGAACCAATTGGTCTTACGCTCCTCATCGGCCAAAATAGACCCCGCATATCAACCCAACCCGGTGAACTCATACAAGTAGTTATCTACACTACTTTCGCCCTAGTCGTATTCAAAAAGCACGATCGGGCCTGAGATTTTTTCCAACCGAGCTCGGTCTGGGCTCAATTTGAGTCGGGCTGGGCTGGGCTCGGGTTCCCTCTCAAATAGGGGGCCCGATTAGGCCCTCCAAGTCGGGCCCGGGCCGACTTGAATTCAAAAGGCGGGATTTACTCCAGCCTAAATTGGCGGGATTTTATCCCGCCAGATTAGGCGGTATTAATCCCACTAATCATAGGTGGTATTAATCCCGCTAATCATAGGCGGGATTAATCCCGCATGATTTGGCGGGATTAATCCCGCTAATCATAGGCGGGATTAATCACGTCTATGATTAGTCGGGATTAAAATCCCGCGAGTTTTTGGCTTAGCCCAGTGCCGGGCTCAGGCTAGCCCGGCGCCCGGGCTTTGCCCGGGCCGGGAACCGAGCCGAGCAACCGGCAAAAGTGGGGGCCCGGTAAGGGCCCCAAGCCCGGCCATGGCCCGAGCCAGGATTTTCCCGGGTCGGGCCCGAGCGGGCTTTCCGAGCAAAGACTTTTTCCCATGACTATCTCGCCCTATGTCAAGTGCTGGAACTCATACTCCATGACAATCCATTGCGACGAAGGCAGATGCTTTGTCTGGAATAATCTTGAAAACTCCATCAAGATCTCAGATAGTCGTCTGCCCGCAAAGTGGTGTAACTCCAACTCATCCCACCAAAGCTAAGATTCAGAAGGGTCTATATAAAGACCTGTTCTATCATCAAACAGATAGAGATTGAAGAAGAAAGGACTTGACATTTTACTAACAGTTGAAATCTTCAAGTCATCAAGAGAAGGCAGATTCTGAACAAGTCTGAAAAGAAGATTTCAGATCAACTTTTGAATAGAAGAAGGAAGCTGGATTGAGAATCATCTCCAACTTCACAAGAAGATCAGCCTTACTTTGTTCAGATTCAAGAAGCTTTGAAGAAGCTAAGACAGGTTGAATCGTAAGCAGTCAGATCAATCAAGAACTGATCAAGAAGCCTTCACCCCTTTCTCTCTCTACCTGGGTGAAGGATTTATCTCTTTTATAATCAATTTTTCTGTAAGATCTTTTATAGATCTGAGTGTATGAGAGTTATCTCTCTGAGTTGTAAGCCTAAGTTTATATAGGCTGAGGTAGGGCTGAGTGCCTGAGGTAGGAGATTGATTTCTCTGAGTTGTAAGCCTGGTGGAAGAGGCTGAGGTAGGGCTTGATTGTCTGAGTGGTAGGAGTGTGGACTCACTCTGAGGTAGGATTCTCTGATAGAATCTGAGTTGTATGACTTTCTGAAGTCTGTGCTGTAGGAACCATTCTGGATTCTGAGTTGTAAGATCTGAGGATCTAAGAAGGAAGAAGAGAGTTAGGTCGAATCTAGTATATTGCTAGATATGCAAAGGGGGAAGTGGATGTACCCATCTCTTAGGGAACCACTATAAATCTGTGTGTATGCTGTGATTGGCTGTGTTTATATTAATCGGTGTAGTGATAGTTGTTGCATAGGTTATCTACTAGTGACATATATTATCTGCCTTAATAAAAAGGAATTGAACCTATTCACCCCCCTCCAGGTGTTTAGGATATCTTGACACTTGTTGGGTACATTGGAAAATATGTACCAGATTTGAAGAAGCCTCACCTTACCCAATGATATACATTAAGGTGTATTTGATGTTGTTTTGAGTTTATATGTGCAGGTTAAGAAAACACAAGAATGCAGAAAAAAGTTTCTAAGTCCATGAGTCGACACTAGAAGAAGCTGTGTCGACACTTATGAAGGCTTGTGACGACACTGGAGAAAAGCTGTGTCGACACTTGGAGTTAATTGTGTCGACACTTGGAAAGGCTGTGTCGACACCAGAAGAAACTGTGTCGACACATAGAGGCAGTGTCGACACACAGAGAATGTTTAGTCGACATCAACTGTGTCGACATACAGAGGCAGTGTCGACACACAGAGAAGCTTAGTCGACATCAACTGTATCGACACATATAGGCAGTGTCGACACACAGAAGACTTTGTCGACATCAACTGTGTCGACACACAGGACTTGTGTCGACACACAGTAGAGTTTCAACAAAGTTAAAGTAAAGAAGTGACTGTGTCGACACCACAGAACTAGTGTCGACACATTCTACAGATGTTGTGTCGAGAAGTAGTGTCAACACCAAGGGAGCTGTGTCGACACCACCAAGTCTTGTGTCGACACTTAGTCTACTTGTGTCGACACATGATGAAGTTCAGTCTCGACACTTTGCTGACAGAGACAAAGTTTCAAGAAGTGACTGGATGACTTGACAGCTGTCATTACCAACCGGTCTACTGCAACTGTCAGACCTGTCAGAAGTTTGTTAGAAACCGGATCAGCCGGTTACCATGGAGGAAGTCTATATAAAGGCATTCTCCATCAACGGATAGAGATTGATCATAGAAGTTATTCTGATACAGAATACATAAAAACAAAAGAAGATTTTCGTCAGAAGATCATAGAAGTTATTCTGATACAGAATACATAAAAACAAAAGAAGATTTTCGTCAGAAGATCATAGAAGAAGTTGGAGAGAGAGAGCTTCATCTATTGAAGTGAAGAAATGGACTTACATCAACAAGTTACTCAAGTGCAGATTCTGAACCAGTCTGCCAAGAAGGATTCAGATTGAGATCTGAATTTCAAGAAAGAAGCTAATTGAAGATCAACTTCAAAGGAGTTCAACCCTACTGAGTTCAGATTCAAGAAGCTTTGAAGAAAGCTAAGAGTGGTTGTTCTCTGCCATCAGATTCTTCCAAGAACTGATTAAGAAGCCATCCATCCTTTCTCTCTCTACCAAGGTGGTGGTAAAATACATTGTTAAATCTATTTTCTGTAGGATCTTTATAATATCTGAGTTGTAAGCCTGATTTATAAAGGCTGAGTTGTAGGAGATTTAGATCTCTGAGTGGTAGGCCTTGTTGAAGGCTGAGGTAGGGCTGTGAGCCTGAGTTGTAGGAGATTGTTATCTCTGAGTTGTGGGCCTTATTGAAGGCTGAGGTAGGGCAGTTTTCCTGAGTTGTAGGAGTGTGGACTCACTCTGAGTTGTAGGAGCCTTGTTTGGGTTCTGAGCTGTAAGATTAGAGGATCTGAGGTGAAGAAAAGAAGTTAGGCCGAATCTAGCACACTGCTAGGTAGGCGAAGGGGGAAAGTAGATGTACCCAGACCTTGGGGAACCACTATAAAATCTGTGTGTAATTTGTGATTATGTGATTCTGTGAATTCTGTGCTGTGTTAGCTGTATAATTAACTGTTTCTAATTAATTAACTAAATAGTTATTCTGCCTAGAAGAAAAAGGAATTACACCTATTCACCCCCCCTAGGTGTTTAGGAACTAATTCTTTCAAGTGGCATCAGAGGGAGGTTTCTCAAAGTTAGACTTAACAGTCTGAGTGAGATCTGTAAGGCAGAAATAAGTTCAAGAAAATGGGTTCAGGAGAAAACCATAAAGAACTTGGTTCAATGAAATTTCCCATATGCAGGAAAGAAATATTTGGAATATGGAAGGAAAGGGTCAGATTATTCATGGAGGCATCTGATCCCAGAATTTACATAACAGTTAAGGAAGGACCATATGTTCAATGAAGATTTCTGTTCTTGATGCCAATCAAAGGATTCCTAAGGATTTTTCTGAGATGACTAAAGATGAGATCATCTTGGCAACAATGGATAAAAGAGCACAGAATATTATAGTAAGTGCCATTGATGATTCACCATTCGAGAATCTAATTCACTGCAAAACCTCCAAGGAGATGTGTGACACATTGATTGTCTACATGGATGGTTCTGAAGAGGTTAGGCAAGATAGAAAGTCTATGCTTAATCAAGAATATGAGAGTTTCAGACAAGCCAAGTCTGAAAGTATAACTGAATGTTATAAGAAGTTCTATAGGATTGTCAATGAACTAATGTCTTATGGAAGAATATTCAGTACTTATGAGCTGAATGACAAATTCCTTAGGTCTTTGACTAAGGATTAGGATACTAAGATCTGTGTCATAAGGGAAGTGGCCAGACTGGGTGAGATTTCTCCTCCAACACTGTTTGGAAAATTGCTATCTTATGAGATGCAGCTGTTAGCCAGAAAGGAGGAAGAAAAAAATACAAATGGTGACTACAGAGAAAAGTCAGTGGCCTTCAAGGTAGAAGCCACAAGGAAGAATAGGAGAATGTCTTCATCATCTCCTAAAAAAGATGCAGAAGTGATTTCAGAAAATTCAGATATTCACAGTACAGATAGCAGTAATTCTGATGAAGACTTTGCAGCATTCACAAGGCAGTTCCAGAGATTGTTAAAGAAGAAGCAGTAGAAATCAAAGCCATCTTCATATCAGTCCAAGGATGACTATTATCAGAAGATGAAATCATCCAGGAACGACAGGAATGAGACAAAGCCTAGCAAGTCAAGTACATCCAAGATTATATGCTATTGCTGCAACAAAGCTGGACATGTTGTGGCTAACTGTCCAGACAAAAGGAAAGAGTCTGCTAATAGAAAGAAGTCTCAGCACAAGAGCAAGAAGGAGAAATCCTTGATTGCTGAGAAAGAGAAAAGTTTGACAGATCAATCTACTTCAGAATCTGAATTTGAAGCTGAGACATATATTGGTTTGTTTGCTGAAGAAGAGGATGAGTTCATGCAATTACTGAACTCTATCTATGAGCAAGAGGACCATCAGTGCAAAGGATTGATGGCAGTGTCTGAAGAAGACCAATGCCAGGATTAGCCTGGCCCCAGTAAGGTAAAAAGTGTATCTGTAGATTCTGATTACTTCACTGGGTCAGAATCAGATGCATCTTCATCAAGAGATGAAGATGGGTCTGAATTTGAAGGAGATATTCATCAGCTGATAGATGAATATGGAGTTTTATTGCATGCACTTAAGAGAAGCAAAAATCTGGCCAAAAATCTGGCTAAGGAAATTGCAGCTCTTAAGTTAGTTGCATCTGATTCAGAGAAACTGCTGGATCAAAAGATGAATGAGATTGCCAAATTGAAGAACATAACTGTTATTCAAATTGGAACAATCACATTCAAAAATGATCAGATTAAAAGTCTGGAAAATAGACTTCAGAAAGAGAAGGAGATTGTGGCTAGTTTCTCTAAGTCAAAGTCTATCCTACCCTTAATAGATGACTTTGTGTCACAAAAGGGTAAAGCAGGAATAGGCTTTAATAGCACTGCATGGGCTGCACAGTCCAATAAGAGAGGCAAAGCCCCAGCACAAAACAAAAGACCTGCTGTAAATAATACATCTAAGATTATACCTAAAAAGAGGTATAATAAGTTTGAGTGCTGGTGCGGTGGCAAGATAGGCCATTATGCCTTAGACTGTTGGCACAATACCAGTGTTAAGGAGAATAGCAGTCTGCCTATTAGAAGAGCTGCAGGCAGATTTGTTAGATTTCAGACTAACTTGAACCAAGGACCCAAAAGTTATTTGGGTTCTAAGGTTAAGTAATCTTTGTTGTAGGTGAGTCCAAGTTGTCATACCCCTATATGGTACTTGGACAGTGGATGTTCCAGACACATGACTGGAACAAGGGGATTGCTGAAGGACTACTCGCAAATGCTGAATGGGCATAAAGTAATCTTTGGTGGTTCTGAAAAAGGAGTCATCAAAGGTTTTGGTAACATTTTTAACCACTCAATTACAATCACTCAAGTGGCCTATGTAAAGGGTTTGAAACATAACCTAATTAGCATAAGCCAGCTGAGTGATCTAGGATATGACATTTCATTTGTCAAGAATGAGTGTCTTATCAAGATGTCAAGTGATCAAAAAGTCATGTTGACTGGCTATAGAAAAAGAAATGTGTATTGCCTAGATTTTGTGTGTGAGAATAAGAATTCTCCTATCTGTATTGTGGCTGATGAGAAAGCCTCTCATTGTGTCAAATGGTACAAGAGGCTAGCCCATCTTAGCTACAAGACAATTGGTTAACTCTTTAGTAAAGAGTTAGTGAGGAATGATCCTCAAGTTAAGTGTTATAAGGATGGAATATGTTCAGCTTGTCAAAAAGGCAAGCAGACTAGATCCTCCTTTCATAGCCTTGAAACCAAGGATTCAGTGAGGTGCTTATACCTCTTGCATATGGATTTATTTGGTCTTATGCCAGTTCAGAGCCTAGGTAGGAAGGTCTATACTTTTGTGGTGGTAGATGACTATTCTAGATTCTCATGGGTATTCTTTCTGAGGCAGAAATCTGAAACCCCAAGGTCTTCTACATTTTTGCCAAACAAATTCATAATGAATTAAATAGTTCAGTGGTCAAAATCAGAAGTGACCATGGAACTGAATTTCAATCTGAAAGTATGACAAGGCTGTATGAAGAATTTGGGATTCTTCAGGAATTCTTCTCACCTAGAACACCTCAACAAAATGGCATTGCTGAGAGAAAGAATAGGACATTGATTGAGGCTAGAAGAACACTATTGAGTGATACTTCTCTCCCAGAATATTTCTGGGCTGAGGCAGTAAACACTGCATGCCATGTGCTCAATAGGGCTTCCAACACCAAAAGCTACAAAAAGACACCCTATGAGGTTGTGAAAGGCAGAAAACCAAAATTATCCTATTTTAGGATCTTTGGTTGCAAATGCTATGTGCTTAACAATGGCAAATCTCACCTAACTAAGTTTGCTGTCAAATCCCAAGATGGTATATTTGTTGGGTACATCAACAATAGTAAGGCTTATAGGGTCTATAATTTGGCTACTCAAGTTGTAGAAGAGTAAGTTCATGTCATCTTTGATGAAACTAGACTTATTAACAGTGAGTTGCCAAGTAGTTCTTGTAGCTCCTCAGGTATACAGCAGAAGATGGACCAGCTTACTATTAGAGAAGATCCAACTGCAAAGCAGGATAAGGAAAATGGTAGTTGCTGTCCAGGGGAAGTACAAGACACTCAAGATGCTTATGAAGACCTTGAGCTGCAGCATAATGAAGAGATTGGAGAAGGCCAAACTGCTGATAGATTACCTCCAGCAGTTAGATAGTTGAAGGATCATCCTGCACACCAGATCATTGGTGATCCAAGACAAGGAGTACAGACAAGGAGCAGGAACTTAAACACAGTTCTTTGCTCAAGTTTCTTATCTCAAGTGAAACCCAAGAGATTTGAAGAAGCTATTCTAGACCCTCACTGGATTGAAGCTATGCAGGAGGAGTTAAATCAATTCAGAAGGTGCAAGGTCTGGGATTTGGTTCCAAAACCAAAGGGCCATAATGTCATAGGGACAAAGTGGATTTATAGAAACAAGCTTGATGAGAGTGGGATCATAGTGAAGAACAAGGCAAGACTAGTTACCAAAGGATACAGACAGGAGGAGGGCATAGACTTTGATCAGACTTTTGCTCCAGTGGCAAGGATGGAAGCTATCAGGCTATTTCTAGCTTATGCAGCATATCAAGGCTTTAAAGTGTTCCAGATGGATGTTAAGTCTGCATTCTTAAATGGAGACTTAAAAGAGGAGGTCTATGTAGAGCAACCCTCAGGTTTTGTTGATCCACTCAATCCTACTTATGTCTATAGACTTAGGAAAACTTTGTATGTGTTGAAACAAGCCCCAAGGGCTTGGTATGAAACTATGTCTACTTTCCTCATTGAGAACAAATTCTCAAGGGGGAAAATATACAAGACTCTATTCCTTAGGGAATCCAAAGGAAAGATTATCCTAGTCCAAATATATGTTGATGACATAATATTTGGTTCTACTGAGAATAACCTTTGTAGAAAGTTTGCAAAACTTATGTAAGGGAAATTTGAAATGAGCAGTATGGAAGATCTTAAGTTCTTCTTGAGTCTCCAAGTAAGACAGACTGATGATGGCATGTCCATATCTCAGTCTAAGTTCACCCTGGAGTTAATTAAGAAGTATGGTATGGAGTCATCCACTACCATGAGAACTCCTATGTGGACAAGTGTATCTCTTAGCAAAGATGATGCAGGAAAACCTGTAGATGAAACTTTATATAGAGGAATAGTTGTCTCCCTCCTATATCTGACTGCTAGTAGACCAGATATCATGTATGTTACATGTGTCTGTGCTAGGTACCAATCCTGCCCTAAATAATCTCATCTTACTACTGTCAAAAGGATTTTGAGATATCTTAAGGGCACCCCTAATCGAGGCCTTTGGTATCCTAGGAATAGAGATTTTTTACTAATGGGCTATTCAGATGCAGACTTTGCAGGTTGCAAAGTATATAGGAAAAGCACAACAAGCACCTGTCAATTTCTAGGAGGAAGATTGGTGTCTTGGAGCTATAAGAAGCAGACAAGTGTGGCAATTTCCACAGCTGAGTCTGAGTATGTTGCTTCTGGAAGTTGCTGTGCACAACTATTGTGGATACAACATCAGTTAGAAGATTATGGTATTCAGGTAAGTAAAACTCCATTATTATGTGATTTTACTAGTGTTATTTCTATTGCTCATAATCCTGTTTCTCATAGTAGAACAAAGCATATAGAAATAAGATACCATTTTCTTAGAGATCATGTAGAGAAAGAAGATATCTCTTTAGAATTTGTTAGTACTGATTTACAACTAGCTGACATGTTTACTAAGCCTTTAGATGAAACTAAATTCAACAATTTCAAAATTGAAATAGGTATGTTGAACATAAATTAGTTTTACAAATTTGACTAAGTAAAATTGTGTCGACATCAGAAGTTGTCTGTGTCGACACATAGTAGTTGGTGTCGACATTCTAGGAAAGTGGTGTCGACACATCTATAGAATCGGTGTAGACACTTCAGAGAAGTGGTGTCGACACTTAGAGTAAATGCGCAGAATTGACACAAACCATGGAGCGCAGATTCGTCGACCTCAGATCGTCGAACTCGACAAAGACAAATAGAATTGATGTCGAGATTTTAGAAGTCTGTATCGACACTTTTCAATAGTGTCGACACATTAAGAGAATTTTGATGCGCCTTTTGACCTTCATGATTTAGAGGGGTATAAATAGGTCAACAACATATTCTGTCGACACACTCTCCATATTTTCGAGACCAAAACCCTGTGTCGACAACTTCTCTCTTCTGAATCCAAGCTTTCACTCAACCCTAATGGAGCCAAAGCTAGAAGATAGTGTCAACGAAGGTTATGAGCTGGTACACAATGCCTTTGATAATGCAGAAACTAAAATTAAAGCAGTAGTAACCCTAATTGCTAAAAATGGGTTGGAATTTCTGGTATCTGAACCAACAAAGATATGGAAGAAAGAAATACTATAATTCTATGACGCTGCTACTTTAGATTCTACTGGACTTAAGATCAAGTCTACAGTTCAAGGAGCTAAAGTTAAACTAACTTTGAAGAGCTTGAGGAAAACTCTTCAACTTCCAAGAACTCAAGAAGAAGTAGAAGTACCCTCATCAAAGTCTAGGGAAGCACTATAATGGTGTGGATTAGATCCCACCTTGAAGATTGGATCAACAATGAACAAAAAAGGGATAAATCTACAAGGCAAATTTCTTTCAGAAGTGGTTGGCAAAGTCATTCTCTGCAAGCCAGGGGGACATGATAGGATTTCTGCCTATATGTTCAGCCTGATGACCAGGATTATTTACAGACTAAACATAGATTGGTCAGCTGTAATTTTTGAAAAGATTAAGGAAAATATTAAGAAACCAATTCTGGGGAGGATTATGAGTCTGTACTTGGCTAGAACAATTCCTGAAGTAATGGAACAAATTGCTGGTTCAAAGATCAACCATATGAGGAGAATGGACATAAGGATTATATCCAGATGGGATAGAGTCCTAACAAAGGACATGCCTGATGTAGAGAGGCCAGAGGTTCCTGTAGAATCTCCTGCACAAGATATTGTAGATCGTGCTCAAGTGCAGGGGGAGCCTCATCTTGAGGAAGAGCCAACCTACTTGGAAAGTGAAATGGCTACACAGACTATTCTTGAGGTAATTCAAGAAATTAATCAATCAATTTTCATTAATAAGGATGAAATACTAACTGAGTCTTTGATTGATGTTGACTAGAACACTCAACTACACAGTCAAGTACAATATGTTATCATGGAGGATACATCTGCTGCTGCTGATGCTCCTGAGTTGGTGGTGCCTCAAGTCCCTACTCAACAAGAGTTTACCCTTGAGGAGTTGTTTCCAGATATAGTACAAGTAAGAACTGAGGGGGAGCAACCTGAATTTGAGGGGGAGAAAGCAAAATTTGAGGGGGAGCAAGTTAACATTGAGGAGGAGCAAGTAAGTACTGTGAGGGAGAAGCAAGGGACTCAGGGGGAGCTACCTAGGACTGCACAGGAATTGCCTTTTAGTCCAAAGGATATGGTTGATATAGCCAGTACCTCAGCTTCAAAAGATGAAGCAGAAATTCAAGCCAAAAAGGGGAAGCTGATGGTTTTCAAAAGGAGAAGCCAAAATTATAAAAGGGCTTTACAAACTGCTCCACAACCTGCCCCAACAACTGATTATAGATCTTTATTGATATCCATACAAGTAAAATTGGATGAACAAAGGATTGGCATGGAGAAATATATGGATGAGACCCACAAAGATCTACAATTATCCTTGGCACAAGATATTAAATCTATAAGATTTGAAGTAAATCAGAATAAGAAGGAAATGACTGATTGTTTTCACAAAGGAGGCAATGCTGTGGTTTTCCTAGCAACACATCAAGAAAAAATCAAGACTCAAGTTGATGATATCGCTCTTAAGCAAGGTTATATCCTAGAGAATCAACTTAGAATGAATGATAATCTGACAGAATCACATAATGTGATTGTTACAGAAATGAAGAATATTGCTACTGCCCATACTGAAGCAAGGGCTAAAGCCCAGGCAAATTTTGGTAAGCAATTACAGGAAGGCCTAGCTGCTGTACAAACAGCTATTGGGCAATCTCAAAAGATTATTTCTGCACAGCTACTGAAGTTAAGGTCATTCAATAAAGATGGTGTAAATTATCTTGATGAACAAATCAGATTTCAGAAAGATGACCTCAGGGATCATATTGCTAGAGAAGTCATAAAGGGGGAGAGAGTGTTAGTCAAAGCTAGCTCAGATCATGCTAAATGGATATCTAATAGTATCAAAGCCACACTTGGATATCCACCCCTCTGTGATGATGATAATGTGGCTGAGTCAGGTATACACCCTGCTTCTTTTGGAGGTGAACAACCTGAAGTTGCTCTGGTCATTTACCCTCCAGCAGATTTTGAAATGATTCACCAAGAAGTACAGTCAATGTACAACCCTCTAGAGGGTAATAAAAATGTTATCATTGAGAAAGTTGACATGTCAGAGGCAGATGTGAATAAGGAGCAAGAAGCTCAATTGTCAAAGAAGAGATTCAGAGAACAGGCTGAATTAAAGCCTGATTTTGAGCAGCGCAGTCCAACTTCCAGGAATATAATATTGAATGCCTGGAAAGCTGTAAAAGACAAGACCCATGACAGGGGCAAATGGTACACATAGCAAGAATGGCAAAAGCATGAAGCTAGACAGGAAGCTAGACAGGAAGCTATTCTGCAATATAGAAGAAAGGCAAACGCTGGGAAGCTACCTCCTAATGCTCATGAGCCTAGCAAGTATTTCCCTAAGCCTTTTCATTATTTTGAAAGACAAAGAATAAGAGCTGAAGAACATAAGAATAAGGATCTGAAGGGCAAGAAACCAGCTGAAGATACTGATGCTCCAGTACGAGCCAAGATCCAATCAGGCAAATGAATATTCATCAAGGAGCCAGAGCAGCCTTAGATTAGATTCACTAGATTTTATAACATTGTAAACTTTAGTATTTAAAATCTATGTAAACTATTATTAAAGAAACTTTTGAAGTTGAAACAAAACAATGTTTAATGCTCATTGTGTTAACATTATTATTCTGTGATGATATCTTATATATGTTTTGTTTATAAGTTACCCTGTCATATAATATTTTTATACAACGTAATATGTGTTTGTTATGAATGGTGTATATCATTGACTAAGGGTTATGACTTCTCCAAATAGGGGGAGATTGTTGGGTACATTGGAAAATATGTACCAGATTAGAAGAAGCTTCACCTTACTCAAAGATATGCATCAAGGTGTATTTGATGTTGTTTTGAGTTTATATGTGCTGGTTAAGAAAATGCAAGAATGCAGGAAAAAGTTTCTAAGTCCATGAGTCGACACCAGAAGAAGCTGTGTCGACACTTATGAAGGCTTGTGTCCACACTGGAGAAAAGCTATGTCGACACTTGGAGTTAATTGTGTCGACACTTGGAAAGGCTGTGTCGACACCAGAAGAAACTGCGTCGACACACAGAGGCAGTGTCGACACATAGAGAAAGTTTAGTCGACATCAACTGTGTCGACATACAGAGGCAGTGTCGACACATAGAGAAGCTTAGTCGACATCAACTATATCGACACATAGAGGCAGTGCCGACAAAAAGAATACTTTGTCAACATCAAATGTGTCGACACACAGGACTTGTGTCGACACACAGCAGAGTTTCAACAAAGTTAAAGTAAAGAAGTGACTATGTCGACACCACAGAACTAGTGTTGACACATTCTACAGATCCTGTGTCGAGAAGTAGTGTCAACACCAAGGGAGCTGTGTCGACACCACCAAGTCTTGTGTCGACACTTAGTGTACTTGTGTCGACACATGATGAAGTTCAGTCTCGACACTTTGTTGACAGAGACAGAGTTTCAAGAAGTGACCGGATGACTTGAAAGCTGCCATTACCAACTAGTCTACTACAACTGTCAGACATGTCAGAAGTTTGTTAGAAACCGGATCAGCCGGTTACCATGGAGGAAGTCTATATAAAGGCATTCTCCATCAACAGATAGAGATTGATCATAGAAGTTATTCTGATACAGAATACATAAAAACAAAAGAATATTTTCGTCAGAAGATCATAGAAATTATTCTGATACAGAATACATAAAAACAAAAGAAGATTTTCGTCAGAAGATCATAGAGGAAGTTGGAGAGAGAGAGCTTCATCTATTGAAGTGAAGAAAGGGACTTACATCAACAAGTTTCTCAAGTGCAGATTCTGAACCAGTCTGCCAAGAAGGATTTAGATTGAGATCTGAATTTCAAGAAAGAAGCTGATTGAAGATCAACTTCAAAGGAGTTCAACCCTACTGAGTTCAGATTTAAGAAGCTTTGAAGAAAGCTAAGAGTGGTTGTTCTCTTCCATCAGATTTTTCCAAGAACTGATCAAGAAGCCATCCATCCTTTCTCTCTCTACCAAGGTGGTGGTAAAATACATTGTTAAATCTATTTTTTGTAGGATCTTTATAAGATCTGAGTTGTAAGCCTGATTTATAAAGGCTGAGTTGTATGAGATTTAGATCTCTGAGTGGTAGGCCTTGTTGAAGGCTGAGGTAGGGCTGTGATCCTGAGTTGTAGGAGATTGTTATCTCTGAGTTGTAGGCCTTGTTGAAGGCTGAGGTAGGGCAGTTTGCCTGAGCTGTAGGAGTGTGGACTCACTCTGAGTTGCAGGAGCCTTGTTTAGGTTTTGAGCTGTAAGATATGAGGATCTGAGGTGAAGAGAAGAAGTTAGGCCGAATCTAGCACACTGCTAGATAAGCAAAGGGGGAAAGTGGATGTATCCAGACCTTGGGGAACCACTATAAAATCTGTGTGCAATTTGTGATTGTGTGATTCTATGAATCCTGTACTGTGTTAGCTATAGAATTAACTGTTTCTAATTAATTAACTGAATAGATATTCTGCCTTAGAAGAAAAAGGAATTACACCTATTCACCCCCCCCCCCCCACACCTCTAGGTGGTTAGGAACTAATTCTTTCAACACTAATTCTTTCAAGTGGTATCAGAGGGAGGTTACTCAAGAATAGACTTAACAGTCTGAGTTTATCTCCAAGGTAGTTATCAGTTAGATAAAATGGGTTCAAGAGAAAATCACAAGGAACTTGGATCCATGAAACTACCTATATGTAGATAGGAAATCTTTGGCATATGGAAAGAGTGAGTCAGATTATTCATGGAAGTTTCCGACCCAAGAATCTACATCACAGTTAAAGAAGGGTCATTCATTCCTATGAACATCTCAATTCTTGATGCCAACCTCAGGACTCCAAAAAGTTACTCTGAAATGACAAAGGATGAGATCATCTTAGCCACTATGGATAAGAGAGCACAAAACATAATTGTTAGTGCTATAGATGACTCAACTTTCTAAAACTTGGTTCACTACAAAAACTCCAAGGAGATGTAGGACACTTTGATTGTCTACATGGAGGGATCAGAAGAAGTAAGAGAGGATAGAAAGTATATGCTAAATCAAGAATATGAAAGTTTTAGACAAACCAAAACAGACAGCATAACTGAGTGCTACAAGAAGTTTTTCAGAATAGTTAATGAGCTAATGTCATATGGAAGAGTCTTTAGCACATATGAGCTCAATGATAAGTTTCTCAGATCACTAACAAAGGACTGGGATACCAAGATATGTGCCATCAGGGAAGTGGCCAGACTTGCAGACACCTCTCCTCCAACCATATTTGGAAAACTACTATCATATGAGATGCAGCTTATGGCTAGAAAGGAGGAGGAGAAAAGCAATAGGTCTGAGTACAAAGAGAAATCTGTGGCCTTCAAGGTTGAAGCCACAAAGAAGGACAGGAGGATGTCTCCATCTCTTAGGAAAGCTGCTGAAGTTATCTCAGATAATTCTAACAATAACACATCAGACAGCCCTAATTCTGATGAAGTCTTTGCTTCCTTCACAAGGCAATTCCAAAGATTCATGAAGAAAAAACAGTGGAGAACCAAGCCATCCTCCTCAAAGTCCAAGGATGACTATTACCAGAAAAAGAAATCTTCTAAGAAAGACAGGTATGACACTAAACCTAGCAAAATAACTTCTTCTAAGATTATTTGTTATTGTTGCAACAGGTATGTACATGTTGTAGCTGACTGCCCTGATAAAAGAAAGGAATCTAATGACAAGAAGAAGCATCAAAATAAGGGCAAGACGGAGAGATCCTTGGTTCCAAAGAAGCAGAAAAGTTGGACTGACTCCTCATCATCAGGTTCAGGAGAAGAGGCTGAAGCTGAAGCCTATATTGGATTGTTCACTACAGAAGCGGATTCAGTAGAATCTGAATTCTTGCAAATGCTGGACTCTATAAATGGGATTGAAGATCATCATTGCAGAGGGCTGATGACTTTGTCTGAGGAAGATCAGTTCCAGGATCAGCATGGTCCTAGTAAGGTAAATAACCTATCTTCAGTTTCTGATTATTATACTGGATCAGAATCAGAAGCATCTGCATCACGAGATGAGGATGGTTCTGAATCTGAAGGGGATGTTCATCAACTAATTGATGAGTATGGTGATCTGTTGCAAGCTCTTAAGAGAAGCATAATTCTTATCAAAAAACAGGCTAAGGAAATTGCATCTCTTAAATTGGCTGCATCAGATTCAGCAAAAATGATGGATTTGAGGTTGAATGAAGTTGCCAAACTGAAAAACATAACTGTTATTCAGATGGGTACAATTACCTTCAAAAATGATCACATCAAGAGTCTGGAGGTCAGACTTCAAAGAGAAAAGGATCTTGTGGCTAAATTCTCAAAGCCAAAGTCAGTCTTACCCTCCATTGATAACTTCATCCTCCAAAAGGGTAAGATAAGATTAGGCTTCAAGGGAAGAACAAGGGAAGCTAATTCCAAAAGAAAAGGCAAAGCCCCAGTTCAGCCACTAGCCTCCAAACCCCCTATTTCTTTCAAGAAAGTGATGCATCCTACTAACAGGTATGACCATGACATCACACATGGTCACTGTAAGCATGGTGACCAGAATGACAATGGTGAAAATGCCAATAGGGTAGCCCATGAACAAACACCCCATGTTCTTCAGGAATCATGAGTGTTTGGTGTACCAGCCCCATCACATAATAAAAGGACCACTGTACCTACAGAATTAAGGACTGCTGACAGCTATGCTAATAAGACTGTACTTAAAAGAAGATACAACAGATATGAGTGTTGGTGTTGTGGCAAAGTGGGTCATTATGCCATTGATTGTTGGCACAACACTAGTGTCAAGAAAAATGCCAGCTTACTTGTCAGAAAGGCTGCAGGCAAGTATGTCAAATTTCAAGCTAACCTGAACCTAGGACCCAATAATAATTGGAGTTCTAAGGATAGGTAATTTTATTTGCTGCAGCTGAGTCCAAGTGGTCATACCCCAATATGGTACTTGGACAGTGGATGTTCCAGGCACATGACTTGAACAAGAAAGATGCTGAAGGATTACTCTCCCATAAAAAAATGGACCCAAAGTGATCTTTGGTGGATCTGAAAAGGGGGTCATCAAAGGGTTTGGTAACATTTCTAATAGCTCTATCACTATAACCCAAGTGGCTTATGTGAAAGGTCTGAAACATAACCTAATAAGCACAAGCCAACTAAGTGATCTTGGTTATGTCACTACTTTTATTAAGAATGGGTGTTAGATTAGAAGAACATGTGATCAAGAGGTCATCTTGTTAGGTTATAGAAAACGAAATGTCTATTATCTAATTTTTATGGGTGAGAATAAAGATTCTCCAGTTTGCCTAGTTACAGATGATAAAGCTTATCATTGTGTCAAATGGCACAAGAGTCTAACTCACCTTAACTACAAGACTATAGGTCAACTCTTTAGTAAAGAGTTAGTGAGAAATGGTCCTCAGGTCAAGTGCATCAAGAAGGGTGTATGTTCAGCTTGTCAAAAAGGCAAACAGACCAAGGCCTTCTTTCACAGTCTTGATACCAAAGATCCAGTAAGGTGTTTGTACCTCCTGCATATGGATCTATTTGGTCCTATGCAAGTTCATAGTCTAGGTAGGAAATCTTATACATTTGTGCTTGTGGATGACTATTCTAGATTTACATGGGTTTTCTTCCTGAGGCAGAAATCTGAAACCCCTATTGTCTTCCACAATTTTTTTAGGCAAATTCAGAATGAACTTAACAATTCAGTGGTCAAAATCAGAAGTGACCATGGGACTGAATTTCAGTCTGAATGCATGACAAGGTTTTGTGAAGAACTTGGGATTCATCAAGAGTTCTCCCCACCTAAAACTCTCCAGTAAAATGGGATTACTGAAATAAATAATAGGACTCTTATTAAGGCTGGTAGAACACTACTAAATGACACTTCTCTCCCAGAATATTTCTCGGTTGAGGCAGTAAACACTGCATGTCATGTTCTCAACAGAGCTTCCATCACCAAAAGTCACAAGAAGACACCCTATGAGATTATAAAAGGCAGAAAACCAAATTTAGCCTTCTTTAGAATCTTTGGTAGCAAGTGTTATGTTCTTAATAATGGCAATCACTAGTTAACTAAGTTTGCTGCCAAATCCCAAGAAGGGATATTTGTTGGGTACAGCAACAACAGTAGGGCATACAGGGTCTACAACTTGACTACTCAAGCTGTAGAAGAATCTATCCATGTAGTCTTTGATGAATCTAAGCTAATCAACTGTGAGCTGTCTAGCACTTCTTATAGCTGTACATGTTTGAAGGAAAAGATGGACATGCTAACCATTAGTGAAGACCAACCTGCAAGACATGATGAGGAAAGTGATGGATAATGTCCAATGGGAGAACAAGATCCACAAACTGATGATGAAGACAATGAAGTACATCATGATGGGGAGATTGGAGGAAATCAAGTTGTGGATAGATTGCCTCCAATAATAAGACATCTAAGGGATCATCCAGCACACCAAATTATTGGTGATCCAAGACATGGTGTTCTGACCAGAAGCAAGAACTTGAACACAGTTCTTTGCTCAAGTTTCCTATCCTAGATAGAACCCAAGAAATTTGAAGAGTCCATACAAGACTCAAACTGGATTGATGCCATGCAGGAAGAGCTGAATCAATTCAGAAGATGTAAAGTCTGGAAGTTGGTTCCTAAACCAAAGAATCACAATATCATAGGGACTAAGTGGATCTACAGGAACAAGTTAGATGAAAATGACATTATAGTTAAGAACAAATCAAGATAGGTAGCAAAAGGCTACAGGCAGGAAGAAGGAATAGACTTTGACCAGACATTTGCCCTAGTGGCAAAGTTGGAAGCAATAAGGTTGTTCCTTGCCTATGCAGCTTACCAAGGGTTCAAGGTATTCTAGATGGATGTAAAGTCAGCATTTTTGAATGGTGACTTAAAAAGAGGAAGTTTATGTTGAACAACCCTCAGGTTTTGTAAATCCTCTTTATTCTAATTATGTTTATAGGCTTAAGAAAGTTGTATATGGATTGAAACAAGCCCGTAGGGCTTGGTATGAAACACTGTCTACCTTCCTCGTTGAGAACAAATTCTCAAGGGGGAAAATAGACAAAACTCTATTCCTAAGGGAATCAAAAGGCAAGATCATCCTAGTCCAGATTTATGTTGATGACATTATCTTTGGATCAACTGAAAACAACCTTTGTAGAAAGTTTGCAAAACTTATGCAAGGGAAGTTTGAGATGAGCAGCATGGGTGAGCTGAAATTCTTCTTGGGACTCCAAGATAGACAGACTGATAATGGCTTTTACATATCCCAGTCTAAGTTCACCAAGAAGTTAATTAAGAAATAAGGCATGATGTCATCCTCCACCATGAGAACTCCAATGGGGTCAAGTATGCCTATAGGAAAAGATGATGCAGGAAAACCTATAGATGAGTCTTTGTATAGAGGGATAATTGACTCCCTTCTTTACTTAACTGCTAGTAGACCAGACATCATGTATGCTACATGTGTTTGTGCTAGGTATCAAGCTTGCCCAAAAGAATCTCATTATACTGCTATCAAAAGAATTTTAAGATATCTTAAGGGAACACCAAATCTTGGTCTTTGGTACCCTAAGAATAGAGATTTTCTACTAACAGGTTAATCAGATGCAGACTTTGTAGGATGCAAAGAAGATAAGAAAAGCACAACTAGCACATGTTAGTTCCTGGGTGGAAGATTGGTGTGATGGAGCAGTAAAAGGCAGACAAGTGTGGTTATATTCATTGCTGAGTCAGAATATGTGGCTGCAGGCAGTTGTTGTGCTCAGCTGTTATGGATGCAACATCAACTTGAAGACTATAACATAAAGGTAAGTAAAACTCCATTATTTTGTGATTCTACTAATGCCATATCTATTGCTAGAAATCTTGTTTCACATAGCAGAACTAAGCACATAGAAATCATGTTTCATTTCATTAGAGATCATGTTGAAAAAGAAGACATAAGTTTAGAATTTGTCAACACTAATTATCAAATTACTGACATGTTCACCAAACCACTGGATGAAACTAAATTCAATTACTTTAAAATTGAATTAGGCATGCTAAACTTGGAATAGAATGGTAAATATGACTAAGTAATTCTGAGTCGACACATAAAGAAATCTGTGTCGACACTTAGTAGCTGGTGTCGACACATAAGAAAAATTCTGTCGACACATCAAGAAGATTGTGTCGACACTCAGAATTTGGTGTCGACACATAGCTCTCCTGACATTTAGATATTGGTGTCGACACATACAGTCATCTGTGTCGACACATAGAATTTATTGTAGACTCTTAAGGTTATCTGTGTCTACACATCGCAATTGTTGTCGACACATAGTATTGTAATACCTTTAAATTCTCTATCGAGACTTTAGTAGTCTGTGTCGACACAATAAGAAAATTTCTGCCCGCCTTTTGGCCTTCTTTGTTTAGAGATGTATAAATAGGTGGAAACAAGAACTTATCGACTATGCTCTCAGAATTCTCGAGACCAAACCATTTGTGTCGATAAGACCTTCATCTTCCTTCTCCTCAATATCTCTCTCTCTCTCTCATTGCTAATGGCGCCAAAAATGGAAGAGAACATCAACGAGGGATATGAACTGGTTCGCAATGCATTTGAGACTGCGCCGTAAGAAATCCAAACTGTGATTACCCTAATCACCGATAATGGATTGGAGAACTTAGTCTCAAAACCTACCAGGATATGGAAGAAGGAGGTTCTTGAAATCTACTCGTCAGCATCAATGGATTCAAAGGGCATGAAAATTAAATCATCTATCCAAGGAACTAAGGTAAAACTCACACAAAAGAGTTTAAGTAAGACACTTCAGCTTCCCAGGATTAAGAAAGAAGATGATATAGCATCTTCCATGATAAAAGATGCTCTCCAATGGTGTGGACTAGATCCCACTACCAAGATTGGATCTTCAATGAACAGGAAGGGAATGAATTCCCAGGAAAAATTCCTGTCTGAGATTATAGGCAAGGTTATTCTATGTAAATCAGGAGGACATGATAGGATTTCAGTCTATATGTTGAATCTCATGATCAGAGCTATATTCAAGGTGACAACTAACTGGTCTGTTGCTGTCTTTGAAAAGATCAAAGAAAGTATCAAGAAACCTAATCTGGGCAGAATACTAAGCTTGTATCTGCCTTTGAATATTCCAGAGGTGATGAATCTGACTACAAGTTCTAAGATTAATCATATGAGGAGAATGGACTTAAGAATACTGTTTAGATGGGATAGGGTATTGACCAAGGATGTCTCTATACCTCAGAAACACCTGAAACTGGTTCAGAAAAAGAAGAAAACTCCACACAAGACAGCTGAATCTTCCAGTGATTCAGAAGAGGAAGTTGTTTTCAGTTCAGATAATGATGGACCAGAAAGGACTAGAAAATCACCTACTCTAGAAACTGTAACTGATGGTCAGGTGCAGGGGAAGCAGATTCCTGCAAGCAACATCCCAGTGGATCAGGTCCAGGACGAGCCTCTTCAAGGGGGAGGTAATGAGATTTTTCCAGTTCCAGCTCAACAAGTGCCATCACCTTCAGAGGGAGCTAATGTGCAAGAGCCAAATGTCCAAACGGCTGTATTGGACAGTGAAGCAGCCACTCAATCTATACTTGAGGTAATACAAGATATAAACCAAGCTGCTATAGGCACTGAGAATGATGCACTGGACGTGTATATGAAGGATGTTGATCAAAATAATCAATACAATGTCCCTAAACATGAAATTACCATGGAAGAAACTTTTGAATTTGAAGGAGGTTCTTCTGTTGAGAAAGAGAAAGTTATTCCACCAGTTCAAATGCAACAAGAGGTAACATTAGAGGAATTATTTCCTGATTTACAAGGAGCAAGAACTGAGGGGGAGATGCTAAGAACTGAGAGGGAGCTGCCAATCATTGCTTCTAGTCCAAAAACCACAGTGGACATAAATAGTTCATCTGATTCCTCTGCAGATGAGGAGGCCTCCAGAATAAAGAAGAAGAAACTTGTGGAGCTCAGGAAGAGGAGCTCAAGCTATAAGAAAACCTTGAAAAATGTACCACAAAGTCCAGCTCCTGTAATAGACTTCAGTTCACTTTTAGTGACACTACAATTGAAATTGGATGAGCAAAGAGTTGCTCTTGAAAAATATGTGGATGAGAGTAACAAAAATCTGCAATCTACCTTGGCCCAAGATATCAAATCCATCAGATTTGAAGTCAATCTGCACAAAACGGAAATGACAGAATGCTTCCAAAAGGGGTGTCATGCTGTCATCTACTTGGCCAAACAACAATAGGAGGCCAAGACTCAAATAGATGACATTGCAGTAAAATAAGGTTATGTTCTGGAAAATCAAATCAGAATGAATGACAATCTCACAGAATCCCATAACGTTATTGTCAGAGAACTCAAGAATCAAGAAACTGCTGTCAGTGAACACATGGTTAAAGTAAAGACTGAGTCTGATAAGCAAATCAAAGCGGATTTAGCTAATGTCCACACCGCTATTCAGGCCTGTCAAAAGGCAATTGCTGATCAGCTACAGAAGTTCAAATCCTACTATATAGAAGGAACAAATTATCTAGTTGAATATATAAGATTTCAAAAGGATGATATACGAGACCATATAGAAAGAGAAGTCATAAAGGGGGAGAGAGTATTAGTCAACGCAGGCTCAGATCATGCTAAATGGATAACTAATGATTTCAAAGCAACTCTTGGTTATCCATCCCTTTGTGATGATGACACCACTGCAGAATCTGGAATCCAACCTGCTTATATTGAAGGGGTTTAGCAGGAAGTAGCCCAAGTCATCTATCCACCTCAAGATTTTGAAGGAACTCAGTGTGCAGTACAACAAATGTATAGTCCTCCAAAGGAGGTACAAATTGTTATTATTGAAAAGGTAGAAATGTCTGAAGCTGCATTACAAAGAGAGCAAGAAGCACAAAGAGCTAGGGATGCTCAAAAATAAGCTTAACTATCTAAGAAAAGGTTCAGAGAACAGGCAGAATTAAAGCCTGATTTTGAATAATGGAGTCCAACCTCCAGGAATATTATTCTCACTACTTGGCAAGCTGTTAAAGAGAATATGAATAATAGAGGCAAGTTGTATTCTGAATATGAATGGAGCAAATATCAGAAGCGGTAAGATGTCATATACCAGTTCAGAAGAGATCTCAAAGCTGGGAAAATACCTGCTACCTCTATGGAGCCTAGCAAATATTTTCCAAAGTCTTATCATTACTTTGAAAGGCAAAAGATCAAGGCTGAAGAGTTCAAGAAGAATGATCTGAAAGGAAAGAAGCCGGCCGATGACACAGAAGCTAATGTACAAGCTAGGATTCAGTCTGGCAAAGGAATTGTCATCAAGGAGCCTGATCAATCCTAGGATAGATTGACTAGGTTTAGAACTATGTAATCTTTTGTTCTAAAATCCTTATAATATGACAAAAAAACTGATTCTTGTTCACTTTATTTTATTATATTTTGTGATAATATTACATGTTTCTATTTATGAGTTACCCTGTCTAAGTAATGCTTTTATACTTCATAATCTTTGTTTTATTATAAGTGATGTATATCATTGACTAAGGGTTATGACTTCTCCAAATAGGGGGAGATTGTTGGGTACTTTGGAAACTGTATACCTGATTTGGAGAAGCCTCACTTAACTCAATGATATTCATCAATGTGTATTTGATGGGATGTTGAGTTTTAATGTGCAGGTTAAGGAAATACAGAAAAACTTTCTAAGTACAAGTGTCGACACTTGAGAAGGAGATGTGTCGACATCAGGAGCCAAATTGTGTCGACACACAGAACTTGTGTCGACACAGAAATTCTGTCAACAGTAATTGTGTTGACACACAGGACTTGTGTCGACACACACCAGGATTCTGTCAACACCAACTATGTCGAGACTAGAAGCTATTGTGTCGACACACAGGACTTATGTCGACACATTCCATAGAAGTTGTCACGAGTAGATGAAGAAGGGGTGTGTCGACATTATGTGAGCTGTATCGACATCATCAAGATTTGTGTCGACACATGTTCCATTTGTGTTGACACATATGAAGTATTATCTCGACGCTTTTCTGCTGAGATAGAATACAATGAGGTATCAGTTGTCAAGACTGAAGACTTGACAGCTGTCATAAATAACAAAGTTTTTGCATCTATCAGAGCTGTCAGAAGGCCGTTATAAACCTGATCAGTCGGTAACCTCAGAAGGGTCTATATAAAGACCTATCATCAAACAGATAGAGATCGAAGAAGAAAGGACTTGACATTTTATTAACAGTTGAAATCTTCAAGTCATCAAGAGAAGGAAGATTCTGAATAAGTCTAAAAAGAAGATTTCAGATCAAATTCTTAATAAAAGAAGGAAGCTGGATTGAGCATCATCTCCAACTTCACAAGAAAATCAACCTTACTTTTTTCAGATTCAAGAAACTTTGAAGAAGCTAAGACAGGTTGAATCTTAAGCAGTCAGATCAATCAAGAACTGATCAAGAAGCCTTCACCCCTTTCTCTCTCTACCTGGGTGAAGGATTTATCTCTATTATAATCAACTTTTCTGTAAGATCTTTTATAGATCTGAGTGTAAGAGAGATATCTCTCTGAGTTGTAAGCCTAAGTTTATAAAGGCTGAGGTAGGGCTGAGTGCCTGAGGTAGGAAATTGATTTCTCTGAGTTATAAGCCTGGTGAAAGAGGCTGAGGTAGGGCTTGATTGCCTAAGTGGTAGGAGTGTGGACTCACTCTGAGGTAGGATTCTCTGATAGAATCCGAGTTCTAGGACTTTTTGAAGTCTGAGCTGTAGGAGCCATTCTGGGTTCGGAGTTGTAAGATATGAGGATCTGAGAAGGAAGAAGGGAGTTAGGCCGAATCTAGTACACTGCTAGATAGGCAAAGGAGGAAAGTGGATGTACCCATCTTTTGGGGAACCACTATAAATATGTGTGTATGCTGTGATTGGCTGTGTTTTTATTAATCTGTGTAGTGATAGTTTTTGCATAGGTTGTCTAGTAGTGATATTAATATTATCGGCCTTAATAAAAAGGAATTGAACCTATTCACCCCCTAGGTGTTTAGGATATCTTGACACCAATTCTTTCAACCCGGTCAAAATCCGCGGTCTCACCACCTCCCCTACGACGGCAAACCTCGTGAGAATTGTGGTCTTTTCGGCCTAAGCCCAAGACCCTCCATCTATTCCAACGGTGAGTAACACGTACCTTAGGTCTCTCTAACCGAACGATTTAGAGCGGGTACGGTTCTGCCTAACCCGCTGCTCACACTGCAATGTCAATTTAAGATATATGTGTGGGTCAAGCTTCCCGAGTCCCAATACGATCACACACATTACATAACCCAGTTATGTGCAAGTTGGCTCTCAGGCCGCCAAGATGGCAGAATCACGCATCTGCCCAATTTTCCTGGTGTACCTCAGAGTTAGTCCCCAAGGTTCCCTGTTGCAATCTACCGCGTAGAAAACCCGAAAAACAACCATCGGCGCGGAGTCTTCTCCGGCCATTCATGCAATACAACATCACCGATCCATACCAACTTGTCCGGGTAGGCTTCACACACCATGCCTATGTCTGTTTCTCGATTTCAAACTCTACATGTAAAACAACAGGGACTATTCATGTCTACCCGAAGGAATACCTCACACTCACCGCATACTCGTGATAGCGGGCTTCCTATGCAAAAAGGAAAGAGGACTTCACATGTCCAAGATGAGAATCGTTACCCTAGTGTTTCTCTTTTTCTCCATGAAGATCTAGATGGATGAAAAGCAACGCAACGGCCTCGCCTTCGTAGATCCGAACTTGGCTTGCGATTTGGGGCTCCGAAGCTCCACCGGCGGTCGAAACTCTCCTCCTCCTTCTTCCTTGCTCTCCTCTCTCTCTAGGGCTTTAGAAAGAGAATTCTCAAAGGGAAATGAGGGTTTCAAACCCTATTCCCGGATATAACCCAGCAAGAGCAGCCCTGTGCCATTGGATCCCAAAAGAAGGAAACAGACGGCCACGATTCACACTTAAAATCAATTTCCTGGGCCGAACACGTCTTGTGACACGTCCATGTCCAAGGCCGTGTGCCTCAATAAATGCTGAAATCGTCGCTTCCAGACTAGGACACGGGCTCCCAACATGCCCATGTCACACAAGACACGCCCATGTCAATCAGTACACGCCTGTGTTGCGGGGCGTGTTCCTCCATCGACACAGGACCAAACCACCTGAAGAGGATGCGGGTACTCGACACGCTCGTGTCGAATTTGACACGCCCGTGTCAACCTGAACACTCCAGGGCTCCAGGCCGTGTACCTCCCCCGACACAGGTCGGCTAACAGCCTGAGCAGGACATGGCCTGGGACACACCCATATCTCAGGACGTGTTCACTGTCTTGAGTACATTTCGTCGACCACTTGAGATATTCGTCAAACCTGATCATGACACAGCCATGTACACGCCCGTGTCTCAGGCCGTGTTCGCTGTCTTGAGTATCGTTTATCGACCGCTCGAGTAGCTCGTCGAAACCGAACACAACACGGCCCTGGACATGCCCGTGTCCCAGGTCGTATGACCCTTACCAAGCACCAAACTCGGCTCTAAACACTACCAGTCCCTCTTTTGAGTTTGGAGGCGTTACAACTTTATCCGAAGAATTAGAGTCGAGCCACTTTAGGCGGATGTAGAGCTTAGGGTGCGCATGTCCAATCGGTCTTTGATGACTACCAGGACAAAAGGGAGCATTGGTTGGGGTTTAGATGGGATTGACTTCATGTTGGAAGCATCGTTTCTACTGTTAGCCGAGTTCGATGTGATCTTGGGGATGGAATGGCTTGCAGGGCAATGCTCCATAATTGAATGTCTAACTAAGGTAGTGACCCTAAGAAGTAGAGGAAAGACAAAAGTCTTATTTAAGGGCCTTAGTGGAGTGGCTTGTTCCCTGATTTCGGCCATGCACTTGGCGCGAGTAGTTAACAAGGGAGGAGTAGCATTATTCTTACCCTCGGCGATAGCGCGACATTATTTTCTGGCCGAGCGCTTGGTAAGCTGCCACGACGTGGTAGGTAGTTACTGCCCGGTGATAGCGCACGGGAGTAGTTCCGTCGTTTGGCTTTTTAATAGTTCGATCTCTCTTAGGATTTGATCCTATGGCCCAGGACCCTTCGTCTAAAGGGAATAAATAGGGCTAAAACATTCTAAACCCTTATTTCATCTCATTTGAGAAAGAGTTAGGGCCTTGGGGAGGGAGAGTTTTTAGGAGGAAGAAGGCCTTTCTTCGCCATTGATGAAGCTTTGGGGCTTCGATCATTGATCCAATGCAAGATCCGTAGAGAGGACTTGAGGGCGCACACTTTCATCAGTGCAAATCGAGCTTTCCTTGGCTAGGAAGAGGAGTTGTAAGGTAACGACACTTCTCCTCTCAGTCTTTAGGATGTGTGCATGGCATCCATCTTATTCTTGCTTTCTTTCAAGTATTTAGGCACCAGATCTCTCAAATGAGAGGGGTTCGGGTAGCCATGGTTCAAGAGAAGCCACCGGGTCGATTGTGTACATCCCCGACATGATATTACATTAGAAATCCGCTCCACTAGTGGATTAGATATTGTGGGTGAAGCAGTAGTCGCGACCGTTAGTCTGGCTCGATGATGTTGCATAACGAGCCTTAAGGATTTTGCTAGAAAATCGTTTGCGGCAAGATGTCGTTTGTGATGTGGTTTCCCTATTATTTTCGTGTGAGTATGAATAGTGAATTAGGGCGGGAAAGGCAATTGATTATAATGTGCTAATGTGAAGTTTTGTCTCTATGGTTGGCTGGCTAGCCCGTGACGTGGAAGTTATGTGTGGAAAGTGTCCCGGCGAGACAAATCCCCTTCTATGAAATTGACGAGAATGCCAAGATTTGGACAAGCTCGGGCAATGAAACCCGCGAGCGTGTGGGGTCGAGCAAGGGTTCTTAGCATCGGTTTGTTGTTTGTGAGATGGAATCCTGACATGAGAAGTCAGAGCTTGCAAGCAATCCTGGGTTTTGAGACCCACAAGCGGGTGGGGCCTTGGTAAGAGTTCCGTGTGGCGGATTGTATGCCGTTAGGGTAAATTAAAATTACCTGTGTGTTTGCGACTTGAATGCCAATGTGGAAATTGGAAGTACATACCCGTTTGATGATGCACGATGATGTGTTAGATTCATGCACTTTAGGGTGCCTTGGGTGAAACCCATGATTGCATACAGGCTGCATTGTAGGCCCCTTTATTTTACCTGCTCAACATAGAAACATGTTTGTTGTATGAGACATCCAAACCTATTTTTCTTACTTTCTAAGTTCATGTATATTTGCATATGAAGTGTTGACCTGCAGGGTGATGGAGTGCCCCGAGGTCCGCTAGGGACGACCGGGAGGAGAAGTGTTGGTTACACTGTTGAGGTCAACCTTTACTGACCCACGTTACAACAAATTTTTATATGGAAAGGATCGCAAGCGGGAGCAAGCTTGCTGGCCAAAAAGGCCTAAGCCTCATGAAGTGAACTTTTTGTTATTTGCTAGTGTTTGCCAAGTGTTTTCCTCCATGAACTTTAATCCGGCTTGTATGTCGAGGTAGCCTAGGAGTGCTAAAGCACATTTTCTTGTTTGTTATTGTTTCAAACTTAGGACTCATGATTGTTGTTAGGCCTTAAGGCCGTTTTGATACTCATGTGATTGTGGATAACTTCTAGTATTGTTATTTGTTTCAACTGTTTTTAGTCTGAACTTTGTGTTGGTTAGTTTTATATCATCTTATAATGCATAAACTATGGAGTCGGTATTTTTTGGGGCCCCGACCGGACCCATATTATACGGTCATTACAGGGGAGGCGTTACACCAAGTCCCAAGACTCCAAGGAGAGACACTTGACACTACCTCCTCCACAAAATAAGACTAGAGACTTCAAGATAGCGGGTCTTTAGAGGGTGGGGAAACACGATGGCTAAGAAAAGCCTTAATCGACCTTTTCTCTCTTCCTCTCTCTCCCAAACAAAGCAGAATCCATATGATGTTACCTCCTAGTTGTATCTCCAATTCCAGATGGTTGCCACTTGCCCTAAACATGCTGGTTTGGAGCAATCCTCTCCCTTAAGGAGAAGAATTTTTTGAAATGGGGCTGGCACACTCATGTGAGTATCCCGGGCCGCCCCCAGCAGGACTGCAGTCCACAAGCCCCAACCCTCTCTCCACACAACCGAGTGCGGTCAATCTCCCAAACCGGGCTGACCTCCCTTTAACTAGTTTGTGGCGGGTTGTTGAGGTTGGCGAGGCATTAAGCTTGCCCGACCTTGATCCCCGACCTCCTTTCGATGAGAAATGATCCAGTTAAGCTCCCCTACGAGCACTTACAAGGAGGTCACCCATCCCAGGACTACTCCAGCCTGAGCATGCTTAACTATAAAGTTCTTTCACTTCCCATCACCAATTCAGCTGCAGCTTAATTGGTGATGGTAAGTGAAAGAACTCTATAGTTAAGTGCCCCTATGGGGACTTCCCAGGAGGTCACCCCTCCTGTGACTACTCCAGCCTGAGCACGCTTAACTATTATGTTTTCCCACTTATCATGATCAATTGAGCTTTAAGGGGCCGGCCCACTCATGTGAGTATTCCGGGCCGTCCCCAGCCGGACTGCAGTCCACCAGCCCCAACTCGCTCTCCACACAACTATGTGTTGTCAATCTCCCATACCGAGATGACCTCCATTTAACTGGTTTGTGGCAGGTTATTGAGGTCGGCGAGGCATTGCGCTTGCCCGGCCTCGATCCCCCGACCTCTTTTAGATGAGATGCAATCCAGTTAAGCGTCCCTACGGGGATGTCCTAGAAGGTCACCCATCCCTGTACTACCCAAGCCAGATCATGCTTAACTATTGAGTTCTTTCACTTCTCATCGCCAATTGAGCTGCAGATGAATTGGTGATGGGAAGTGAAAGAACTTTATAGAAATAGTCCCACACTAATATTGAGAAAGTGGGGTGGTGTATCCTTTCCCTATAAAAAGAACTCCCTACCTCTAGATGACATCACTCCTCTCCCCATTTCAAGCCGACCCAAAACCCACCCCCCGGTCAGGCCTCACTCCGGTCTGACTTAATCGTACTGAAGTTTCCTTCTTCCAAAAATACCCTCCCGCCTCCTCACAAAACAGGAACTCGGCTGCTCTTCTTTCTCGCGATCTGCCAAGCTTCCCCGCTAGAGTTCGATGAAGATGAGGCGTTCGCACACGCAGAATAGCTTCTCTTGCTCTGAATCGTTCTCCATGGAGTGCAGCACGAGCGCTAGTGCTGGTTCCAGGGATCATCAAAAGAGGTTAACCAATGATCCTCAGATCAAAGACTTCGTGATGGGCAGGTTTCTTCCTGCTGCACAAGCTATGGCGACGAGCTCTCATCAGCCGGCCAAGTAACTGCTCATCTTCCCGCAAGATTAGGGCTAGGCTTTGCCCGCATCCCGCACCTACCAGACATCGACGTTGCACCAGGGGAAGATACAATTTATTGTTAGATATTGGTAAACGTACTTGTTGGTTACATTGGAAAATGTGTACCAGATTTGGAGAAGCCTCACCTAACTCAATGATATGCATCAAGTTGTATTTGTTGTTGTGTTGAGTTATCATGTGCAGGTTAAGTAAATGGAAGAAAAATTTTCTAAGTACAAGTGTCGACATTTGGGAATGGCCGTGTCGACACTAAGGGCCAGATTGTGTCGACACCCAGAATCTGTGTCGACACACAGAAAATCTGTCGACAATGTTGTGTCGACACCAAGGGCCAGATTGTGTCGACATCATTAGGATTTGTGTCTACACACAGAGAAACTGTTGACACATTCCAGAATTCTGTCGACAATGACTGTGTCGACACATAGAACTTGTGTCGACACACACCAGAATTCTGTCGACACCAACTTTGTCAAGACAAGGAGTGTTTGTGTCGACACACAGGACTTGTGTCGACACATTCCACAGAAGCTGTGTCGAGAAGTAAAAGTGAAGTTGTGTCAACATCATCAAGACTTGTGTCGATACATGGACTATGTGTGTTGACACATGTGAAGTATTCACTCGACATTCTCTACTGCTGAGTCAAAGTCCAATGAAGGTTGAAGTAATACAACTGGAGACTTGACAGCTGTCATTACTCACATTGTTGTCACATCTGTCAGAGGTGTCAGAAGACCGTTTGAAACCGGAATAGCCGGTAACAATGGATGAAACCTATACATAGATATGCTCTCTCAATAATTAAAGAGATAGAACAGATAGCTAATCAATTATCAATTGTGAAGAAGTGATCGTGAACACGATCAGTGAATAAAGAATAATCTCTAAAGGATTGAGGATCCAGAAGAAGAGAAAGAAGAAACAGTCAACAGATTGTAGAGAGAGAAAAATAAGAAGGATAAAAGTCCTCATCCAGTGAAGACAGATCCTGAACAGTCTGCTAGAAGAATTCAGATAAATTCTGAAGAAGAATTCAGATTAATTTTTGAAGGAAGCGGATTGAAGATCAACTCCAACACCAAGAAGATCAATCTTACTTTGTTTAGATTCAAGAAGCTTTGAAGAAGCTAAGACAGGTTGATCCTTAAGTAATCAGTTCTATTAAGAACTGATCAAGAAGCCTTCAACCAATTCTCTCTCCATCTGGTTGAAGATATTATTATCTTTTCATCAATAACTTTTGTAGGATCTGTAATAGATCTGATGTAGGAGATTTACTTCTCTGAGTTGTAAGCCTAAATTATAAAGGCTGAGGTAGGGCTGTGAAAGATATTGTACCTAATCACCTAGAGGGGGGGGGGGGGGTGAATAGGTGACTTAAATCTTTTTGACTTTTTAGGCAGAATTCAGATAATTTCATAGAGTTATAACTACTTTTGGACAGCAATCATCCAACAATCACAGCAAAACACATGCACACAGTGAACACCCAGGTTTATAGTGGTTCCCCAAGGTTTGGGTACATCCACTTTCCCCCTTCGCCTATCTAGTAGTGTACTAGATTCGGCCAAACTCCTCCACTATCTCAGATCCTCAGATCTTACACTCAGAACCCCAAAACAGGTTCCTACAGCTCAGGCCCAAGGCCCTACAACTCAGCTTCTTCACAAAGCCTACACTCAGCTTCTTCACAAAGCCTACACTCAGCCACCAAGGCCTACACTCAGCCACAACAGGCCTACACTCAGAGATACAAATCTCCTACACTCAGGCACACAGGCCCTACACTCAGCCTTTATAATTACAGGCTTACAAACTCAGATCCCTAAGGATCCTACAAGAAAATATGAATACAAAAATGTAAACTCTACAACTCAGAGAAAAGAGAGAAGAGTTGAGAGTTTCTTGATGAGTTCTTGGATGAACTCTGCTGAGATCAATCTGACTTGGCTTTCTTCAAAGCTTCTTGAATGTAGAACACAATAGGATTGATCTCCTCTGCAGCTGATCCTTGATCTCTGCAACTTAAGATTCAGCACTAGATCTGAATCCTTCTTCACAGCCTGGTTCCAACGGCTGTCTTCTTGGATGGAGCTCTCTCTCTCCAACTTCTTAGATCTTCACTAGATTCTTCAAGGAATAGCTAGATCTTCTTTTCTTTTCAATTACTTGAACATCATCTTCTGTAGACAGTATAAGCCTATTTATAGGCCTTCTTCATGGTAACCGGCTGGTCCAGTTCCTAACTGATTTCTGACAACTCTGACAGGTGCAGTAGACCGGCTGGAATGGCAGCTGTCAAGTCATCCAGTCAGTTCTTGAAAAATCTGTAACTGTCTGAAGGTGTCGAGACTATCTGTCTTTAAGTGTCGACACTTATAGTCCAAGTGTCGACACAAGTTGACAAAGTGTAGACACTAGCCTTCAAGGTGTCGACACAACTCCTTGTGTTGTAGAATTGACTTCTCGACACAGCTTCTTCATCATGTGTCGACACTGATATTGTGTGTCGACACAAGTCCTTGTTCTTCAGAATATTGCTGAATTCTTGTAAGTGTCAACACAACTCCTTTGTGTCGACACATCTTCATGTGTTGAACTTGTTCAGTGTCGACACATCTTCTTGGTGTCGACACATGCCTTCTGTGTTGATACTTGCTGAGTGTCGACACTGCTCCTTGTGTCGACACATTCTTCTTCTGTTGAGACTCTGGCTGAGTGTCGACACTTTCCCTTAGTGTCGACACTTGTACTTAGAATTTTTTGTTGAACTTTTCTAAGTGTAGACACAGCTCCTTGTGTCGACACTTTCTTCAATTGTTGAGTCTTCTACTGCGTGTCGACACATTCTTTCTTGTGTCGACACTTTCTTCAAGTGTTGACTCTTCTGCTGTGTGTCGACACATTGCTCTGGGTGTCGACACTTATACTTAGACTCTGCTAACTTTTGCCGAGTGTCGACACAACCTCAAGTGTCTACACTTTCTGATGTAGACACAGTTTCACTAGGTGTCGACACAACTGCTAAGTATCGACACTGCTTCACTGGACTTTTCTTCATTGAGTGTCGACACAGCTCCTTGTGTCGACACTTTTTGTCTGGTGTCGACTCTGCATCCCTGGTGTCGACACAAGTACTCCAAGTGTCGACACTGCTTGCCTGGGTGTCGACACAAGTCTTCTTGAGTGTCGACACTTTCCCTCTGGGTGTCGACACATGTACTTAGAAACTTTTCATCTTTCCTGCAAATACTTAACCTGCATAAGTAAACACAAAATACATCAAATACATTTTGATGTATATCATTGAGTAGGGTGAGGCTTCTTCAAATCAGGTACATTAGAACCAATGTACCCAACAATCTCCCCATATTTGTAGAAGTCATAACCCTTAATCAATGATACACACCATACAGAATAAAATCATAACATGGTGTATAATAGGAATATATAACAGGGCAAACTTGTATCAAACAAAACATGTATACACAGATAGCATCTCAGAACAATTATGAAATAAATATATCACACAGCACATTGTTCTAAACAACTTTGTCATATTCATTATACAAAAGTTTACAAAATGTTTTAATACAAGTGATTACATAGTAAACATAAGATAATGCAATTCTATTTCTGCTCAGCCTCCTTGATTACTATGCCCTTCCCAGACTTTATCTTGGCTTGTACAGGGGCTTCAGCATCTTCAGTATCAGCAGGCTTTTTCCCTTTCAGCTCCTTCTTCTTTAGCTCCTCAGCTTTAATCTTTTGCCTTTCAAAATAATGATATGGCTTGGGAAAGTACTTGCTAGGCTCCTGAGCAGTAGGAGGTAGCTTTCCCATCTTTGCCTTTCTCCTGTATTGCACTATGGCTTCTTGCCTTGTCTCATGCTTCCTCCATTCAAGTTCAGAAAACCATTTGTTTCTATCTTGAACATTATCTTTGGCAGCTTTCCATGCAGTTAGAATAATGTTTCTTGAAGTGGGACTCCACTGCTCAAAGTCTGGTCTTTGTTCAGCTTGCTCCTTGAACCTCTTCTAAGACAGTCTGACTTCTTGTTCCTTCAGCAAAGCTTCTTGCATAGCCTCAGATACTGGCTGAACCACCTTCTCTAGAATAACATTTTGCTTGCCCTCAGATGGGCTATACATAGTCTGGATCTCAGCTTGTACCATATCAAAATCTGGAGGATGGTAGATTACTTGAGCTACTTCAGGTTGCTCCCCTCCTAAATATGCAGGATGTATCCCAGATTCTGCTACATTGTCATCATAAAGGAGGATAACCAAG
The DNA here is from genome assembly GCA_039583875.1 of Platanthera guangdongensis. Lineage (NCBI taxonomy): Eukaryota > Viridiplantae > Streptophyta > Magnoliopsida > Asparagales > Orchidaceae > Platanthera > Platanthera guangdongensis. The sequence goes on from JBBWWR010000260.1 coordinate 86,655, forward strand.
ATTTGCTCTGATAGAATTAGAAATCCATTTATCATGATCAGAGATGGCTTTGACTAGTACCCTCTCCCCCTTTATGACTTCTCTTTCCATGTGATCTCTTAAATCATCCTTTTGAAATCTGACTTGGGCATCCAAATAGCTGACTCCATCTTTAAAGAAAGGTTGCAACCTTTGAAGCTTTTCAGTGATCAACTTCTGAGAGTCTTGAATAGCAGATGTAACATCAGATAAACTCTTTTGCAATTCCTTATCAAATTCCTCTTTGGCAGTTGTCAGGGCAGCATTTTGTGCAGTGGCTATGTTCTTAAGCTCAGTGACAATAGCGTTGTGAGAAGCTGTCAAGTTATCATTCATTCTGATTTGATTTTCCAGTACATAGCCTTGCTTTACTTCAAGTTCATCCACTTGAGCTTTTATTTTCTCTTGATGAGTTGCTAGGTAGACTACTGCATTCCCTCCCTTGTGGAAGCAGTCAGTCATCTCCTTCTTATTGAGATTCATCTCAAATCTTATAGACTTTATGTCTTGGGCTAAATCAAACTGTAAAGACTTATGCCCCTCATCCATATATGTTTCTATGGCTTTCATGTGCTCATCAAGCTTAATTTGCATAGCAACCATGAGAGAACTATAATCTACAGATGGTGCTGGCTGAGATATAGGCTGTGGAGCAATAGTCTGCAAGGCCTTTTTATAATTCTGGCTTCTTCTTTTAAATACTTGAAATTTTCTTTTATTAGTCCTTGCAGCCTCCTCATCTTCAGATGCTGAGGTGCTGGCTATGTCTACCCTCTCCTTAGGTAGCTCCTCAACTTCCTTGGGCTTCTTAGGTTCTTGCCTTACAGGTTCTTCTAGAATTTCCACTTGCTCCCCCTGAACTGGAGCATTATCCCCCTCAGTAGCAGCACTGTCCTTCTCAGGATCTGCTTGATCTAGATTAAGAAATAGATCTTCCATAGTAAATTCTTGTGGAGAATGGGCTGGACTAACTCTTGGCTCATCTACCACTGGATCAGATACAACTTGAACTTCAACAGATGTGTCCTCCATGACAACATCTGGGAGTTGACCATCAATCTGAGGTGGTTTCTAATTAACATGATTTAATGAATCAGACAAATCAGTATCCTCTAGAGGAAAATCTAATGCATTAATCTCAGTGATTACCTCAAGAATAGTGTGTGTAGCTTGTTCACTTTCCAGTGGAGTTGGCCCTTCCACTACAAGAGGCTCCCCCTGGATTGAATCCTGGTGTAAGGGGCTAGTAGATGGTAGCTCCCCCTGGCTCTCAGCAACTTCTTGTGGAGCTGGAGACTTCGCAACATCTCTAGTGTCTTCTTCATCAGGAGTGAAGACAACTTGTTCTTCTGAACTACTTGAAGATTCTTGAGCTACTGGAGCTATCTTCTTCTTCTTCTTGAGTGGGGTTTCCTTCTCTGGAGTTATTTTCTCAGGTGTTGGCATCTCCTTAGACAAAACTCTGTCCCACCTAGAGAATATCCTCAAGTCCATCTTCCTCATATGATTGATTTTAGTGCAAGCAGCTTGACTCATAACCTCTGGTATACTACCAGCAAGGTATAAACTTAGTATTCTACCCAAATTGGGTTTCTTCAGGCTTTCCTTAATCTTCTAAAATAATACTGCAGACCAATCAGTATTTAGTTGAAAGATAATCCTTGTCATAATGCTGAACATATAAGCAGAAATCCTGTCATGTCCTCCAGACTTGCACAGGATAACCTTTCCAACAATTTCAGAGAGGAATTTCCCCTGGCTGTTCATCCCCTTCCTATTGAATACAGATCCAATTTTCATCTTTTCATCCAGTCCACACCATGTTAAAGCTTCTCTGGTTTTAGAAGCAGTAACTTCATCTTCTTCCTTTGTCCTTGGGAGGTTTAGAATCTTTCTCAAACTTTTAGGTGATACCTTCACCTTTTCACCATGAATCCTAGACTTTATCTTGAGTCCAGATTCATCTACCTTAGCTCCATTCAGGAATTCTAAGACTTCTTTCTTCCAGATCTTAGTTGGCTCTGAAACAAGAAATTCTAATTCCGAGTCTGCAACTAGGGTTACCACACTCTTGTTCTCCAATTCTGCATCGTCAAATGCATGCCGCACCAGTTCATAGCCTTCGTTGACGTTCTCCTCGAGCTTTGGCGCCATTAGGGTTTGATAAATTTGACTGGAGAGAAGAGAGGTGTCGACACACAAATTTAGTCTCGAAACTTTAGAGAGCATGTCGACAGACAATGGAGAAATTCTATTTATACCTTTCTAAGATTGAAGATGAAAGGGCGGGCTAACTAACTTAAAATTGTGTCGACACTGTAGAAAAGTGTCGACACTGACTTATAATGTCTCGACACCAATGTGTCGACACATGTTTAGTCAACATATATATGTGTCGACACTTGATTATGTGTCGACACCACTCAACTCGACATTTAGTCGAGACTTTATGAAAGTGCAGCTAGATCTGATATACTCTAGAGGGGGGTGAATAGAGTATATGGTGCTTGAAAGCTTTTTACAACAATGGTTGTAATGTGAGTGAGCAGGGAAGCAATTATAAATCTAATTACAGAACTAAACTAATCATAAGCTAATCACAGAATAATCATAGCCAGAAACAAAAATAAAGACAAGCAAAACCAGATGACACAAGGAAATATAGTGGTTCCCCTAAACTTGGGTACATCCACTCTTCTACCACCCTAGGTAGGAATCCACTGCAGGATGAGTTGATCAGGTGTCCTGGGCACCAATGAGCTTTTGATAAGGTGCTCAAAAACCAAATCAGATTTTTTGATCAGGTGTCTTGCCACCAATGAGCTTTTGACAAGGTGCTCAAAAACCAAGTTCAAACTTTTGAAGGGAGTTTGAGAAACCCTTTACAGAGATGGGGGTGAGAGAGTGATGGAAGTCTTCTCTTTCTCAAACAGCTGAGAAGACTATGTGGATTGATGGTGTCAAAGCTCCCCCTGAGTCCTTGAGATCTTCAGGAAAAGAAGCTTTGCTGTAGGGTGATAGGCCTTCACAAGTTGAGCTCCAGCAAAAGATGATTTCAACAACAGCTGAAATGATAGATGTCTGGAGTCTTGAAATATGTTAGCCTTGAACACTTGAGACAAGAGAGATCTGAGGATTTGAGAAAGTATTATCTCCTTGGATGTGTGTTCTGAGAATTCTTTGAGACAGAATATTTTTTTCTTGTTCTGAAGATTACTGATGTCTGTCTGTGTATCTGTGTTCTTTTTGAGATTCAAAAATCCTTCTCTTTTATTCTCTGGTACAGAATGGAAAAACATCCTCTGTCAAGAATAGTCGTTGGCCTGCATTGATTGCATCCTTAATTGCAAAATGTCTTCTGGAGGAAAGTCCATAGAATATTCCTTGAAAATCCCTTGAAACTTGGTTCAAAAATGAATGAAAACGGCTAGTAAATCTTCTGAATTAATTGCAGAATAACTCCTTAACTGATTTGAATTTGAATCTTGAAAATCCTTGAAGTTATCTGAAAACGTCGAACTGAGCTCTGCTATCGTTGAACTGAGCTCAGCGATATGGATTTATACAGCAGCAAAATATCGTCGTTCTGAGCTTAAAGATCGTCGAACTGAGCTCAGAGATAGAGATCCAAAGCTGAGTCAAGATCGTCAAACTGAGCTCACCGATCGTCGAATGGAGTTCGACGATATGATGAAGTTGAGCTCAGCAAACGTCGAATGGAGTTTGACGATCTGTCGAAGTTGAGCTAGACGATCGTCGATCGAAGTTCGACGAATCGTCGTGCTGAGCTCGACGATATGACTTAGTCTCAAACTGAAAAAGTCTTGGTCTTGAGGGCAGCTTCCAAACTTAGACTTCTGACCCTTAGACTTAATTCTAATTGACCTTTTGAGCTATACAGGAGGTCAAACATTGGTTTCCTAGAGACATAGTGATCCTGACCCAAATTAGTAATAGGGTGTTCCAACAATCTCCCCCTATTTGGGTTAGGATTGCTATTTACAGAGTTTGGAAAATTTAAATAACAACAAGCAGCAAAACAGAAAAGCAACAAGCTAGACATTGCAGAACCACGGATATATATATATATCATCCCAGATAATAACCAGAAGTCAGAGAGATTGTCATCTTACATAATCATTTCTTTTCCTTGCCCTTAACAAGTTTGATTTCTCTGTTGGGATTGAGGGCTTCCTTCTTTGATCTAGTATCATCTGCTGCACCTAAAGTGGTTTGCTGTTTGGGCCTGGGAACTACAGCTTCAGGATGCAGTTCCATGTATCTATCTGAATCAAAAAATTTGCTTGATGCATATCTTTCTAGCTCTCTCTTTCTCTGTTCAGACATTGTGGAGATGTTGGAGGAATCTCTTCCTTGCTCTTTAGCCTTTTTGATCTGATCCAGTGCAGCAAGTTCCTTCATCCTTGCAGTCCAAGCAGCTGGATTATTCTCAGGGTCCTCAAAAGGTACTAGTGGCTCATATCTATTAGAAGGATTGTCTTGAGCAGGCCTGGATGAAACAGTTTCCTTCAGCTTATAGGGAAAAGGACCAGATGTGGTATCAGATGAAATTTGTCCTTCCCTGGAGTATGGGTGTTGCGTTTAGTATCCTTTGGAGTAGACTTGGACTTCTCTTTGATTGCCTTCCCCTATGGTAAGATCTGGCATGTGGCTGATAGGGGGCTTGACTTCTACCAGGGGGTTGAGCAGCAGAACTTCCACCTGCACCTGCATCAGGAGGAGGTGGTGGAGGAGGATGAGAGTGTTGGAATTATGAAGAACCCTTTTCATATTTCCTCTTCTTTTTCATTGCTTTCAGTTGATTATTAGAGTACTGCATCTAGTGCTCAGTGATAGGGCAATCATGAAGAATGTAGTATGGTATGTCATTGTTATCCTTGACCTTGGCAGGAGGTACTCTCTTCATGGCTTTGCTCCTTGCCTTTCTTTTCCTGGTAATGGTAGCAGAAGAATCATCAGAGTCTGTTCTGTACTCATCACTTTCAGAACTCTGATCATCATAAAGGGCATCAAATTTCTTCATCAAATCTTTCTTGAGCTGTATGGAAACAGATGAGGCAGCAGAGGGTGTAGCAGCAAAAGTTGAAGCAGTGGCAGAAGTGATAACAGCAGATACATAAGTTGTTGCAATTGAAGTAGAAACAGTAACAACAGCAGCAGCAACAGATTCACTAACAACAATATCAGTAGTAGAAATATCAGCAAAAAATTCAGAAGGCTCAAACTCAGGTGCCTCTGTCATAAGGATCTCTTTAGAGATTGGCTCATCAGCAGTAATAGAAGTAGCAGCAGTAGTATCAAAGCTTTCAGCAGCAGTAGGGGCAGCAACATCAGAAACAATAGCAATGCATTCATCAGAAGAAGCAATAGCATACACTGAGTGGACAAAAGAGGTGATGATGCTGGGGTCACATCAAGAGAATGGCACAAGGGCCTTGGACAGATCCTCTGGGGGCTGGACATCAACTGTCTCTAGCAGACATCTGAAATATGCAGAATCAAATTCTGAGAGCAAAGCCCTGAGGTCTAATGCAAAGACTGCAGCAGGAGGTGGAACTGAAGCTTGAGACACAGCAGCAGGAGCAGTAGCAGATTCAAGAACTGAGGAAACAGCAGCAGGCAGGCTCACAGAAACAGCAATAACAGCAGCAGCAGCAGCAGGCAGACTCACTTCATAGGGCATCTCCCCCTGCCTAGATTCAGACATGGCTGGATAAAGGCACACTGCTGAAGGGGCTGCCTGAGGGAAGAGGGAGGAAAGCCTGGCAGAGAGGGCTGCCACTGACAGGAGTAAAGGAGCCAAGGAGGTCTCCAAGAGAAGAGATAGCCTAGGGGCTAGCAATTCATACAACCTGTCAGCAAGGGCTGGAATGTCTACCTGCTCAGTAGTGACTGGAGCAGAGGTAGAGGATGGAGGAGTAGCTGTTGGTGAGGGTAATGGAGAGCTGGTGAATGGGGGAAGAGATGGTTGAGGTGTGGGTAAGGTGGATATAGAGGACAGTGGGATGGAGATGGATGGGGTGAAGGTGGGTTGGTCAATGATCTCTTGTAGAAGATCTTGATAGGATGTTGAGGATGAGGGTAGCTCAGGAGGATATGATGGTGAATCATCCATAAAGGAATCTGCAATGAGGGTGAAGGATGGAATGGAGGGTGATGAAGTGATATCTTGTTGAGTGTAGGAGAATAATGGATGGAAGTGGTCTTCTGTGAGTGGAAGAGTAGGGACTGGAGATGGTGTGGATGTTGGAGAGGGGCTGGAGATGATGATGGTGGATGGAGTCTGAATGGTAGATGGAATTGGAAGAGATGGAATTGGAGGAGGAGGAGGAGGAGAGGCAACATCAACAGGCAGTTCATCTGTAGGGGCAGAGACCTGTGGGGAAGTGACTCTGAGAGTCCTGGTGCCTGAAGGAGTGCTGGAGGAGGGCCTGCTGGGCTTGCTGATCTGTCTGTCCCATTTTCCAAAGAGGGCACATGACAGTCTCTTGGATGCATTGATGTGGATTCCAGAAGAGACCAGCAATGCAGGGCACCTTTGCTGCAGAAACACCCCTATAATTCTTCCAAAGTTTACAAAACTTTTGTTTATCTTCTTCTTAATGAGGTCAAAGAATACCTCTCCCCAATTCAAATTCTTCCTGTCTACTAGGGCTCCCATTAGACAGAGCTGATACCTTGAGATTGTATCATGAGCAGAGTGCTTAGCCAGTAGTACTTCCCAACTACATCTGCCATGAATCTGTATTCCACAAAAAGGTTCTTTTTCAAGAGCTTGCTAGGGTTAGCCTCAGAATGACCCATTCTGGCAAGCAAGTCAGTATACTCTTCTCCAGACAAGTCAGCAGTATCTCCACCAGTTCTTAACTCAAAAACCTCTGTTAAAATTGCTGGGGTCAGAGGTACCTGTGTGCCAGATATTGATCCAACAATGGTGGAGTTATCCTGATTGTGGGCAGTGTAGACCCATTCCTTAATCTCATCAGAGGCAAGCTTAATCCTTATGGTCATGATTGCTGTCAGGTTCTCCTCTTTGAATAACCCCAAGATATCCTGAAAAATCTGGTCGGTTGTGCTGAAGGATTCCATGTCGATGTTGAAGCCAGCATCAAACTTCATGGCGGTGAGAACAGCAACAGACACAGCCACGGGTACCTGCAAAAATTCAACAAACAAAACGACCAAGTGTAGAATTGTTTGGAGGGAAAGAAAATTCTTGCAGAGAAATCGAAAGCGCAAAGGAGAACGACGGCGAAAAAATGAATTTTATATTATGGTTCGACGCAGAATTGGAAAGATCGTTGAACTCAGTTCGACGATCGAGGCTTCTAAAGGAATCTGAAGAGTCTTCAACATCGTCGATCTCCGTTCGACGATATTGGAGAGCGTCGAGCTCTGTTCGACGATCGTTCAGAGAACAAGATCGTCGAGCACCGTTCGATGATTGTTGACCGGAAGAGATAGTTCATACTATCTGAGAAACGCTGAACTCAGGTCGATGATTTCAGAAATCATCGATCTCCGTTCGACGATCTGGGGGAAAATCGTCGAGCGCAGTTCATAGATCAGAAAAACTCTAGACACTAAGAAAAATCAAGATGTTTGCCTAGTCTTGGTCAATTTTTAAGCTTTCAAAATCTGGGATATTATTTAATACTTCCTCCATCTAACATTCCTAACTGATTTAGGAAGAAGGTGTGTTTCTTTTCATCCAAAGGCTTGGTGAAAATATCTCCCCTTTGTAAATCAGTTGGGATATATTGCAGTTCAATTTTATTCTTTTCAACATTATCCCTTAAGAAATGATGCTTAATCTCTTTGTGTTTTGTCCACCTATGGAGGACTGGATTTTGAGCTATAGAAATAGCACTGGTGTTATCACAAAAGATTTTAGACTTATCTAATTTGTAGCCATAGTCTAGGAGTTGGTTTTGAATCCACAAAATTTGTGAACAACAACTGCCTGCAGCCATATATTCAGCTTCAGCAGTTAAATTTGACACAGAAGTTTGTTTCTTACAAAACCAGGAGACAAGTCTGTCACCAAGAAACTGACAAGTTCCACTGGTGCTTTTCCTGTCAATTCTGCATCCAGCATAATCAGCATCATAAAATCCAGTTAAATCAAATGCTGAATCTTTTGGATACCAGAGACCTAGATTTGGACAACTTTTTACATACCTGAGAATCCTCTTTACTAATGTTAGGTGTGACTCTCTAGGGCTTACTTGGAACCTAGCACATATACATGTAGCAAACATTATATCTAGTCTACTAGCTGTAAGGTACAGTAAAGAGCCAATCATTGCTCTATATGCTGTCTGATCAACAGGTTTCCCATGTTCATCAGCATCCAATACAACATTAGTAGGTATGGGTGTTTTCATACAAGATGCTTCAGACATGCCAAATTTCTTAACCAGTTCATTTGCATATTTGGTTTGAGAAATAAAGATGCCTTCAGCATGTTGTTTGACTTGCAATCCTAGGAAGAAAGATAGCTCACCCATGCTACTCATCTCAAATTTAGAATGCATTAGGTTGGAAAACCTTCTGCACAATTTGGAGTCAGTAGAGCCAAAAATAATATCGTCTACATAAATCTGCACTAGTAGGGTATGGGACTTATGGGTTCTAATGAAAAGAGTTTGGTCTACTGTACCCCTCAAAAATCCATTTTCCAAAAGAAAGCATGCTAGGGTCTCATACCATGCTCTAGGAGCTTGCTTGAGACCATATAATGCTTTGTTCAATCTAAAAACATAATCAGGATAAGTTGGAGAGATAAAACCTGGAGGTTGTCTGACATATACTTCCTCTTTGATGTCTCCATTTAGGAATGCACTTTTGACATCCATCTGGTATACCTTGAAGTCTTTATGTGCTGCATAAGCTAAAAATATTCTGATGGCTTCTAATCTTGCAACTGGTGCAAAAGTCTGGTCGTAGTCCATTCCTTCTTCTTGAGAATATCCCTAAGCAACTAGCCTTGCCTTGTTCCTTACAATTACTCCTTGATCATCCAGTTTGTTTCTGAATACCCACTTTGTTCCAACAATGGAGTGATCCTTAGACTTTGGCACTAGTTCCCATACTTTGTTCCTTTCAAATTGATGCAACTCCTCTTTCATTGCAATGATCCAGTGTGGATCTTGCTCTGCATCTTGAATCGACTGAGGTTCAATTTGAGATAGGAAGCAGGTGTGTAACAGGTTTTGGTTGACCTGATTTCTGGTTTGCACACCAGCTGAGATGTCTCCAATTATTTGGGAAATTGGATGATCTCTTGATGTTACTAAATCAACAGGGGGTGTTGATTGTTCACCAACCTGTGTTGTTGTTTCCTCTTATGGTACAACAACTGGCTCTTCACGTTGTTCTTCAATATGTTGAGCACTTTCTTCATCTTCACTGCTTTCATCCCTTTGAGTAACCTGTAACTTGTTCAAGTCTTCAACAAGAGAATGTTCCTGCAAAGGTTCTATGGTAGAAGAGATCTTCTCCTTGAAGGACATGTTAGATTCATCAAATGATATATGAACAGATTCCTCAATTTTTAGAGATGATTTATTATAAACCCTATAAGCCTTGCTGATCATGGAGTATCCCAGAAACACTCCTTCATCAGCTTTAGCTTGAAATTTTGCTAAGTATTTCTTGTCATTATTATGTACATAGCAAATACAACCAAAAACTCTAAAGTAATCAACTTTAGGTTTCCTCCCTTTGAGTAATTCATAGGGAGTCTTTCCCTTTAGTTTATGTATTAAACTTCTATTCAACACATAGTTGGAGGTGCTCACTACCTCTGCCCAAAAGGATAGAGGAAGGTGAGCATCTGACAACAATGTAGTAGCAGATTCAATAAGGGTTCTATTTTTTCCTTTCAGCTACCCCATTTTGTTGAGGAGTTCTAGGAGCTGAGAAAGTATGCCTGATCCCTTCACTCTGACAGAACTCTTGCATAAGAAGAGAATCAAACTCTGTCCCATGATCACTTCTGATCAGGGCAATGTGAGTATTGAACTCAATCTGTATACATTTGAGAAACTCTGTGAGACACTTAAAGTTATCAGACTTCTTCCTTAGAAAGAACACCCAAGTGAATCTAGAGAAGTCATCTACAACTACTAAAGTGTAAGATTTCCCTCCTAGGCTTTGTACTGTGATGGGTCCAAAAAGATCCATGTGTAACAGATACAATATCCTAGGTGAATCACTCTTATTAAGTGACTTAAAGCTATTTTTAGTTTGCTTGCCTAATTGACAAGCCCTGCAGAGTCCTTCCTTCTTGTAGGGGCCAGAAGGTAGTCCTCTAACAAGGTTATCCTTGGATAGCCTAGCAATAGTTCTAAGGTTTAGGTGTCCTAGTCTCTTATGCCATAAAATATTTGGTCTACAGACAGAATTAAACAGGCAAATATCTACATCAGTTGAAAGAAAATCTACTAGATAGATGTTACCTTTCCTTTTACCTGTCAACACAGTTGTGTTGTCCTCTGACTTGATTTTGCATAAGGCTTTGGTGAAGGTCACCTGGTAGCCTTCATCACACAGCTGACTGATGCTTTTTAAGTTGTGCTTCAGTTCTTCCACATAAGCTACCTTCTTGAATGTTACTGATCCAATCTAGACTGCACCATATCCTTTAGTCTGTCCAAAGTTTGAATCACCAAAGATAACTTTGGGTCCAAGCTTGGCTCTAAAGAATGTGAGGTTGTCCTTGTTCCCTGTCATGTGCTTAGAGTACCCACTATCCAAGTATCATTGCTGGTAAGATGTTGGATAGGTCTTCACCTGCACATAAAATAATTTATTTGTTTTTGACCCAGTTTACCTTGGGCCTAGGTTAATAACCTTTAAATTCTGAAATAAAAGACATCCCAGGTTGACTCTTATAACCTTCAGGATGATATCTCCTTAGAGGTAAAATCCATTCAGTATAAGGGTTAAAGATTTGGGATGAAGGACCCTTAGGATTGAATTTTGATTTGCCCTTGAAAAACTTTCCAGAGCTCTAACCTCTATTCGATGATCTTGGAGCTGCATTCGACGATCTTGGGTCAGATCGTCGAGCTCCGTTCGACGGTCGACTATGGCTGAGTTCAGGTACTTGGGATCGTCGACCTGAGTTCGACGATCTTGCCTGAGATCGTCGATCTTCGTTCGGCGATCGTCGATCTGCATTCGACGATCGTCGATCTCCGTTCGACGATTTCTGCTGGGACTTAGTTTTCTTAGGCAGATCAGAATTTTTCCTAGTTACCTCTACAACTCCATTTCCTTTGTCAGAAATGAACTTGATTGGAGTGGTTAGAACTATGGGTTAGCTGGATGAAGCACGCAAGCCCAGTGTACTATTAAATCTGGAGTTCACTGTACTTGTGATGTCCATCAGCTTCATGCTTCTCCCATTGAGGGATTCTTCAAGCTTCTTGGCCTCAGATAGCTCACTCTTCAGTGAAGCTATCTGCTTCCTACAGCTCTCCAACTCCTGAGAGAGTTTGAGGTTTTCTGACTTTAAATTATTATGTTCAGATAAATGATTTCTGAGAGAGATAATTTCTTTCTCAGATTTTAGCAGATCTAAACACAATGCTTTAAATTCATATTTAAAGTCCTCTGAATTAAAATCAAAAGAACTAATTACCTGATCTTCTTTAGGTTGAGTCTCTGAGTCTGACTCTGACTCCTCTTCATCTGACTTATGTTGTGAGGCATTGATTGCCATCATGCAGAACTCTTTCTCTTCTGCATCATCCTCATCATCACTGGAGCTGGATGAGGCTTCTGACTCCTCTTCAGTCTCACTCCAGGATTCAACAACAAACCCCTTTCTTGTATGTTTGTTTTTGCTTGATGAGGGTTTGCCATTGCCATTCCTCTTGGAGTCTTTCGCTTTTCTTCTTTCTTTCTTATCCCTTCTGTCCTTGTTTTTGTTTTCTGGACAGCCAGGAACTATGTGCCCTGGTTTCCTGCAACCAAAGCAAACAATCTCTTTATTATTAATTGACTTATCATACCTTGGCTTATCATGCTCCTTGTATGATCTCCTTCTGAAGTCTTTTCTGGCCATCTTGTAAAATCTTTTGGCCAATAGACTAAGCAGCTCATCATTGCCTGTGACTTTGTCTTCGGGCTGATCTTCAGTTGCCTTGAAGGCTATGGTCTTCTCTTTTCTTGTTGCTGGTGAGGCAGCCTTCTGCTCTTCTTCTCTATTTTTGATGAGTAGCTCATAAGATTTGAGCTTACCCAATAGAGCTTCTGTGGTGATCTCATTCAAACTTCTGGCATCCTTGATTGGCCAGATTCTTGAATCAAAAGTGCTAGGGAAGCACATTAGAATTTTGTCATTGAGTTCAGTTAGTGAGATCTCTTTATCTAATGTCCTGAGTTCACTGACAATTAGACTGAGCCTGTTGTACATATCTCCCACTGACTCAGTTTCTCCCTTCTTGAAATTCTCATATTGAGATATGAGGTGGGATCTCCTATCCTTTCTCTCATCAGCTGAGCCTGAGACTATTTCAGAGAGTTTGTCCCAAATTTCTTTTGCTGAATTGCATTCAGCCACCTTTTGAAATATGTCATCAGACATTGTCTGGGCTAAGATGTTCATAGCCTTGGCATCAGCTACCTTCCATCTCTTGATGTCAGCATCTGTTCCTGATGGAGGTGGAACAGCATTTGTACTTGAGCTCTCTGGAGGTCTTGGACATACTGTCAAAACAGAGTTAAAGATATCTTCGTCAATAGAATTCATGTATAGTCTGATCCTTGCTTTCCAAAGTGCAAACTTGGATAGATTGCACACTAGAGGTCTGGTGCTAGCATAATCTTTGTTTTGGGCCATGATTTGTGAAAACAAAATCTAATAATAAACTTCAAAAGAAAATAGATCTAACTAGGGATCTTTGGGTTCAGGTGTTAGCCCGTGCAACCACCAAGGTGTGGTATGTTTAACCAACTTCGCTCTGATACCAATTAAAAGTGCAGCTAGATCTGATATACTCTAGATGGGGGTGAATAGAGTATATGGTGCTTGAAAGCTTTTTACAACAATGGTTGTAATGTGAGTGAGCAGGGAAGCAATTATAAATCTAATTACAGAACTAAACTAATCATAAGCTAATCACAGAATAATCACAGCCAGAAACAAAAATAAAGTCAAGCAAAACCAGATGATACAAGGAAATATAGTGGTTCCCCTAAACTTGGGTACATCCACTCTTCTACCACCCTAGGTAGGAGTCCACTGCAGGATGAGTTGATCAGGTGTCCTGGGCACCAATGAGCTTTTGATAAGGTGCTCAAAAACCAAATCAGATTTTTTGATCAGGTGTCTTGCCACCAATGAGCTTTTGACAAGGTGCTCAAAAACCAAGTTCAAACTTTTTAAGGGAGTTTGAGAAACCCTTTACAGAGATGGGGGGTGAGAGAGTGATGGAAGTCTTCTCTTTCTCAAACAGCTGAGAAGACTATCTGGATTGATGGTGTCAAAGCTCCCCCTGAGTCCTTGAGATCTTCAGGAAAAGAAGCTTTGATGTAGGGTGATAGGCCTTCACAAGTTGAGCTCCAGCAAAAGATGATTTCAGCGACAGCTGAAATGATAGATGTCTGGAGTCTTGAAATATGTTAGCCTTGAACACTTGAGACAAGAGAGATCTGAGGATTTGAGAAAGTTTTATCTCCTTGGATGTGTGTTCTGAGAATTCTTTGAGATAGAATATTTTTTTCTTGTTCTGAAGATTACTGATGTCTGTGTGTGTATCTGTGTTCTTTTTGAGATTCAAAAATCCTTCTCTTTTATTCTCTAGTACAGAATGGAAAAACATCCTCTATCAAGAATAGCCGTTGGCCTGCATTGATTGCATCCTTAATTGCAAAATGTCTTCTGGAGGAAAGTCCATAGAAATATTCCTTGAAAATCCCTTGAAACTTGGTCCAGAAATGAATGAAAACGGCTAGTAAATCTTCTGAATTAATTGCAGAATAACTCCTTAACTGATTTGAATTTGAATCTTGAAAATCCTTGAAGTTATCTGAAAACGTCGAACTGAGCTCTGCTATCGTTGAACTGAGCTCAGCGATATGGATTTATACAGCAGCAAAATATCGTCGATCTGAGCTTAAAGATCGTCGAATTGAGCTCAGAGATAGAGATCCAAAGCTGAGTCAAGATCATCGAACTAAGCTCACCGATTGTCGAATGGAGTTCGATGATATAATGAAGTTGAGCTCAGCGATCGTCGAATGGAGTTCGACGATCTGTCGAAGTTGAGCTAGACGATCGTCGATCGGAGTTCGACGAATCGTCGTGCTGAGCTCGACGATATGACTTAGTCTCAAACTGAAAAAGTCTTAGTCTTGAGGGCAGCTTCCAAACTTAGACTTCTAACCCTTAGACTCAATTCTAATTGACCTTTTGAGCTATACAGGAGGTCAAACATTGGTTTCCTAGAGACATAGTGATCCTGACCCAAATTAGTAATAGGGTGTTCCAACACTTTACTTAGATAATTCTGAGTAAACACTAAGTGTAGACACCACCTTGGATGTGTTGACACCTATTTGTCATGTGTCGACACTAATATTCTGAAGTGTCGACACCAACTTACTAGATGTGTCGACACCTTTTCTCTGAAGTGTCGACACCAATTTTCTGTCTCGACACAGACAACTCTATGTGTCGACACTATTTTACTTAGCCATTTCTGTAAACTTAGTCTAAGTTTATCATACCTAGTTCAATTTTAAACCTATTGAACTTAGTTTCTTCTAAGGGCTTAGTATACATATCAGCTAGTTGATTATATATTCTAACATATTCCAGTAAAATATCTTCTTTTTCTACATGTTCTCTAAGAAAATGATATTTTATTTCAATATGTTTAGTTCTACTATGGGAAACAGGATTATTTGCAATTGATATAGCACTAATAGAATCACAAAACAGTGGTGTTCTACTCACCTGAATTCCATAATCCTCAAGCTGATGTTGTATCCATAAAAGTTGAGCACATCAACTTCCTGCAGCCACATATTCTGATTCTGCAGTGGAGATAGCCACACTTGTTTGCTTTTTGCTACTCAATGAAATCAGTCTTCCACCTAAGAATTGACAGGTTCCAGTTGTACTTTTTCTGTCTTCTTTGCATCCTGCAAAGTCTGCATCTGAATAACCTGTTAGTTCAAAATCTCCATTCCTAGGGTACCAAAGGCCTAGATAAAGAGTGCCCTTTAGATATCTCAGTATCCTTTTGACTGCTGTCAAATGAGACTCTTTAGGGCATGCTAGATACCTTGCACAGACACATGTAGCATACATGATATCTGGTCTACTTGCAGTCAAATAGAGTAGGGAGCCAACTATCCCTCTATACAAAGTCTCATCTACAGGTTTCCCTCCATCATCTTTGCTAAGAGACATAATTGACCCCATAGGAGTCTTCATGGTACTGGATGAATCCATACCATACTTTCTTATGAGTTCTTGGGTGAACTTAGACTGGCATATGGATAATCCACTCTCAGTCTGTCTAACTTGGAGACCCAAGAAGAACTTAAGTTCTCCCATACTACTCATCTCAAATTGTCCTTGCATTAGTTTTGCAAACTTTTTGCAAAGACTACTTTCAGTAGACCCAAATATTATGTCATCTACATATATTTGGACTAGTATTATCTTACCTCTAGATTCCCTAAGGAATTGAGTCTTGTCTATTTTCCCCCTTGTGAACATATTCTCAATGAGGAAACTAGACAGGGTTTCATATCAAGCCCTAGGGGCTTGTTTTAACCCATATAAAGCTTTCACAAGTCTATAGACATGATTAGGTTGAGTTGAATCAACAAAACCTGATGGTTGTTCCACATAGACTTCCTCCTTTAGATTACCATTCAAAAAGGCTGACTTAACATCCATTTGGTAAACTTTAAATCCTTGAAAGGTTGCATAGGCCAGGAACATTCTTATGGCTTCCAGTCTGGCTACTGGAGCAAAGGTTTGATCAAAGTCAATACCTTCTTCCTGCTTATATCCCTTAGCAACCAATCTAGCTTTGTTCTTGACAATTACTCCATGTTCATCCATCTTGTTCCTAAAGATCCACTTGGTCCCAATTATATTGTGGTCTTTTGGTTTAGGAACAAGCTCCCAGACTTTGCACCTCTTGAACTGATTCAGCTCTTCTTGCATTGCCTCAATCCAATGAGGGTCTAGGATGGCTTCTTCAAACTTTTTTGGCTCTACTTGGGATAGAAAACTGGAGAAGAGTGCTGCATTCAGATTTCTGCTCCTTGTTTGTATCCCTTGTCTTAGATCACCAATGATTTGATCTGCTGGATGATCTCTCAGATGCCTATTAGCTGGAAGCATCCTGGCTTCAGGTTGAACTTCTTCAGTTTCTTCATCTTGCTGCACTCCTTGGATTTCTTCTTCATTAGGTACATGTAGTACTCCCCCTGGACAGCATCCACTATCTACTACTTGCTGTCTTGCAGTAGGTTCTTCTTCAATAGTGAGCTTGTCCAACTTCTTAGTTATACCTGTGGAGCTGCATACACTACTAGACAACTCATTGTTAATAAGTCTAGTTTCATCAAATACTACATATACAGACTCTTCTACAACTTGAGTAGATAAGTTGTAGACTCTATAAGCCTTACTGTTGTTGCTGTACCCAACAAAAATTCCCTCTTGGGACTTGGCAGCAAACTTATTCAAGAGGAAGAAGAGTTCATCCGGATCTAGTCTGCTTGCTATTTTGCTGAGGTGTTCTTGGTGAAGAATACTCTTGAAATGTCTCAAATTCTTCACATAGTTTTGCCATACTATCAGACTGAAATTCAGTACCATGGTCACTTCTTATCTTGACCACTGTACTGTCTAGTTCATTCTGAATTTATTTGACAAAGCTATAGAAGACACTAGGTGTTTCAGATTTCTGTGTAAGGAAGAACACCTAGGAAAACCTTGAGTAGTCATCTACAATTACAAACGTATAGACCTTCCTACCTAGGCTGTAAACTGGCATAGGACCAAAGAGATCCATATGCAAGAGGTATAAACACCTCACAGCATCTTTGTTTTCAATGCTATTAAAGCTGGATCTAGTCTGCTTGCACTTTTGACAAGCTGAACATATTCCATCTTTAATACACTTAACTTGAGGACCATTCCTCACTAACTCTTTGCTATAGAGTTTGCCAATTGTCTTGTAGTTGAGATGAGCTAGCCACTTGTGCCATTTGACACAATGAGAGACTTTCTCATCAGCTACAAGACACACTGGAGAATCATTGTTCTCACACATAATGTCTAGACAGTAGACATTCCTTTTTCTATAGCCAGTCAAAATGATCTCTTGATCATTTGACCTCCTGATATGACAACCATTTTTAACAAATGAGATATCATATCCCACATCACTCAATTGACTTATACTAATAAGGTTATGTTTCAAACCTTTAACATAAGCCACTTGAGTAATAGTAATATGGGTGCTAGAAATGTTACCAAAACCCTTGATGATCCCTTTTTCAGAACCACCAAAGGTGACTTTTGGACCATCCTTGATGGGTGTGTAGTCTTTTAGCAATCCCCTAGTTCCAGTCATGTGTCTGGAACATCCACTGTCCAAGTACCATATTGGGGCATGGCCACTTGGACTCACCTGCAAAACAGATTAGTGAACCTTAGAACCCAAAGAATTCTTGGGTCCTTGGTACTGGTTAGTTTGCTTCCTAACAAAGCTACCTGCAGGTTTTCCAACAGGCAGTTTGCTACTCACTTTGGCACTTGCATTGTGCCAACAGTCCATGGCAAAGTGGCCTACCTTGCCACAGCACCAACACTCAAACCTATTGTACCTTTGCTTAGGTTTATTCTTAGCTGTTTTATCTACAGCTGGCTTGTTGAGAGTTGGGGCTTTGCCCTTGGACTTGGACTTGACAGTCCTAGCAGGTTTAGAAAACCCCAGTCCAGCTTTACCTTTTTGATGAACAAATTCATCAATTAAGGGTAGAACTGACTTTGGTTTAGAAAATCTAGCAACTAAATCTCTCTTCTTCTGAAGACTAATCTCCAGACTTTTGATTTGATCATTCTTAAATGATATAGTCCCCATCTGAATCACAGATATGTGCTTCAGTCTGGCTATTTCATTTAGCTTTTGATCAAACATTTTCTCAAAATCAGTTGCAGCAACTTTGAGATTAGCAATTTCCTTTGCCTGACTCTTGGCTAGGGACTTGCTCTTCTTATAAGCTTGCAACAGAACTTTATATTCATCTAACAATCGATAAATATCCCCTTCAAACTCAGATGCACTCTCATCACTTGATGATGATGAATCTGATTCTGAACTAGCACAAGAAATTGAACTTAAAGAACAATTTTGTACCTTACTAGGTCCAGGTTGCTCCTGGATTTTGTCACTTTCTGTCAATGCCATCAGCCCTTGGCACTGACTGTCCTCTTGTTCATATATAGAGTTCATGATCTGGATGAACTCTTCTTCCTCTTCCTCAGCAAACAGTCTTATGTATGCTTCAGCATCTGACTCAGTTTCTGATGAAGATATGTCTGACAGGCTCTTATCCTTTTTGGCAACAAAAGATCTTTCTTTCTTGCCCTTGACTTGAGTCTTTTTCTTATCATTAGACTCCTTCCTTTTCTCTGGACAGTCTGCAATAACATGTCCTTATCTATTAGAGCAATAACAAACAATTTTTGATAGAGTTGCTTTGCTAGACTTGGTCGTTTTCCTGTCTTTCTTTGATGACTTTTTATTCTGATAATAGTCTTCTTTACCCTGTGAAGTAGATGACTTTGTCCTCCACTGTTTCTTCTTTAAGAACTTCTGAAAATGTCTTGTGAAGGCAGCAAAGTCCTCATCACTTTCACTGCTTTCAGACTTTCTGCTTGCTGACTCATCTGACTCAGTTTCAGCTACCTTTGAAGGTGGTGAAGGAGACTTACTTCTGTATTTTCTGGTGGCTTCTGTCTTGAATGCCACAGTCCTTTCTTTATGTTCACTTCTTGTAGATTTCTCCTCTTCTTTTCTCACCATCAACTACATCTCATAGGACAACAGTTTTCCAAATAGTGTGGGTGGAGGGATATCTGCTAACTTTGCCATTTCCCTTATGGCACAGATCTTGGTGTCCCAATCTTTTGTAAGAGACCTCAAGAACTTATCATTTAGTTCATAATTACTGAACTCTCTTCTATAGGACATTAGCTCATTCACAATCCTATAGAACTTCTTATAGCATTCTGTTATGCTATCAGTCATACCTTGCCTAAAGCTTTCATATTCTTGGTTTAATAAGGACTTTCTGTCCTGCCTCACTTCTTCAAAACCCTCCATGTACACAATAAGAGTATCTCACATCTCCTTAGATGTCTTACAGTGTATCAAATTTTGAAAGGTAGCATCATCTATAGCACTCACAATGATGTTCTGAGCCCTCTTGTCCATTATGGCTACACTATCTCATCCTTTGTCATTTCAGAGAAATCCTTAGGTGTTCTCTGATTTGCATCTAAGACTGAAACCTTCATGGGCACATATGACCCTTCTTTCACTGTGATATATATTCTAGGGTCTGAGGCTTCCATAAACAGTCTCACCCTTTCCTTCCAGATGCTAAATATTTCTTTTCTGCAAATGGGTAGCTTCATGGATCCCAATTCCTTATGATTCTCAATGGAACCCATGGTTCTTGATTTTCTTGATTCTGTAATGTACTTAGACTGAATCTGCCAACAGGATCTACTCAGATAGTTATGTCCCTTTTTGAGTAACCTCCCTCTGATATCACTTGAAATATATTGTACCTAATCACCTAGAGGGGGGGGGGGGTGAATAGGTGACTTAAATCTTTTTGACTTTTTAGGAAGAATTCAGATAATTTCACAGAGTTATAACTACTTTTGCACAGCAATCATCCAACAATCACAGCAAAACACATGCACACAGTGAACACCCAGGTTTATAGTGGTTCCCCAAGGTTTGGGTACATCCACTTTCCCCCTTTGCCTATCTAGTAGTGTACTAGATTCGGCCAAACTCCTCCACTATCTCAGATCCTCAGATCTTACACTCAGAACCCCAAAACAGGTTCCTACTGTTAAATTTTCTCAACGTGGTCAGCAAGATAGCCCAAACACCAAATTAATATCTTCAGAACTACCCAGTTCGCACGCTGAACCTGCGGAAAACCCAAGGACTAGAGGTTGCACCCAACAAAACAATGGAAGCACAAGAAGGTCTTATTATGCATTCACTTCTTTACAATCCGAGGCATACATAGCGAGACATGATTTCGCTAGTATTACAGCTGTAAACAGAAAGAACCAAAAAACAAGCCGGGCGGACAGCACTCCAGTCCGCCGAGACCGCGAGGTCGCCGAGACCGCCGAGACCGCTGAGCTCGCCCAGCTATGCTGCAATCCGCCGAATACCACAGAGTCCGCCGAAGCCGCGAGGCCGCGCGGACAGACCGTTATTCGCCTCCTGCTGAACCCGAACTGAGGAACTCCCCTACCTGCCTGAAACCGGCGGACAGGTTATTGAAGCTGGGAAAGTTGAAACAGAACTGACAAGCCGCAGAGCGACCTCCTGCTGAGTCCGCAGAGACCGCACACTTCCAAGCACTGACCGAAGTCACAGCCAAACTCCTGGCTCCTTGAAGTTATCCGCGCGACCTGCACACAGCAAACCGTCAGCCTGAAACAATCCGCGCGGACTGGAAAACACAGACCGCAGCACTCGCCCAACCCAATTTACTGTTCACTCACGTTACTTAGGTTACTGTAGATGTGCCAGGGGGGTCCTATTTATAGGCAAGGTGAGGAGTGTGGTCACCGCCCAAGAGATAGAGACACCACCCTCAGTCCGCGCGAACACAACCACCGTCCACTGAGTCCGCATGGACTTAGCCGGATACCAAGGAAACCGCCAGGAGCACGACAACCGTTGACGAACCCTCTCCAGTCCGCCCAAGCTAAGCGGACAAGGCACCAGCCCGCAAAGCTCCAACTGCTTCAGGACAGCAAACCCCCTTCAATGGCTGTCCGCACCAACCCGAGGCAGTCCGCAAGATTCACACCTCAATCCGCCACAAGTCCACGACCAAAGGCAGACAGCAACAGTCCGCCCGGTCACAGCGGACTTCGCGGATACGGCGGACACCATGAACTTGGCACAATGTGTGACCAAGTCCAAAACCATCAAGGGCCAGTGCGAGCATGGCGGACACAAAGTCCCGTCCGCCAAACACCCTAGCACAGACCGCAACCAGTCTGCAAGCTCCTCGCACTTGTCCAACACAGCAGCTACCTCCCGGACTCCAACACCAGTCCGCCACCGGTCTCCACAGCAAGACCTGCTGTAACACCTGAGCTCGACAAGGCCACAGCCAAGCTCAAGGCCCAGTCCGCAATAGCCCAAACCGCGGACACACCAGTCCGCAAGGCTTCCCGCGAACTCGAACCAACCCGCCAACAGCGCAAGCTTGCACCCGCGACCACTGAGCAAAGCACCAGTCTGCAAGCCTCTCTATCCGCAGATACCAGGCCGCACCAAACCGCGGACTCCATGCAACAACCCGCTCAGAACACAGCCGGCTTCCACCAGACTTTTCACCAGGCCGCAAACCTCAGTCCGCCCAGTCCGCCCAGTCCGCCAAAGCTGTCCGCCACAGGCCGCGCGGCCTGTCCCGTCACCCACTTTCACTTCACAAATTTCAACACTCCCCCTTGAAGTGAGAAGTGGTGACCAAGCCCAGCAAGCTACGCAAGCGTTCAAAGGGCCCCTTCGACAGCGGCTTCGTGAAGATGTCAGCAAGATTATCTTCACTCCGAACATGCCCGACCAGCAGAGATCCTTCCAACACCTTCTCCCTGATGAAGTGGTGATCAATCTCTATATGCTTGGTCCTGGCGTGACACACTGGATTATTTACCAGTTTGAGAGCACTCTCATTGTCACCCCGGAGTAAAGTAGGCCCTTGCACTTCTTCATGAACATCCTCTATGAGTCTCCTCAACCAAACGGCTTCCCGAGCAGCCAAGGCCGAAGCCTTATACTCCGCCTCCGTGGTTGAAACCGACACCGAGTCCTGCTTCTTGCTACACCACGAGATGCTAGCTGAACCGCAAGTGAACACATGACCTGAAGTAGACCTTCGATCATCCGAATCACCGCCATAGTCAGCATCCGTGTACCCGAGCAACGCAAACTCCGCATCCCTTCCATAGAGGAGTCCCATCTCAGAAGTCACCTTGACATACTTCAGAATTCCCTTCGCCGCCACTAGATGAGATTGCCTTGGTTCAGCCATATACCGACTTACTCGGCCAACAGCATAAGCGATATCCGGCCTTGTAATCGTCAGGTAAATCAAGCTCCCAACAAGAGCCCTGAACACCAAGGGATCATGAAGAACCCTTCCCTCATCCCGTCGAAGCTTCAGCCCAGTTTCTAGTGGAGTAGAGCACTTCTTCCCTTCGCCCATGCCAAACCGCTTCACAATACGATCAGCATACCCTTTCTGGCTAATGAGAATCCCGCACTCCTTCCTCTCCACTTCCAGACCAAGAAAGTGATGCAACTCTCCCAAGTCTTTCATCTCGAAGCGTATAGCAAGCTCTCCCCTGAGCCTTGCTACTTCCTCCTCCGAGTTCCCTGTGATGATCATGTCATCCACATACAGTAGGACCAAGACTCTTAGCTCTCCCTTCTTCTTGACGAACAAGCTTGAGTCCGAGTTAGAAGCCAGGTATCCACAGAATTGCAAGTACTCTGCAATCTTCCCATACCACGCTCGAGGAGCTTGCTTCAACCCATAGAGAGCCTTCCTGAGTTTGCAGACATAGTCTGGATGCTTCTCAGAGACGAAACCAAGCGGCTGATCCATGAAGATGTTCTTGTCAATCTCTCCGTAAAGAAAGGCATTCTTCACATCGAGTTGCCACAACCTCCATCCCTTGCTAGCAGCCAAGGCGATCACCACTCTTACAGACGTCATCTTCGCAACTGGACTGAATGTCTCCTCATAGTCTTCTCCATACTGTTGTGAGAATCCTCTTGCGACCAGGCGAGCCTTGAACCGATCAATGCTCCCATCAGCCTTCTTCTTCAACTTATACACCCACTTGCAAGTAACCGGAGTAACACCATCAACCTTGGGCACAAGGTCCCAGGTTTCATTCTTTTTCAGAGCATCAATCTCTTCCTTCATGGCATCATCCCACTCCTTCACTCCAGTGGCCTCGTTGAAGTTTGCAGGCTCTCGCTCATCCAGAGGACCTGCAAAGAAGCAGGAGACAAAGCTCACTGCATTCCCATCACAGTATCGAGCCGGTGGCATAACCACCCTCTTCGATCTCCGAAGACATGGCTCCTTGCTCATGGCTTCTGTTGCTTCTTCAGGCTCCACTCCTACCTAGGGCAAGCATTGAGCAGTGCTCCCCCTGCTTCCTGAGCCAGAAGGCTCAGCCTCGGAGTTCGAAGCAACAGGAGCTGCTGGTGAAACAGCAAGCTCATCTTCCAAGCCATCAGCAGCCTCCACCGGTGCTTCATCAACCTTGCTACTTCCAGTTAGCTCCACCGAGCCACCTCCATATGACGTCAGCTCGTCAAAGACAACATCTATTGACACCACGAACTTCTTCGTCACAGGGTCCATGCATTTCCATCCCTTCTTCCGCTCATCATAGCCAACAAAGACAAGTTTCCTTGCCTTCGCATCCAGCTTTATCCGTGAAGCATCCGGGACATGCACGTAGCAAGTTGAACCGAACACCCGAAGGTGTCCAACACTCGGCTTCTCCTTCAGCAACAGCTCAATAGGAGTCTTCATGTTGATAGGGCTGAGTGGCATCCGGTTGATAACATAAGCAGCACAAGACATTCCCTCTGCCCAAAAGGACCTCGGGATATCTTTCGCATGCAGCCAGCATTTGCAGGTTTCCGTCAAATGACGGATCTTCCGCTCCGCTACCCCATTTTGTTGTGGAGTGTGAGCACAAGTAAGCTCTCGTTGGATCCCGTGCTTCCTGCAGAAGTTAGAAAACTCGGAAGAGACAAACTCCCCCCCCCCCCCCCGTTATCAGTTCTAAACTTCTTAATCCGCAAGCCAAGCCTGCCTTCTACCAACTCCTTGAACTCCACGAACAAATGGAAGGCTTCCGACTTCTCCTTTAAGAAGTACACCCAAGTATACCTTGAGTAGTCATCAACCAAGACAAACATGTATTTGCTTCCACCAAGGCAGGCAGTAACAGTCGGTCCCATCAGGTCGCCATGAATACACTCCAATGGTTTCTTGCTCCTTGTTTGAGATTTATCAAACGGAAGGCGATGTGCCTTACCGTATTGACAGCCCGCACAAACATGCCCATCACCAAAGGAGGACAACATCGGCAACCCCCTCACCAGACTTCTACTAGCCATTGCCTTCAGCTTGTCCATGCCAACATGCCCCAGCCTCTCATGCCAGATAGCCGCACTATCATTGGCTCTCATCTTATCAACATAGGCACTGGTGGAAAGAACAAACAAGTTCTTCACCCTCCTCCCAACATGAGCAACATCATCCTTTACCGCTGATACGTTGCGAAGGAACCTCACGTCTGTTGGCCCAAACAGAACGTGATACCCAGCGTCCACCGCGTTGGTCACCGAGAAGAGGTTCTTCTTCATGCCCGGCACGTGATACACACTCCTTAACGTGAGTGGCCCCTGATCACTACCCACAGACACGACCCCCTCCTTCTCTACTGCATAAACAGTATTATCAGCAGTGATAATAGCTTCATTACCTGAGTAAGCCTGCATGGAGGTGAACTTCGACTTGTCTCCGGTGAGGTGATGACCACACCCGGAGTCGACGATCCACTCGCTGTTGAAGTCCTCAGCAGATAAGGCCCGGACACAAGTGCCCGTCATGAAAGCTCCTCCCCATTCTGCTTCTTCACTTCGCGAGCAAGCTTCCTCCTTTCCCGCAGCATGCCCAGGCTGCAGTTTGACCTTGCAGTCCCGCTTGAAGTGCCCTCGCTGATGACACCGGTAGCACTTCAGATTCTTCTTCCAGTGCTTAGGAGCATTGCTCCTCTCCGGCGGATACGAAGTTGAAGTCTCCTTCTCAACAGCGGCCTGCACCTTCTTCTTCTTCTTCTTCCCTTCCCATCCCTTCTTCTTGCCTGAGAAGAGAGCCTCGCTGCCTTCCTGATTCAAATTCACTCCAGCCATCTGCCTTGCTAAGCTCTCCTACGAGGCAAGCAGATTCTCCAGCTCCAACAACGACGGCTGAGTAGCCCGCCCTTGAACAGATGTAACAAAGGCCACATACTCCTTCCGCAAGCCGCGGATAATGTGCCTTTTCATCTTTGCCTCAGAGATAGGCTCATCAGGATCCAGTGCCGACAGCTCAGCACACAAGCTCTTCATCTTTAAGAAGTACTTGGAGATGGAAAGGTCTCCCTGAGTTGCCCTGGCCAACTCATTCTCCAGGAACTGAAGTCGCTCCACATTCTTCCTATTGAACAACTCATCAATGGTTGTCCAAATATCAGCAGCCGACTCACATCCAATGATGTGATCAAACAGTTCCGGAGAGACAGCTCTCTTCAGAACGAACTCTGCCTTAGCATTAGTTCTTCTCCAGAGCCTCACCTGGTCAGCAGTACCGAAAGCAGCAGTAACTTCCTGTCTGTCATCTCCACCGACAACTTCCCATAGCTCCTCGCCCAGAAGATAACTCTTCATGCACGACTTCCACTTTTATAGTTAGTCGGCGTTAAGAGTTCAATGCCCAGACCTCTTGCTAAGCTTCCTTCCATTGCAATCACCTGTTGGTACCCTTCAGCAGCTCCGAGCAACAACACAGGTTGAACACCACTCAATCCCTGAGTAACAACGCTGGTTGACCTCCGCTCACGCAACTGAACCTCCGCAACCTCAGAAACCTCGCTTGATACCATGTTAAATTTTCTCAACGTGGTCAGCAAGATAGCCCAAACACCAAATTAATATCTTCGGAACTACCCAGTTCGCACGCTGAACCTGCGGAAAACCCAAGACTAGAGGTTGCACCCAACAAAACAATGGAAGCACAAGAAGGTCTTATTATGCATTCACTTCTTTACAATCCGAGGCATACATAGCGAGACATGATTTCGCTAGTATTACAGCTGTAAACAGAAAGAACCAAAAAACAAGCCGGCGGACAGCACTCCAGTCCGCCGAGACCGCGAGGTCGCCGAGACCGCCGAGACCGCTGAGCTCGCCCAGCTATGCTGCAATCCGCCGAATACCACGGAGTCCGCCGAAGCCGCGAGGCCGCGCGGACAGACCGTTATTCGCCTCCTGCTGAACCCGAACTGAGGAACTCCCCTACCCGCCTGAAACCGGCGGACAGGTTATTGAAGCTGGGAAAGTTGAAACAGAACTGACAAGCCGCAGAGCGACCTCCTGCTGAGTCCGCAGAGACCGCACACTTCCAAGCACTGACCGAAGTCACAGCCAAACTCCTGGCTCCTTGAAGTTATCCGCGCGACCTGCACACAGTAAACCGTCAGCCTGAAACAATCCGCGCGGACTGGAAAACACAGACCGCAGCACTCGCCCAACCCATTTACTGTTCACTCACGTTACTTAGGTTACTGTAGATGTGCCAGGGGGGTCCTATTTATAGGCAAGGTGAGGAGTGTGGTCACCGCCCAAGAGATAGCGACACCACCCTCAGTCCGCGCGAACACAACCACCGTCCGCTGAGTCCGCATGGACTTAGCCGGATACCAAGGAAACCGCCAGGAGCATGGCAACCGTTGACGAACCCTCTCCAGTCCGCCCAAGCTAAGCGGACAAGGCACCAGCCCGCAAAGCTCCAACTGCTTCAGGACAGCAAACCCCCTTCAATGGCTGTCCGCACCAACCCGAGGCAGTCCGCAAGATTCACACCTCAATCCGCCACAAGTCCACGACCAAGGCAGACAGCAACAGTCCGCCCGGTCACAGCGGACTTCGCGGATACGGCGGACACCATGAACTTGGCACAATGTGTGACCAAGTCCAAAACCATCAAGGGCCAGTGCGAGCATGGCGGACACAAAGTCCCGTCCGCCAAACACCCTAGCACAGACCGCAACCAGTCCGCAAGCTCCTCACACTTGTCCAACACAGCAGCTACCTCCCGGACTCCAACACCAGTCCGCCACCGGTCTCCACAGCAAGACCTGCTGTAACACCTGAGCTCGACAAGGCCTCAGCCAAGCTCAAGGCCCAGTTCGCAACAGCCCAAACCGCGGACACACCAGTCCACAAGGCTTCCCACGAACTCGAACCAACCCTCCAACAGCGCAAGCTTGCACCCGCGACCACTGAGCAAAGCACCAGTCCGCAAGCCTCTCTATCCGCAGATACCAGGCCGCACCAAACCGCGGACTCCATGTAACAACCCGCTCAGAACACAGCCGGCTTCCACCAGACTTTTCACCAGGCCGCAAACCTCAGTCCGCCCAGTCCGCCCAGTCCGCCAAAGCTGTCCGCCACAGGCCGCGCGGCCTGTCCCGTCACCCACTTTCACTTCACAAATTTCAACACCTACAGCTCAGGCCCAAGGCCCTACAACTAAGCTTCTTCACAAAGCCTACACTCAGCTTCTTCACAAAGCCTACACTCAGCCACCGAGGCCTACACTCAGCCACAACAGGCCTACACCTAGAGATACAAATCTCCTACACTCATGCACAAAGGCCCTACACTCAGCCTTTATAATTACAGACTTACAAACTCAGATCTCTAAGGATCCTACAAGAAAATATGAATACAAAAATGTAAACTCTACAACTCAGATAAAAGAGAGAAGAGTTGAGAGTTTCTTGATGAGTTCTTGGATGAACTCTGCTGAGATCAATCTGACTTGGCTTTCTTCAAAGCTTCTTAAATGTAGAACACAATAGGATTGATCTCCTCTGCAGCTGATCCTTGATCTCTGCAACTTAAGATTCAGCACTAGATCTGAATCCTTCTTCATAGCCTGGTTCCAACGGCTGTCTTCTTGGATGGAGCTCTCTCTCTCCAACTTCTTAGATCTTCATTAGATTCTTCAAGGAATAGCTAGATCTTCTTTTCTTTTCAATTACTTGAACATCATCTTCTGTAGACAGTATAAGCCTATTTATAGGCCTTCTTCATGGTAACCGGCTGGTCCGGTTCCTAACTGATTTCTGACAACTCTGACAGGTGCAGTAGACCGGCTGGAATGGAAGCTGTCAAGTCATCCAGTCAGTTCATGAAAAATCTGTAACTATCTGAAAGTGTCGAGACTGTCTGTCTTTAAGTGTCGACACTTATATACCAAGTGTCGACATAAGTTGACAAAGTGTCGACACTAGCCTTCAAGGTGTCGACATAACTCCTTGTGTTGTAGAATTGACTTCTCGACATAGCTTCTTCATCATGTGTCGACACTGATATTGTGTGTCGACACAAGTCCTTGTTCTTCAGAATATTGCTGAATTCTTGTAAGTGTCGACACAACTCCTTTATGTCGACACATCTTCATGTGTTGAACTTGTTCAGTGTCGACACATCTTCTTGGTGTCGACACATGCCTTATGTGTTGATACTTGCTAAGTGTCGACACTGCTCCTTGTGTCGACACATTCTTCTTCTGTTGAGACTCTGGCTGAGTGTCGACACTTTCCCTTAGTGTCGACACTTGTACTTAGAATTTTTTGTTGAACTTTGTTAAGTGTCGACACAGCTCCTTGTGTCGACACTTTCTTCAAGTGTTGAGTCTTCTGCTGAGTGTCGACACATTCTTTCTTGTGTCGACACTTTCTTCAAGTGTTGACTCTTCTGCTGTGTGTCGACACATTGCTCTGGGTGTCGACACTTATACTTAGACTCTGCTGACTTTTGCCGAGTGTCGACACAACCTCAAGTGTCGACACTTTCTGATGTAGACACAGTTTCACTGGGTGTCGACACAACTGCTAAGTGTCGACACTGCTTCACTGGACTTTTCTTCATTGAGTGTCGACACAGCTCCTTGTGTCGACACTTTCTGTCTGGTGTCGACTCTGCATCCCTGGTGTCGACACAAGTACTCCAAGTGTCGACACTGCTTGCCTGGGTGTCGACACAAGTCTTCTTGAGTGAAGACAGTTTCCCTCTGGGTGTCGACACATGGACTTAGAAACTTTTTCATCTTTCCTGCAAATACTTAACCTGCACAAGTAAACTCAAAATACATCAAATACATTTTGATGTATATCATTGAGTAGGGTGAGGCTTCTTCAAATCAGGTACATTAGAACCAATGTACCCAACAGGCTGAGTGCCTGAGGTAGGGGAATCTGTTCCCTGAGGTGTAGGCCTGTGAAAGAGGCTGAGGTAGGGCTTTTGCCTGAGTTGTAGGAGTGGGGTATCACTCTACATTGTAGGCCTGTGGAAGAGGCTGAGGTAGGGCTTATGCCTGAGTTGTAGGAGTGTGGATTCACTCTGAGTTGTAGGAACCAGTCTTGGTTCTGAGTTATAAGATCTGTAGATTTGAGAAGAAAGAAGGAAGTTAGGGCGAATCTAGTACAATGCTAGATACGCGAATGGGGAAAGTGGATGTACCCATCATTTGGGGAACCATTATAAATCTGGTGTGAAATCTGTGGAATGATGTGTGTATGTGAATACTGTGCTGTGTTTTCTGCTAAATAAATTGCTAAAATAGATATATTTATCTGCCTAAGTCAGAAAAATAATTGAACCTATTCACCCCCCCCCCCTCTAGGTATTTAGAACATCTTGAAACCAATTCTATCAAGTGGTATCAAAGGGAGGTTACTCAAAGAATAGACTTAACGTCTGAGTAGATCTCCAAGGCAGAAATCTATTAGGCAAAATGGGTTCCATTGAGAATCATAAGGAGTTTGGTTCCATGAAGTTACCTATATGTCGGAAAGAGATTTTTGGCATATGGAAAGGAAAAGTTGGACTTTTTATGGAAGCTTCAGATCTAAGAATATATATGAAAGTCAAAGATGGGCCATTCATCCCAATGAAAGTCTCAGTTCTTGATGCAAATCTCAGGACACCAAAGGAGTATTCTGAAATGACAAAGGATGAGATCATCTTGTCTACTATGGATAAGAGAGCACAGAATATAATAGTCAGTGCTATAGATGATTCAACATTCCAAAATTTGATTCACTGCAAGACCTCAAAAAAATGTGGGACACCCTGATTGTCTACATGGAGGGTTCAGAAAAAGTAAGAGAAGACAAAAAGTCTATGCTGAATCAGGAGTATGAAAGTTTTAGACAATATAAAATAGACAGCATAACTGAATGTTATAAGAAGTTCTTCAGAATAGTTAATGAATTGATGTCATATGAAAGAGTATTCAGCACATATGAGTTAAATGATAAGTTTCTGAGATCATTAACTAAGGATTAGGACGCCAAGATATGTGCCGTTAGGGAAGTGGCCAGACTAGCAGAAATCTCACCTCCAACATTATTTGGTAAACTGCTTTCATATGAGATGCAGCTGATGGTCAGAAAGGAGGAGGAGAAAAGTAATAAAGTTGATTACAGAGATAAGTCAATGGCTTTCAAGACTGAAGCCATAAGAAAGGACAGGAGGATGTCTCCATCTCCTCCTAGGAAAGCTGCTGAAGTAGTTTCAGAAAGTTCTGACAGTCACACATCAGATAGTCCAAATTCTGATGAAGACTTAGCTGCTTTCTCAAAACAATTTCAAAGGTTCTTGAAGAAGAAACAGTGGAGATCCAAGCTATCCTCCTCACAATCCAAGGATGATTACTATTAGAAAAAGAAATCCTCTAGGAAGGACAGGTATGACTTTAAACCTAGTAAATTATCTTCAACTAAGATTGTTTGTTATTGTTGCAACATGCCGGGACATGTGGTAGATGATTGTCCTGACAAAAGGAAAGAATCTAATGACAAGAAGAAACTAAAAAATAAGGGCAAGAAGGAGAAATCCTTTGTTGCAAAGAAGCATAAAAACTGGTCAGATTCTTCATCATCAGATTCTGAGGCTGAAGCTGAAGCATAAATAGGACTGTTGGCAACTGAAGAGGATGCAAAAGAAGCTGAGTTCTTGAAATTACTGGACTCAGTAAATGGAATTGAAGAACATTGTTGTATAGGGATGATGGCCTTGATAGAAGAAGATCAGTGTCAGGATCAGCCTTATCCTTGTAAAGTAAACAATTCTTCAATAGTTTCTGATTACTATACTGGTTCAGAATCAGAAACATCTGCGTCAAAAGATGTGGATGAATCTGAATCTGAAGGGGATGTTCATCAACTTATTGATAAATTTGGTGATCTGCTGCAAGCACTTAAGAAAAGCATAATCCTTAACAAAGCACAGGCCAAGGAAATTGCTGCTCTTAAGCTGGCTGCATTAGATTCAGAAAAAATGCTGGATCTAAAGATGAATGAAGTAGGCAAACTGAAAAACATAACTGTTATTCAGATGGGTACTATTACATTCAAGAATGATCAAATCAAAAGTCTGGAAGTCAAACTTCAGAGGAAAAAGGATATGGTGGCTAAATTCTCTAAGCTAAAATTAGTCTTTCCTTTAATTGATGACTTTATTCTCAAAAAGGGTAAGACAGGATTGGGCTTTAAGGGAAATGCAAGGGCTCCCATTCCAAAAGAAAGGCAAAGCCCCAGTACAGCCACTAACCTTCAAACCCCCCATTTCCTTCAGAAAAGTATGGCAGCCAACTAATAGATATGATCATGATATCATACATGGTTATGGTAAGCCTGATATTCCGAATGACAAGGGTGTAGCTCCAGCACTCAAGCGAAGAACTACTGTACCAATAGTGTTAAGAACAGCTAACAGCAATGCTGTTAAAACTGTACCTAAAAAGAGGTATAATAGATATGAGTCCTGGTGCTGTGGTAAGATAGGGCATTATGCCAAGGATTGCTGGCACAACACCAATGTCAGGAAAAATGCCAGCTTACTTGTGAAGAAGGCTGCTGGTAAGAATATAAAATTTCAATCTAACTTGAGCCTAAAACCCAATAAACATTGGGGTTCTAAGGTAAATTAATTTTATTTACTGCAGGTGGGTCCAAGTTGCCATACCCCTATATAGTACTTGGACAGTGGATGTTCCAGGCACATGACTGGAATAAGAAGAATGTTAAAGGACTATACTCCCATAGAAAGTGCACCCAAAGTGATCTTTGGTGGATCATAAAAAGGGGTCATAAAAGGGTTTGGTAATATTTCTACTAGTTCTGTAACAATTACTCAAGTGACTTATGTAAAAGGTTTGAAACATAACTTGATAAGCATAAGTTAGCTGAGTGAACTTGGATATGACACTTCATTTATTAAGAATGAGTGTCAGATTAAAAGGACAAGTGATCAGAAGGTGATCTTGTCTGGTTTTAGAAAAGGGAATGTTTATTTTTTAAATTTTGATTATGAAAACATGAACTCTCCTGTATTTTTAGTTGCAGATGAGAAAGCATCTCAGTGTGTCCAATTGCACAAGAGGCTAGCTCATCTGAACTATAAGACTATAGGCCAACTCTATAGTTTAGAGTTAGTGAGGAATGGTCCTCAATTTAAGTGCATAAAAGAGGGTATATGTTCAGCTTGTCAAAAAGGCAAGCAGACCAAATCCTCTTTTCATAGTCTTGATACAAAAGACTCTGTGAGGTGTTTGTACCTTTTGCATATGGATCTATTTGGTCCTATGCCAGTTCATAGTCTAGGTAGGAAACTCTATACTTTTATGGTAGTAGATGACTATTCTAAATTTACATGTGTTTTCTTTTTGAGGCATAAATCTGAAACCCCTACTGTCTTTCAGAACTTTGTTAAACAAATTCAGAATGAACTTAACAATTTAGTGGTCAAAATCAGAAGTGACCATGAAACTGAATTTCAGTCTGATTGTATAACAAGGTTTTGTGAAGAACTAGAGATTCATCAGGAATTCTCCTCACCCAGAACACCTCAGCAAAATGGAATTGCTGAAAGAAATAATAGAACTCTTATTGAGGCTGGTAGAACTCTACTAAGTGACACTTCTCTCCCAGAATATTTCTGGGCTGAGGAAGTAAATATTGCTTGTCATGTTCTCAATAGAGCATCTATAACTAAGAACCACAAAAAGACACCCTATGAGATTATGAAGGGCAAAAAAAAAAACATATCCTACTTTAGGATCTTTGGTAGCAGGTGTTATGTGCTTAATAATGGCAAGTCTTACCTAACTAAGTTTGCTGCCAAATCCCAAGATGGGATATTTGTTGGGTACAACAATAACAGTAAGGTATATAGGGTCTACAACTTGACTACACAAGGTGTAGAGGAATCTGTTCATGTAGTGTTTGATGAATCTGAGCTAATTAACTGTGAGTTGTCTAGCAATTCTTGTAGCTCAACGGGTTTAAAAGAAACGTTGGACATGTTAACCATTAATGAAGACCAAACTGCAAGACAGGATGTGGAAAATGATGGTTGCTGTCCAGGGGGAGTACAAGGTCCACAAGCTGACATTGAAGACAATGAAGTTCAGCATGATGGAGAAATTGAAGAAGTTCAAATTGCTGATAGAATGCCTCCAGCAATAAGGAATCTAAAGGATCATCCAACACACCAAATTATTGGTGATTCCAGACATGGTGTGCAAACCAGAAGCAAACACATGAACACAATGCTTTGCTCAAGTTTCCTGTCACAGTTGGAACCAAAGAGATTTTAAGAAGACATACACGACTCCAACTGGATTGATGTAATGCAGGAGGAGCTGAATCAATTCAGAAGGTGTAAAGTATGGGAGCTGGTTCCAAAACCAAAGGATCATAATATTATTGAGATAAAGTGGATCTACAGGAACAAACTAGATGATAATGGCATCATAGTGAAGAACAAAGCAAGACTGGTTGCCAAAGGTTATAGACAGGAAGAGGGCATTGAATTTGATCAGATATTTGCCCCAGTGGCAAGGTTGGAAGCAATAAGGCTATTCCTTGCCTTTGCTGCTTTCCAAGGGTTCAAAGTATACCAAATGGATGTCAAGTCAGCATTCCTAAATGGTAATTTGAAAGAAGAAGTCTATGCTGGACAACCCTCAACTTTTGTTGATCCACGTTATCCTGATTATGTTTATAGGCTTAAGAAAGCCTTATATGGTTTGAAACAAGCCAGTAAGGCTTGGTATGAAACATTGTCTACCTTCCGCATTGAGAATAATTTTTCAAGGGGGAAAATAGACAAGACTCTATTTCTTAGGGAGTCAAAGGGCAAGATAATCCTAGTTCAGATTTATGTTGATGACATAATCTTTGGATCTACTGAAAATAATCTTTGCAGGAAGTTTGCAAAACTTATGCAAGGGAAGTTTGAGATGAGTAGTATGGGTGAGCTGAAATTCTTCTTTGGACTCAAAGTAAGACAGACTAATTATGGCTTGTCCATATCACAGTCTAAGTTCACCAAGGAGTTAATTAAGAAATATGGTATGGAGTCATCCACCACCATGAGAACTCCAATGGGGACAAGTATGCCTTTAGGTAAAGATGATGCAGAAAAACCTGTATATGAGTCTTTGTATAGAGTGATAATTGGCTCCCTTCTATGCTTAACTGCCAGTAGACCAGACATTATGTATGCTACATGTGTCTATACTAGGTACCAAGCAAGCCCTAAATAATCTCATTATACTGCAGTTAAAAGCATTTTGAGATATCTTAAGGGCACGCCTAATCTTGGTCTTTGGTACCCTAAGAATAGAGACTTTCTATTGACTGGTTTTTCAGATGCAGGCTTTGCAGGTTGCAAAGAAGATAGAAAGAGCACCACTGGCCCATGTCAGTTTCTAGGTGGTAAATTGGTGTCATGGAGCAGTAAGAAGCAGACAAGTGTGGCAATTTCCAATGCAGAGTCTGAGTATGTTGCTGCAGGCAGCTGCTATGCTCAGCTTTTATGGATTCAACATAAACTTGAAGACTATGGTCTCAAGGTAAGTGGAACTCCACTATTTTGTGATTCTACAAGTGTTATTTCTATTGCTAAAAATCCTGTATCACATAGTAGAACAAAGCATATAGAAATTATATTTCACTTCATTAGAGAGCATGTTGAAAAAGAAGATATTTGTTTGGAATTTGTCACCACAAATAATCAAATTGCTGACATGTTTACTAAACCAGTAGATGAAACTAAATTCAATTATTTCAAAATTGAATTAGGCATGTTAAACCTAGAGTAACTTGGTAAATCTGACTAAGTAATTCAATGTCGACATATAGTAGTTAATGTCGACACAAAAGGAAATCTGTGTCGACATATAGTAGTTTGTGTCGACACATAAGGAAAGTTATGTCGACACAACAATATAGTGGTGAGATAGTGGTGTCGACACTCAGAGTTTGGTGTCGACACATAGAAGTTCAATCATTTAGATAGTAGTTTCGACACATACAGTTGTCTGTGTCGACACGCAGATATTAGAGTCGACTATTAAGAAGTCTATGTCGACACATCTCAAACTGTGTCGACACATAGTGTTGTCTTACTCTGTCGAGACATTAGAAGCCTGTGTCGACACAATCTCTACAGTGTCGACACATTAAGTATCTATTACCGCACCTTTTGACCTTCTATGTTGACAAACATATAAATAGGTCACAGAAAAACTTTGTCGACTACGCTCTCAACATTTTTGAGACTAAATCTTTGATTCGACAAACCTTCATCTCTCTTCTCCTCAAATTTCTTGTCACCAATGGCGCCAAAATTGGAGAACAACATCAACGAAGGCTATGAATTAGTTCGCAATGCTTTTGATAGTGTTGCGACTAAGATCAGAGATGTGATAACCCTAATCAAAGAAAGTGGGTTGGAATATCTAGTTTCAGAACCTACCAAGATCTGGAAGATGTAGGTTCTTGAATTATATACAACAACAACCCTGGATTCAACTGGATTGAAGATTAGTATTGATGCGCGAAAACGGCACCGGGCAGCTAACACAGAGGGGGTGTGTTCGGTCTCACAAGCTGGGAGAGGAAGAGGACGAAGGTTGCTGGGGAAGAGGAAGGAAGGAAGCTTCTGAGTGCTCGAGAGTGGAGAAAACGCTTGTCAAAGGGGTTGCGGGGATAAAGGAGAGGGTGCTGAGATCAGCCGGGAAGGCTGATGAGAGGAGGAGGTTGATCAGGAGCTATCGAGCAGACGGTTACTATGACGGTTGTGCTTGTAGGTTGGTTGCCGAGGGAGCTGAGCTGAGCTAGGAAGAAGGGGGAGAGAGGGGGCTGCTAGCAGCGGCAAGAGTAGACTTCACCCGCCGTGGCTTAAACGCCACTCTTGCGACGGGCTTTGTTTTATTTAATAGTGAGAGTTACAACTTGCTAATACACCTTTACAAGAAAGCAATAGAGGGTACAAGAAGGAAGCTGGTGGCTAAGGAAGAAGAATGCCAGAGGAGGCCACGCGGACTGAAGAGCGTAGCTAGCAGGCCGCGTGGTTAAGGGAATCGGGAGACCGCGCTGACTGGAGAACCAGAGGCTGGCAGGCCGCACGACTAAAGGCGCTGAGATGGGTGCGGTCTGAGAAACGGAGCCCGCAGGAGGTGGGTTTGCTGGCTGGCTTCGAGCGTGAGCACCTTGGCAATGATCCTACCCCCCATGAGAGGCATGGGGGGCTATTTATAGGCCCGAGGAGGTAACGGCTTGCGGTGACGTTACCCCCGGTGGGATGGTAACTTGAGCGAGTAAGAGACGGAGTCCGCTGAGTCCGTAATAGGCAGCGCGGACTGGGGCTTGGTACTGAAGCCGGTGCTGCTGGCGGCAGAATGGGCGACTTTGCGGCGGACTACGATGCGAGTCCGCGGAGTCCGCTGCTGCTGAGCTGAGACTGTCTACCTACTGCTGGGGTGGCGGATGCTGGAGGACAAGCGGCGGACTGCAAGGAGAATCCGCTGAGTCCGCCGCTGCATAACTGAGCGAGCTGTAAGGGGTGCGAGCAGGAGAGTGCCCGCGGAGTCTGGCGAGTCCGCATGAGGTTATGCGGACTGGGACTGTTCTGGAGGATCTGCTGCCTGGCGGACAGGATGGAGTCTGCAACCGCTGAATGAGTCCACGCCAAGTCCACGGACTGAGGAGGAAACTCGTACTGCTGACGAGAAGCTGGCGCTGACCAAGGAAAGGCGTACTGCAAAGAGAGTCCGCCAAGTCCGCTGAGTCCGCAACTGCTGCAAAGTTGAGTTCGCTTATGTTGGAGATGGAGAGCCTGACTATTGAGGCTGTTGGAGTTCACCACTGAAGGTGGACTGGAAGTCTTGATCGCACTTCGAATCCGCCCCAGCTCGCGAGGAACTTGGACGTTGCTGCTGGTCTTTTCGGGTAGCCGGACCTGGAATCCGCGCTCTGTAGGCGGGCTGGAGGAGTCGGCTTCCTGTGTTGCTGGGTGAAGGGATATGCGACCTATTCCTGGCCTGGTCGGATAGGTGGTTGAGCCCGGCAGAGAGGGTCCTGCAGAGACAACCTTGCGGTTAAGCTAAAAAAGGGGCGGCCTACAGAGGCGGACTACGAAAGCAGTCCGCGGACCCTGCCGACCATGGGAAGGTGCGCAGCCTGGTCGGTCAAACAGCTGAGACCGCGCAAGCCGCGCAGACTGAGCGGATAGAGAATTCTGTCCGCCCTCCCTATGGCACCACGACCTCCCGGAGGAACCCGAGGCAGGATGTGACGAGCGAGCTGGCTGCCTTGGAAGGATCGCCGATTTTGGGGTTAACATAATCCCCGCACTTTTTAAAGTTCTGAATAGAACTTCGAAAAAGTTGGAGACCCACGAAAGTCGTGATCCACCCCAACGGAAAGAGAAGGGGGGCAAGGAGAGATAGAACCTGAAGCCTCTCCTTAGGAGTTTGGTGTTGTCCGTCTATTTTCCTGCAAGAGGAAAGTTAGGGTAGGCATGTATGTGTGGTACATCGTGTGTGTTCCTGAGTTTGCTTTTGCAAAATGAAGAAGATATGTCTTCCATTAAGTTCTGCAAAATGAAAGTGAGAGGAAAACATAAAAGCATAATAACTTGCAAGTACCTAATGGAGGCTTGCAAGCACCTGTTATCCTCTGTAAAAAAGAAAGGATGAAGAGTATACAAGAAAGAAAAATGAGATGCAAGTACCTGAAAGGAACTTGCAAGTTTTTGTTAGTTTCTGCAAAAGAAGAGTTAAAGGTATGCACAGTATATGAAAGTAACTTGTAAGTACCTGTGAAGAAACTCGCAAGTATCGGATGATCTCTACAAAATGAGAGTTAGGAACAAGCATGGTGTATGTGAGTAACTTGCAAGTACCTGTGAAGAAACTTGCAAGGGTCTGCTGATCTCTGCAAGAAGAGAGTTAGGAGCAGGTATTGTATATAAAAAGTAAGCTGCAAGTACCTGGATATGACTTGCAGGTGTCTGCTAACCACTGCTAAGAAAAGAGTGAGTAGCAGACATAAAATAATGAATTAAACTGCAAGTACCTGGATGAGGCTTGCTGGTGTCTGTTGATCTCTACAAAGAGAAGAGTCAGAAATAGACAATATATGAAAGAAGCTTGCAAGTACCTGGGAGAAGGCTTGCAAGTGTCTGCTAGTCTCTGCAAGAAAAGATTTAGGAGCAGACAAAATATGAAAATAGCTTGCAAGTACCTGTGAAGAAGGCTTGCAAGTGTTAACTATTGATGAGATAAGGTGGACATGACCAAATGGCAAGCAAAATGCCTGATGAACTCTTTATCATGAAGCCCAAATCAATAAATCGAGCGACAACTGTTGATATGACTGGATGGACATGATCAGATTAGCAGAGAAGGAACCTGACGAATTCTGCCAATCTTAACTAGATTGCAATAGCATGGCTTGATGATCGAGGAGAGTAAGATTCTTTGATCAATATTTGATACCATTAGATTTTGATAAGAGTAATGAATAGCTCTGTGAACCATCATCTGATAGAGCTTGAGCAAGCGATGCATATAAGATGAGCATAAGTAAAGTGAATGCTAGAAATCCCTTTGGTAGGTCGGATTAACTGTTCACCTGTGCAAGAAGGCAAGAGGTCTATACTCGGAAGTAACTAAAGAAGGCTGGATGCAGCCACATGTGTTCCCCGTGGGCCTTATGCATCGCTTTCCTGAGAAAATCATCCCGAGTATAGTCCTACTCAAAGCGGGCTGGCCGCGCATCCTCTAGGAGGGCACAAAGGAGAAAAGCAAGGGAAATCCTGAGAAGGATCGCTAGATGCACTGCTCTCTTGCCTCGTGTACAATCATCACTGATCAATGAGACTAGTTGCGCCAAGTAGCCTATTGCTTGTCTGTGGATTGATCAGTAGAGTTGTTGGATCCCGCGAAGGCATGGCTTGAGAGTACCAGAGAGTGTTCGGCCATCACAGTTGTGAGATGATCAAAGAGACAAGGCTACGCTTGATCGCCATTGCTTGTCAAGAAACGATCATCGTAACTATAATGTATCCTTTGCGAAGCACAGCAGAGCTGACATATGGGGCTCCCCTAGCACACGCTCTGTGTCAGATGCCGGCTAGGATCCTAAGTCTGAAGCCCAACATCGTAGACTGAACGGCTCCCACTACACATATGGGTATACTCCCGCCATATGTGGTCTAAGTGGTCATGCCAGAGAACAATATACGTAGGGAGCATTTCGGACTTGGCAATATCTCACAGGTGTAGTGATCTCTTTGGCAAAGAGAAAAGTGGAGGAAGAAGCATCACAAGAAGGGAACTGTGTCAGTATAAGATCCCAGATAAAAGCTTTGTTGAAAAACAGTAATGAACACTTAGAAGTGTTTTGAAATGAAAATGTCCGAAAAGAGTAAGGGCAAGAGTTGAGATAACCCATCATGGTTGTGAGAGAATTT
The DNA here is from genome assembly GCA_039583875.1 of Platanthera guangdongensis. NCBI lineage: Eukaryota > Viridiplantae > Streptophyta > Magnoliopsida > Asparagales > Orchidaceae > Platanthera > Platanthera guangdongensis. The sequence continues at coordinate 126,641 of JBBWWR010000260.1, forward strand.
GGAGGACTGTGAAGTCCTTTGCTAGCTTAGAACAGCCTTCCAAGCACACCCTCATCGTCGGCATCGAAGCATTCGACAGTTTTGTTAACAACGAGGAGAGGGGGTTCTTTGATTAGGTTCACTCCTTTTGAGGAGCAAGGAACATCTGCAACTTCTTTGCCCTTTGAGGTTGTTGGATCAGGGCGATCTTCTTTGGGAAGCAGGTCACGCATCTTACCCTGCCAAAGCATCCTTTGCACAAGTTGGCGGAGTGCTCGACAGTTCTCGGTCAAGTGACCCGACTCTTTATAGAATTCACAGTATGGTTCAGAGTCTCTAGACCTTTGATCGGTTGGTCGACAGGGCTTCTCTTAGTTTGCCCTATCTTTCATAATTTGGATTATTTCTTGCATGACCTCATCGAGATTAGACTCATGCAAGTCATTGTCTTACTGCTGATGAACTGCTGCTGTTTGTGAAGACGGAGCTAGTGGCAGTAATGGGTCTTGAGTACGATCACGGCTTGGGAAGGAGTATCGATGGCGTTGAAACCTTCTATCCATTCTTGAGTGAGTTGGGAAATGATTGTGAGGAGACCTCGAAGGCTGTTTGTGAAACGGATCTTTCTCTGATATGAGCTTGGAGACGAAGCCTGGGTTGCTTTTTTAGCCTCGGATGTATGAGTTGGCTAAGGCAATCAACTCTTGGTATGTTCTTGGTGCACGAACATTGACTTCAAATTTGAGAGGCCTTTCATGAAGACCGTGAATAAGAGCTACTATGTACATTTCTTGATCAGCAATATCGATGTCCAAAATCTCTCTTTGGAATCGATCAACAAACTGAGACCAAGTTTCATCGATGCGCTGCTTGATCTCTAAGAGGGCTTCAGGACCGCCCTTTCTCTTGGTTGAGGTAGAGAACCTGAGCAAGAACTCCCTCCGCAAATCAACGAAGGAAGTGATGGAGTGAGGACGAAGGCCATAAAACCAGTCCCTCACTTGTCCATCAAAGGTGGTGATAAGGTGCTTGCACTTGGTTGCATCTGAAAGGGTTTTGAGAGCAACGACTGACTCAAAAGCTTGAAAGTGCTTCACCGGATCAGTCTCTCCAGTGTAGATTGGTAACCGGGGTTCTCTGAAGTTAGCTGGAGTTGGCTCACGACAAACATTCTCTGTGAATGGTGAAGGTTCTTATTGTTCCCCTACAACATAAGGAAAGAAGGGGGCATAAGATGCAGCTGCAAAAGAAGCAGGAGGATAAAAAGGAAAAGTTGCTGCAGGAGGAGCAGAGGCAGGAGCTGAAGGGTAGGGATGACTTCTCTGAAAATTGCGAAATCTAGCTGGACTTCCCCGGGCTGCTTCCTGGAATAAGTTTTGGCGAGCAATAAACTCTTCATCTTGAGGTCGCAGGGGGGCTGCAGGACCTTGCGGGAAGGTTGCTATGTAAGGAGGATAGAACGGCGGGCAAGCTGGTGGACAAGCTTGCTGATGATCCAATGTTGGTGTTGGGTTGATTGGAGCAGCTGGAGCAACTGGAGATGTTGCTGGTTAAGAGTATAGTCATTGTGTGATTGCAGCGAGCATTTGGTTGATTGCTTGGAACTGCTGAGCATTTTCACGGCGCGATTGCTCAAAGGCCTCCCAGAGAGGATCATCTCTAGGACTTGACTGAGCAAGGTCCTCGACTGGTTGACGATCTGACATGGAAAACTGTCGCTATTCACCGTCTGTTCTGATCTGAAGGTTGCGTGTTAGCTGTTGATGCGCGAAAACGGCATCGGGCAGCTAACACAGAGGGGGTGTGTTCGGTCTCACAAGCTGGGAGGGGAAGAGGACGAAGGTTGCGGGGGAACAGTAAGGAAGGAAGCTTCTGAGTGCTCGAGAGTGGAGCAAACGCTTGTCAAAGGGGTTGCGGGGATAGAGGAGAGGGTGCTGAGATCAGCCGGGAAGGCTGATGAGAGGATGAGGTTGATCAGGAGCTGTCGAGCAGACGGTTACTATGACGGTTGTCCTTGCAGGTTGGTTGCCGAGGGAGTTGAGCTGAGCTAGGAAGAAGGGAGAGAGATGGGGCCGCTAGCAGCGGCAACAGCAAACTCCGCCCGCCGCGGCTTAAACGCCACTCTTGCGACGGGCTTTCCTTTATTTAATAGCGAGAGTTACAACTTGCTAATACACCTTTACAAGAAAGCAATAAAATGGTACAAGAAGGAAGCTGGCAGCTAAGGAAGAAGAATGCCAGAGGAGGCCGCGCGGACTGAAGAGCGTAGCTGGCAGGCAGCACGGTTAAGGGAATCGGGAGACCGCGCGAACTGGAGAACCATAGGCTGGCTGGCCACGCGACTAAAGGCGCTGAGACAGGTGTGGTCTGAGAAACGGAGTCCGCAGGAGGTGGGCTTGCTGGCTGGCTTCGAGCGTGATTACCTTTGCGATGATCCGACCCCCCCCCCCCCCCCCCCATGAGAGGCATGGGGGGCTATTTATAGGCCTGAGGAGGTAACGTCATGCGGTGACGTTACCCCCGGTGGGACGGTAACTTGAGCGAGTAAGAGAGGGAGTCTGCTGAACCCGCAATAGGCCGTGCGGACTGGTGCTTGGTACTGAAGTCGGTGCTGCTGGCGGCAGAATGGGAGACTTTGCGGCGGACTACGATGCGAGTCCGCGGAGTCCGCTACTGCTAAGCTGAGACTATCCGCCTACTGCTGGGGTGGCAGATGCTGGAGGACAAGCGGTGTACTGCAAGGAGAATCCGCTGAGTCCGCCGCTGCTGAACTGAGCGAGCTGTAAGGGGTGTGAGAAGGAGAGTGCCCGCGGAGTCTTGCGAGTCCGCACGAGGTTATGCGGACTGGGATTGTTCTGGAGGATCTGCTGTCTGGCAGACTGGAAGGAGTCCGCAACCGCTGACTGAGTCCGCGCCAAGGCCGCGGACTGAGGAGGAAACTTGTACTGCTGCCGAGAAGCTGGTGCTGACCAAGAAAAGGCAGACTACAAAGAGAGTCCGTCAAGTCCGCTGAGTCCACGATTGCTGCAAAGTTGAGTCCGCTTACGTTGGAGATGGAGAGCCTGGCTGTTGAGGCTGTTGGGGTTCACCACTGAAGGCGGACTAGAAGTATTAATCACACTTCAAGTCCACCCCAGCTCGCGAGGAACTTGGACGTTGTTGCTGGTCTTGGCGGGTAGCCGGACCTGGAATCCGCGCTCTGTAGGCGGGCTGGAGGAGTCGGCTGCCCGTGTTGTTGGGTGAAGGGATATGCGACCTATTGCCGGCGTGGTCGGATAGGTGGTTGAGCCCAACAGAGAGGCTCCTGCGGAGACAACCTTGCGGTTAAGCTGAAAAAGGGGGCGGCCTGCAGAGGCGGCCTGCAGAGGCGGACTGCGGAAGTAGTACGCGGACCCTGCCGACCAAGGGAAGGCGCGCGGCCTCTTCGGTCAGACTGCTGAGACCGTGCAAGCCGCGCGACCTGAGCGGATAGAGAATTTTTTCCGCCCTCCCTAGGGCACCACGACCTCCACGAGGAACACGGGGCAGGCCGTGACGAGCGAGCTGGATGCCTTGGGAAGGATCGCCGATTTCGGGGTTAACAATTAGGTCATCAATTCAAGGAAGCATGGTGAAACTTACCCAGAAGCGTCTGAGGAAGACACTACAGTTGCCCAGGATTTAGGAAGATGATGAAGTCACATCTTCAATGACTAAAGAAGCTCTTCAATGGTGTGGACTGGATCCCACCACTAAGATTGAATCATCCATGCAGAGGAAGGCGATGAACTCCCAAGGAAAGTTTCTTTCAGAGATTATGGGAAAAGTAATTCTCTGCAAACCAGGAGGACATGATAGGATCTCAGCCTATATGTTCAGCTTAATGACCAGAGTTATTTTCAGAATAAAAACTAACTGGTCTGCTGTGATCTTTGACAAGATCAAGGAAATTTTGAAGAAACCTAATATAGGAAGAATACTGAGTCTGTATCTGGTAATGAATATTCCCGAAGTAATGAACCACACAACAGGATCTAGAATAAATCACATGAGAAGGATGGATATGAAAATACTATCCAGGTGGGAAAGAGTTCTGACAAAGGATGGTTCTACACCACAGAAACAACCACAACTGAAAAAGAAAAAGACAACCCCCAGGAAACCTGAATCTTCTAGTGATTCAGAAGAACAAGTGATCTTCAGTTCAAATGAAGAACAATAAGAATCTATAAGGACATCATCTACCCCTAAGAACGTAGATGATAGTCAGAAGCAGGGGGAGCATATTCCATAAACCACCATCCAACTGGATCAAGTTCAGGATGTCCTTCATCTAAGGGGAGCCAATGAGCTTTCTCCAGCTCAACAAGAGGCCTTGCCTCCTGAAGTTGCTCATGAGAAAAAGCAAGCTGCATTAGAGAGTGAAACTGCCACTCAAACTATTCTAGAGGTAATAGATGATATTAATCAAACTACACTAGATACTGAGCCAGATACACTAACTGTGCTTCTAACTGATGTTGCACAGACACACCATGACAACATCCTTGCACAAGATATATCAATGGATGATACATCTGCATTAGATGATGCCCCATTAATTGTACAAGATACAGATGCTCCACCTGTACAAACTCAACAAGAATTCACTCTTGAAGAGTTATTTCCTGATATTCAGGTGGCAAGGACTGAGGGGAATTTGGCTAGGATTGAGAAGGAGCTGCACACTAGTCTTAAAGAGCCAGTTGATACAGACAGTTCATCATCTTCTGAAGATGATGAGGAAGCCTCAAATGCAAAGAAGATTAAACTGATGGTTTATAGGAAGAAAAGCTCAAGCTATAAGAGAGCTTTACAGACTGCTTAACAACCACCAGCCCCAGCAGTTGACTATAGTTCACTGTTGGTGGATCTACAAGTTAAGCTGGATGAACAAATAGAAGACATAGAGAAATATATGGATGAAAGCCACAAAGACCTCCAGTTCTCCTTGGCTCAATACATTAAATCAATAAGATTTGAAGTCAATCAGTATAAGAAGGAGATGACAGATTGCTTCCATAAAGGAGGTAATGCTGTAGTTTATCTGGCCAAGCAGCAACAAGTGGCCAGGACTCAAATTAATGATATAGTAGTTAAATAAGGATATGTTCTGGAAATTCAGCTCAGGATGAATGATAATCTTACTGAATCACAAAATGTGATTGTTATTGAGTTAAAGAATAATGCAACTGCATTAACTGAGGAAACGGCTAAAGAGAAGTCAAAGTTTTATAAGAAACTTCAAGAAGATTAAGCCACTTTCCAATCTGCCATTCAAGCCTCTCAAAAGATCATATCTACTTGGCTACAGAAGTTTAAAGCTTATTATCCAGAAGGAACCAATTATCTAGTTAATTAAATTAGGTTCCAAAAGGATGATCTCAGGGATCATGTTGAGTGTGAAGTCATAAAAGGGGAGAGGTTGTTAGTCAATGCAGGCTCTGAACATGCCAAATGGATAACTAATTCTATCAGAGCCACTCTTGTATATCCTCCCTTGTGTGATGATGATAATACAGCTGAGTCAGGAATTCAAGCTGCAGGAATTGAAGGGGGTCAGCAGGAGGTAACTCAAATTATATTCCTCCCTTCTAACTTTGAGGGAATTCAACAACTGGTTCAACAGATGTATAGCCCTCCAGAGGCTGCTAATAATGTTATAATTGAGAAAGTGGAAATGTCTGAGGCTGCATTACAGAGAGAGCAAGAAGCACAACTTTCCAAGAAAACATTTAGAGAGCAGGCTGAATCCAAGCCAGATTTTGAAAGATGGAGTCCCACCTCTAGAAATATAATACTCACTGCCTGGCAAGCTGTCAAAGACAAAATGCATGATAGAGGCAAGTGGTATTCTGAACTTGAGTGGAGCAAATATTTGCAGAGACAAGATAATTTACATCAGTTCAGAAGGGATCACATGGCTGGGAAAATACCTGCTACAGATGTGGAGCCCAGTAAATACTTTCCCAAGCTTTATCACTATTATGAAAGGCAAAAAGTTAAGGCTTAAGAACTTAAGAAGAACGATCTAAAAGGCAAGAAGCCAGCTGAAGATACTGAAGCTCCAGTACAAGCAAGGGTCCAGTCTGGCAAAGGCATAGTGATCAAGGAGCCTGATCAGCCTTAGGATAGATTGACTAGATTTTAGAACATTGTAATCTTCAGTTTTAAAATCTATGTAATCTGTTGTTAACAAATTTTTTTTGATGTTTAATCAAAACAATGATTCATGCTAATTATGTTTGTATCATATTCTGTGATGATATAATATACTTGTTTTGTTTATATGTTACCCTGTCATTGAATGCTTTTATATATCATATTGTTTATTTTATTATAAGTGATGTATATCATTGACTAAGGGTTATGACTTCTCCAAATAGGGGGAGATTGTTGGGTACATTGGAAAATGTGTACCAGATTTGGAGAATTCTCACCGAACTCAATGATATGCATCAAGTTGTATTTGATGTTGTGTTGAGTTATCATGTGCAAGTTAAGTAAATGAAAGAAAAATTTTCTAAGTACAAGTGTCGACACTTGGGAATGGCTGTGTCGACACCCAGAATCTGTGTCGACACACAGAAAATCTGTCGACAACACTGTGTCGACACCAAGGGACAGATTATATCGACATCATCAGGATTTGTGTCGACACACAGAGAAACTGTCGACACATTCCAGAATTCTGTCGACAACGACTGCGTCGACACATACCAGAATTCTGTTGACACCAACTTTGTCAAGACAAGGAGTGTTTGTGTCGACACACAGGACTTGTGTCGACACATTCCATAGAAGCTGTGTCGATGTAGAAAGTAGCGAACATGCAAGAACAAACGGATAGACTTTTTAATAATTGAAATTTTATTATCCAAAAAAGATATCATTTATAAAGGTATGACCTCCCTTATATAGAATGGAGGAGATATGAGAGAGTGTAAACAAACAATGTGGGACTAAACATGTACAGGGTAGAGCGGCTAGAAATAAAGGAGACCGCACAGGCCGCGCGGTTAGACAGATGGGTTAACCGCACGGTAACTCCAGCAGGATAAGAACAAGCCGCAATGTGAGTCTGATAGACCGCCCAGTCTCCAAGCACCAGAGGAGACCGCCAGACCGCTCGGTCAACAAACCGCCAGATAAGACCGCAAGGCCGCCCAGTCTAATACTTCAACAATCCCCCTCAAGATGGAGCATAGATATCAATCATGCCCAGCTTGTCACAAATGTGGAAGAAGGAAGTAGAGACCGGCTTGGTGAAGATATCTGCCAATTCCTTGTCAGAGGTGACAAATGGAGTACAAATCTGTTTCTTCAAAATCTCTTCCCGAATGAAGTGACAGTCAACCTCTATATGCTTTGTTATCTCATGGAAGACCGGATTTCTGGATATGTATATAGCGGCCTTGTTGTCACAGAATATAGGGAGAGGATAGTCATATACCTCGCCCAGGTCAAGCATGAGAGCCCGCAACCACTTTAACTCACACGTGGTTGACGACATACTCCGGTATTCGGCTTCTGCACTGGATCTGGAGACAACAGACTGTTTTTTGCTCTTCCAACTCACAAGATTACCTCCAACAAAGGTACAAAAACCTGATGTGGATTTACGATCGCCTTTGTCATCCGCATAACTTAAATCTGAGTAGGCCTCAACCCTCAGATGACCATTCTTCTGAAAGATTAACCCTTTGCCTGGTGCTGCTTTGATATAGTCTAAAGTCTTCAGGGCAGACTGAAGATGGCACTCCCTGGGAGCTTGCATAAACTGACTGACCTTGCCTACAACATAGGCGATGTCAGGTCTAGTCACCGTGAGATAGATAAGTTTGCCTACCAAACGTCTGTACCTTGTGACATCAGAGAGAAGAGGCAAGTCATCCGTCCATATTTTGTCTTCTCCAATAGCCATGGGAAACCGAGCCGGTTTGGCACCTGTCAATCCTGCTTCTTGTAGAAGATCAAGGGCATACTTCCGTTGGGAGAGAACCAACGAGTCAAGTTTCCGAGAGATTTCTATCTGCAAAAAGTATTTTGGGGAGCCCATATCCTTCGTTACCAAGTGTTGACGGAGGTGCTTCTTTGTCAAGTCCACCCCATCTCGATCATCGCCAGTAAGAAGAATATCATCCACATATACTGCCAAAACCACCAGTCCCGAGGCCGTTTTGCGAATGAATAAGGAGTGATCGACCGAACTCCTTCTAAAGCCAATGGTAGCCACAATACCACTGAATTTGTCGAACCACGCCCGAGGGCTCTGCTTTATGCCATAAATGGCCTTCTTCAAATGACATATGCGTGTCTCCCCCTGAGCAACATACCCAGGAGGTTGCTCCATATAGACGTGAAAGAGCAGTTAGATCTGATATACTCTAGAAGGGGGGGGGGGGTGAATAGAGTATATGGTGCTTTGAAACTTTTTACAACAGTTGTTGTAATATGTGTGAGCAGGGAAGCAGTAACAAAACTAATCACAGCACTGAGTTAACCAAAAGCTAATCACAGAGTAATCAAGGCCAGAAACAAACATAAAAACAAGCAAAACCAGAAGACACAAGGAAATATAGTGGTTCCCCTAAACTTGGGTACATCCACTCTTCTACCACCCTAGGTAGGAATCCACTGCAGGATGAGTTGATCAGGTGTCCTAGGCACCAATGAGTTTTTGATAAGGTGCTCAAAAACCAAAGCAGATTTTTTGATCAGGTGTCTTGCCACCAATGAGCTTTTGACAAGGTGCTCAAAAACCAAGCTCAAACTTTTGAAGGGAGTTTGAGAAACCCTTTACAGAGAGGGGGGTGAGAGAGTGATGGAGGTCTTCTCTTTCTCAAACAACTGAGAAGACTATGTGGATTGTTGATGTCAAATCTCCCCCTGAATCCTTGATATCTTCAGGAAGAAAAGCTTTGCTGAGGGTGATAGGCCTTCAAAGATTGAACTCCAGCAATAGATGATTTCAGCAATGACTGAAATGTTGAATGTCTGGAGTCTTGAGAAATGTTTGCCTTGAACACTTTGAAACTAAAGTGATCTGAAGATTTCTGAAAAGATTGATCTCCTTGGATGAGTGTTCTTGAGAATTCTTTGAGACAGATTATTTTTGAATGTATCTCTGTGATCTGTGTGTCTCTCTCTGTCTCAACTTTTTGGACTCCAAAAATTCTATCTTTTATTCTCTGGTACAGAATAGAGTAACATTCTCTGTCAAGTAGCCGTTGGCCTGCATTAATTGCATCCTTAATTGCAGAATCCCTTCTGGAGGAAAGTCCATAGAAATATTCTTTGAAAAATCCCTTGAAACTTGGTCCAGAAATGAATGAAAACGGCTAGGAGATCTCTGAATTAATTGCAGAATAACTCCTTGACTGATTTGAATTTGAATCTAGAAACATCCTTGGAGATATCTGAAATCGTCGAACTGAGCTCTGCTATCGTCGAGCTGAGCTCAGCGATCTGGAAATATACAGCAGCAAAATATCGTCGATCTGAGCTCACAGATCGTCGAACTGAGCTCAGAGATAAAGATCCAAAGCAGAGTCAAAATCGTTGACCTGAGCTCACCGATCGTCGAACGGAGTTCGACAATATAATGAAGTTGATCTCAGCGATCGTCGAATAGAGTTCGACGATCTGTCGAAGTTAAGCTAGACGATCGTCGATCGGAGTTCGACGAATCGTCGTGCTGAGCTCGACGATCAGACTTAGTCTCCAGACAGAAAATCCTGGTCTTTAGGGCAGCTTCCAAACCTAGACTTCTAACCCTTAGACTCAATTCTAATTGACCTATTGAGCTATACAGGAGGTCAAGCAAAGATTTCCTAGAGACATAGTGATCCTGACCCAAATTAGTAATAGGGTGTTCCAACAATCTCCCCCTATTTGGATTAGGATTACTATTTACAGACTTTGGAAGAATTTAAATAACAACATAAAATCAGCAAAACAGAAAAATAACAAGCTAGACAATGCAGAACCATAGAGATATATATCATCCAGATAGTAATCAAAAATCTCAGAGAATGTCAGCTTACAATATCATTTCTTTTCCTTGCCCTTAACCATTTTAATCTCTCTGTTTGGATTGAGGGCTTCCTTCTTTGACCTGGTATCATCTGCTGCACCTAAAGATGTTTGTTGTTTAATCCTGGGAACCACTGCTTCAGGATGTAATTCCATATACCTTTCAGAATCAAAGAATTTACTTGAAGCATATCTCTCTAGCTCTTTCTGTCTCTATTCAGACATAGTTGAAATGTTGGAAGAATCTTTTCCTTGTTCTCTAGCCTTTTTAATCTGATCCAGTGCATCTAGTTCCTTCATTCTTGCAGTCCAGGCAGCAGAATTGTTTTCAGGATCCTCAAAAGGTATAGGAGGCTCATATCTGTTAGAGGGATTGTCTTGAGGAGGCCTGGCAGACACAGTTTCTTTCAGCTTATAAGGGAAAGGACCAGATGTTGTATCAGTAGAAATTTGTCCTCCCCTAGAATATGGGTGTTGCCTGGAGTACCCTTTGGATTAAACTTGAAGATCTCTTTGATTTCCTCTGTATCCTCCTCTCCTAGAATGAGAACCCCTGGATTGGCTTCCCCTATTGAAAGATCTGGCATGGGGCTGATAGGGAGCCTGACTTCTGGCTGGGGGTTGAGCAGCAGAGCTTCCACCTGCACCTGCATCAGGAGGAGGTGGTGGAGGAGGATGAGAGTGCTGGAATTGGGATGAACCCTTCTCATATTTCCTCTTCTTTTTCATTGCTTTCAGCTGGTTCTTGGAGTATTACATACAGTGTTCAGTAATAGGGCAGTCATGTAGAATGTAATATGGAATGTCATTGTTATCCTTAACTTTGGCAGGAGGTACCCTTTTCATTGCTTTGCTCCTTGCCTTCCTTTTCCTAGCAATGGTAGCAGAAGAGTCATCAGAGTCTGTTCTAAGTTCATCACTTTCAGAACTCTGGTCATCATAGAGAGCATCAATTTTCTTCATTAGATCCTTTTTGAGCTGTAGAGATGCAGATGAGGCAGAGTTTGTAGCAGCAGGTGTAGTGGAAGAAGCAGTAACAACAACAGAAACAACGGTAGGCTCTGGAGAGGTGGCAGCAGCAACAACTTCACTAACAACAGCAGAAACAGAAGGAATATCATCAAGGACTGCAGAAGGCTCAAATTCAGGTGCATCTGACATAAGAATATCCTTGGAAATAGGTTCATCAGCAATGACTGAAACTTCAGCAGCAGTATAAACAATATCAGAAGCAACAATAATACTTTCTTTAGAAGCAGCAGCATCAACATTTTCAGCAGCAGCAACCACTGAATTGACAAAGGAGGAGATAATGCTTGGGTCACAGCAAGAAAATGGCACAAGGGCCTTGGATAAATCTTCTGGAGGCTGGACAGCATTGACCTCTGGCAGACAGCTGAAGTAGAACTGATCAAAATCTGATAGCAAAGACCTGAGGTCTATTGCAAGGACTGCAGCAGAAGGACTTTGTTCTTGAGGCACAACAATAGCAGTAAGAGGAGGAGCTGAAGAATCAGCAAAGACAGCAGTAGCAGCAGACAGGCTTGCAGAAGCAGTTACAGAAGCAGCAGCAACAACAGCAGCAGTATGAAGACTCACTTCATATGGCATCTCCCCCTGCCTAGATTCAGACAAGTCTGGATCAAGGCACACTGCTGTAGGAGCTGCCTGAGGGAAGAGGGAAGAGAGCCTGGCAGAGAGGGCTGCCACTGACAGGTGGAGTGGAGCCAAGGAGGTCTCCAACAGCAGAGTTAGCCTGGGGGCAAGCAACTCATACAGCCTGTCAGCAAGGGCTGAGATGTCTACTTGCTCAAGGGTGACTTGAGCAGAGGTAGAAGATATAAGAGCAGCTGAGGGTTCTAGTAGAGGAGAGCTGGAGAATGGTGGAAGGGATGGCTGAGGTGTTGGCAAGGTGGAAATGGAGGATAGGGGAATGGAGATAGATGGGGTGAATGTTGGTTGGGGAATCATCCATAAAGGAATCATCAAGTAGGGTGAAGGATGGAATGGAGGGTGATGAGGTGACATCTGGTGGAGGGTAGGAGAATAATGGATGGAAGTGGTCTTCTTGTGTTGGAAGTGTAGGGACTGGAGATGGTGTGGATGTTGGAGAGGGGCTGGATATGATGATGGTGGATGGAGCTGTAATGGTAGATGGTATGGGAAGAGATGGAATTGGAGGAGGAGGAGAAGAGGCAACAACAACAGCCAGGTCATCTGCAGGGGCAGAGACCTGTGGAGGAGTGACTCTTAGAGTCCTTGTGCCTGAAGGAGTACTAGAGGAGGGCCTGCTAGGCTTGCTGATTTGTCTGTCCCACTTTCCAAAGAGGGCACAAGACAGTCTCTTGGAGGCATTTATATGAATTCCAGAAGAGACCAGCAAGGCAGGGCACCTGTGCTGCAGAAACACTCCAATGATCCTCCCAAAGTTTACAAAGCTTTTGTTGATTTTCTTTTTGATGAGGTCAAAGAAAACCTCTCCCCAATTCAGATTCTTCTTATCTACAAGAGCTCCCATGAGGCAGAGCTGATACCTTGAAATTGTACCATGGGTAGAGTGCTTAGCCAGTAGCACTTTCCCAACAACATCTGCCATGAATCTATATTCTACAGAAAGATTTCTTTTGAAGAGCTTGCTAGGGTTGCCCTCTGAATGACCCATTCTGGCAAGCAGTTCAGAGTACTCATCTCCAGATAAGTCAGCAGTATCTTCTCCATTCCTCAATTCAAAAACTTCTGTTAGAATTGTTGGGGTTAAGGGTACATGAGTTCCAGAGATAGACCCAACAATGGTGGAGTTATCTTGATTATGGGCAGTATAAACCCATTCTTTTATCTCATCAGAAGCCAGCTTTATCCTTGTGGTCATTATTGCTGTCAGATTCTGGTCTATGAACAATCCCAATATATCTTGAAAAACCTGGTCAGTTGTGCTGAATGATTCCATATCGATATCAAAACCAGCATCAAACTTCATAGCAGTAAGAACAGCAACTGACACAGCCATTGGTACCTGCAAAAATTCAACAAACAAAACGACCAAGTGTAGAACTGTTTGGAGGGAAAGAAAATTCTTGCAGAGAAATCGAAAGCGCAAAAGAGAACGACGGCGAAAAAAGGAGTTTTATATTAGGGTTCGACGCAGAATTGGAAAGATCGTTGAACTCAGTTCGACGATCGAGGCTTCTAAAGGAATCTGAAGAGTCTTCAACATCATCGATCTCCGTTCGACGATCTTGGAGAGCGTCGAGCTCCGTTCGACGATCGTTCAGAGAACAAAATCGTCGAGTGTCGTTCGACGATCGTTGACCGGAAGAGATAGTTCATATTATCTAAGAGACGCTGAACTCAGTTCGACGATTTAGGAAATCGTCGATCTCCGTTCGACGATCTTGGGGCAAATGGTCGAGCGCAGTTTAGAGATTAGAAAGATTCTAGACACTAAGAAAAATCAGAGTGTTTGCCTAGTCTTGGTCAATTTTTAAGCTTTCAAAATCTTGGATATTATTAAAGACTTCCTCCATCTAACATTCCTAACTGATTTAGGAAGAAGGTGTGTTTCTTTTCATCCAATGGCTTGGTGAAAATATCTCCCCTTTGTAAATCAGTTGGGTTGTATTGTAGTTCAATTTTATTCTTTTCAACATTATCCCTTAAAAAGTGATGCCTAATCTCTATGTGTTTTGTCCTACTATGGAGGACTGGATTTTGAGCTATAGAAATAGCACTGGTGTTGTCACAAAATATTTTAGACTTCTCTAAGTTGTAGCCATAGTCTAGGAGTTGGTTTTGAATCCACAAGATTTGTGAACAACAACTGCCTGCAGCCATATATTCAGCTTCAGCAGTTGAAGTTGACACAGATGTTTGTTTCTTACAAAACCAGGAGACAAGTCTATCACCAAGGAACTGACAAGTTCCACTGGTGCTTTTCCTGTAAATTCTGCATCCAACATAATCAGCATCAGAGAATCCAGTTAAATCAAATGCTGAATCTTTTGGATACCAGAGACCTAGATTTGGACAACTTTTAACATACCTGAGAATCCTCTTTACTAGTGTTAGGTGTGACTCTCTAGGGCTTACTTGGAACCTAGCACAAATACATGTAGCAAATATTATATCTGGTCTACTAGTTGTAAGATATAGTAAAGAGCCAATCATTGCTCTATATGTAGTCTGATCAACAGGCTTCCCATGTTCATCAGAATCCAATACAGCATTAGTAGGCATGGGTGTTTTCATACAAGATGCTTCAGACATACCAAATTTCTTAACCAATTCATTTGCATACTTGGTTTGAGAAATGAAGATGCCTTCAGCATGCTGCTTGACTTGCAATCCTAGGAAGAAGGATAGCTCACCCATGCTACTCATCTCAAATTTAGAATGCATAAGGTTGGAAAACCTTCTGCACAATTTGGAGTCAGTAGAACCAAAAATGATGTCGTCTACATAAATTTGTACTAGTAGGGTATGGGACTTATGGGTTCTAATGAAAAGAGTTTGGTCTACTCTACCACTTATAAAACCATTTTCCAAAAGAAAGCATGCTAGGGTCTCATACCATGCTCTAGGAGCTTGCTTGAGACCATATAATGCTTTATTCAATCTAAAAACATAATTAGGAAAAGTTAGAGAGATAAAACCTGGAGGTTGTCTGACATATACTTCCTCTTTGATGTCTCCATTTAGGAATGCACTCTTGACATCCATCTGATATACCCTGAAGCCTTTGTGAGCTGCATAAGCTAGAAATATTCTGATGGCTTCTAATCTTGCAACTGGTGTCAAGGTCTGGTCGTAGTCGATTCCTTCTTCTTGAGAGTATCCCTGAGCAACTAGCCTTGCCTTGTTCCTTATAATTACTCCTTGATCATCCAGTTTATTTCTGAATACCCATTTTGTTCCAACAATGGAATGATCCTTAGGCTTTGGCACTAGTTCCCATACTTTGTTCCTCTCAAATTGATGTAACTCCTCTTGCATTGCAATGATCCAGTGTGGATCTTGCTCTGCATCTTGAATGGGCTGAGGTTCAATTTGAGATAGGAAGCAGGTGTGCAACATGTTTTGGTTGACCTGATTTCTGGTTTGCACACCAGCTGAGATTTCTCCAATTATTTGGGAAATTGGATGGTCTCTTGATGTTACTAAATCAACAGGGGGTGTTGATTGTTCACCAACCTGTGTTGTTGTTTCTTTTTGTGGTACAACAACTGGCTCTTCAAGTTGTTCTTCAATATGTTGAGCATTTTCTTCATCTCCACTGCTTTCATCCTCTTGAGTAACCTGTAACTTGTTCAAGTCTTCAACTAGAGAATGTTCCTGCAAAGGTTCTATGGTAGAAGAAATCTTCTCCTTAAAAGACATGTTAGATTCATCAAAGGATATATGAACAGATTCTTCAATTTTTAAAGATGATTTATTATAGACCCTATAAGCCTTGCTGATCATGGAGTATCCCAGAAACACTCCTTCATCAGCTTTGGCCTGAAATTTTGCTAAATATTTCTTGTCATTATTATGAATGTAGCAAATACAACCAAAGACTCTAAAATAGTCAACTTTAGGTTTCTTCCCTTTGAGTAATTGATATGGAGTCTTTCCCTTTAGTTTATGTATCAAACTTCTATTCAGCACATAGTTGGAGGTGTTCACTGCCTCTGCCCAAAAGAATAGAGGAAGGTGAGTATCTGACAATAATGTAGTGGCAGATTCAATAAGGGTTCTATTTTTTCTTTCAGCTACCCCATTTTGTTGAGGAGTTCTAGGAGCTGAGAAAGTATGCCTGATCCCTTCACTCTGACAGAACTCTTGCATAAGAAGAGAATCAAACTCTGTCCCATGATCACTTCTGATCAGGGCAATGTGAGTATTGAACTCAATCTGTATACATTTGAGAAACTCTGTCAGACACTTAAAGTTATCAGACTTCTTCCTTAGAAAGAATACCCAAGTGAATCTAGAGAAGTCATCTACAACTACTAGAGTGTAGGATTTCCCTCCTAGGCTTTGTACTGTGATGGGTCCAAAAGATCCATGTGTAACAGATACAATATCCTAGGTGAATCACTCTTATTAAGTGACTTAAAGCTGTTTTTAGTTTGCTTGCCTAATTGACAAGCCCTGCAGAGTCCTTCCTTCTTGTAGGGGCCAGAAGGTAGTCCTCTAACAAGGTTGTCCTTGGATAGCCTAGCAATAGTTCTAAGGTTTAGGTGTCCTAGTCTCTTATGCCATAAAATATTTGGTTTACAGACAGAATTGAACAAGCAGATATCTACATCAGTTGAAAGAAAATCTACAAGGTAGATGTTACCTTTCCTTTTACCTGTCAACACAGTTGTGTTGTCCTCTGACTTGATTTTGCATAAGACTTTGCTGAAGGTCACCTGGTAGCCTTCATCACATAGCTGACTGATGCTAATTAGGTTGTGCTTCAGTCCTTCCACATAAGCTACCTTCTTGAAAGTTACTAATCCAATCTTGACTGCACCATATCCTTTAGTCTGTCCAAAGTTTGAATCACCAAAGATAACTTTGGGTCCAAGCTTGGCTCTGAAGGATGTGAGGTTGTCCTTGTTCCCCGTCATATGCTTAGAGCACCCACTATCCAAATATCATTGCTGGTTAGATGTTGGATAGGTCTTCACCTGCACATAAGACAATTCATTTGTTTTTGACCCAGTCTACCTTGGGCCTAGGTTGATAACCTTTAAATTCTGAAATGAAAGACATCCCAGGTTGACTCTTATATCCTTCAGGATGATATCTCCTTGGAGGTATAATCCATTCAGTATAGGGTTAAAGATTTGGGATGAAGGACCCTTAGGATTCAATTTTGATTTGCCTTTGAAAAATTTTCCAGAGCTCTGACCTCTGTTCGACGATCTTGGAGCTGCGTTCGACGATCTTGGGTCAGATTGTCGAGCTCCGTTCGACGGTCGACTATGGCTGAGGTCAGGTATTTGAGATCGTCGACCTGCGTTCGACGACTTTGGCTGAGATCGTCGATCTTCGTTCGACGATTTTTCATGAGATCGTCGATCTGCGTTCGGCGATCGTTGATCTTCATTCAGCGATCATCGATCTCCGTTCGACGATTTCTGCTGGGACTTAGTTTTCTGAGGCAGATCAGAATTTTTCCTAGCAACCTCTACAACTCCCTTTCCTTTGTCAGAAATGAATTTGATTGGAGTCGATAGGATTATAGGTTGGCTGGATGAAGCACCCAAGCCCAGTGTACTGTTAAATCTGGAGTTCACTGTGCTTGTGATGTCCATCAGCTTGATGCTTCTCCCATTAAGGGATTCTTCAAGCTTTTTGGCCTCAGAGAGCTCACTTTTCAGTGAAGCTATCTGTTCCCTACAGCACTCCAACTCCTGAGAGAGTTTGAGGTTTTCTGACTTTAAAGTATTGTGTTCAAATAATTGATTTCTGAGAGAGATAATTTCTTTCTCAGACTTTAGCAGGTCTAAACACAGTGCTTTAAATTCAGATTTAAAATCCTCTGAACTAAAATCAAAAGAACCAATTACCTGATCTTCTTCAGGTTGAGTCTCTGAATCTGACTCTGACTCCTCTTCTTCTGAATTATGCTGTGAGTCATTGATTGTCATCATGCAGAACTCCTTTTCTTCTGCATCATCCTCATCATCACTGGAGCTGGATGAGGCTTCTGACTCTTCTTCAGTCTCACTCCAGGATTCAGCAACAAAACCTTTTCTTGTATGTTTGTTTTTACTTGATGACGGTTTGCCATTGTCATTCCTCTTGGAGTCTTTCTCCTTTCTTCTTTCTTTCATGTCCCTTCTGTCCTTGTTCTTGTTCTCTGGACAGTCAGGAACTATGTGCCCTGGTTTCCTGCAACCAAAGCAAATAATGTCTTATTATAATTATTAGTGGACTTGTCATACCTTGGCTTATCATGTTCCTTGTATGATTTCCTTCTGAAGTCCTTTCTGGCCATCTTGTAAAATCTTTTGGCCAACAGATTAAGTAGTTCATCATTGCCTGTGGCTTTGTCTTCAGGCAGATCCTCAGTTGCCTTGAAGGCTATGGTCTTCTCTTTTCTTGTTGCTGGTGAGGCAGCCTTTTGTTCTTCTTCTCTATTTTTGATGAGTAGCTCATAGGATTTGAGCTTACCTAATAGAGCTTCAGTAGTGATCTCATTCAGACTTCTGGCATCATTAATTGGCCAGATTCTTGAATCCCAAGTGCTAGGGAAGCACATTAGGATCTTATCATTAAGTTCAGTTAGAGAGATCTCTTTGTCCAATGTCCTGAGTTCACTGACAATTAGACTTAGTCTGTTGTACATGTCTCCCACTGACTCAGTTTCTCCCTTTTTGAAATTCTCATATTGAGAGATGAGATGGGATCTCCTATCCTTTCTCTCATCAGCTGAGCCTGAGACTATTTTTGAGAGTTTGTCCCAAATTTCCTTTGCTGAATTACATTCAGCCACCTTTTAGAATATGTCATCAGACATTGTCTGGGCCAAGATGTTCATAGCCTTGGCATCAGCTACCTTCCATCTCTTGATATCAGCATCTGTTCCTGATGGAGGTGGAACAGCATTTGTACTGGAATTCTCTGGGGGTCTTGGACACACTGTCAAAACAGAGTTAAAAATGTCTTCGTCAATAGAATTCATGTATAGTCTGATCCTTGCTTTCCAAAGTGCAAACTTGGATAGATTGCACACTGGAGGTCTGGTGCTAGCATAATCTTTGTTTTAGGCCATGATTTGTGAAAGCAAATCTAATAATAAAATACAAAAGAAAGTAGATCTAACTTGGGATCTTTGGGTTCAGGTGTTAGCCTGTACAACCACTTAAGGTCTGGTATATTAACCAACCTGGAAGATGTGGTATTTTTAACCAACCTCGCTTTGATACCAATTGAAAGAGCAGTTAGATCTGATATACTCTAGAAGGGGGTGGGGGTGAATAGAGTATATGGTGCTTTGAAACTTTTTACAACAGTTGTTGTAATATGTGTGAGCAGGGAAGCAGTAATAAAACTAATCACAGCACTGAGTTAACCAAAAGCTAATCACAGAGTAATCAAGGACAGAAACAAACATAAAAACAAGCAAAACCAGAAGACACAAGGAAATATAGTGGTTCCCCTAAACTTGGGTACATCCACTCTTCTACCACCCTAGGTAGGAATCCACTGTAGGATGAGTTGATCAGGTGTCCTGGGCACCAATGAGCTTTTGATAAGGTGCTCAAAAACCAAAGCAGAGTTTTTGATCAGGTGTCTTGCCACCAATGAGCTTTTGACAAGGTGCTCAAAAACCAAGCTCAAACTTTTGAAGGGAGTTTGAGAAACCCTTTACAGAGAGGGGGGTGAGAGAGTGATGTAGGTCTTCTCTTTCTCAAACAACTGAGAAGACTATGTGGATTGTTGATGTCAAAGCTCCCCCTGAATCCTTGATATCTTCAGGAAGAAAAGCTTTGCTGAGGGTGATAGGCCTTCAAAGATTGAACTCCAGCAATAGATGATTTCAGCAATGACTGAAATGTTGAATGTCTGGAGTCTTGAGAAATGTTGGCCTTGAACACTTTGAAACTAAAGAGATCTGAAGATTTCTGAAAAGATTGATCTCCTTGGATGAGTGTTCTTGAGAATTCTTTGAGACAGATTATTTTTGAATGTATCTCTGTGATCTGTGTGTCTCTCTCTGTCTCAACTTTTTGGACTCCAAAAATTCTATCTTTTATTCTCTGGTACAGAATAGAGTAACATTCTCTGTCAAGTAGTCGTTGACCTGCATTAATTGCATCCTTAATTGCAGAATCCCTTCTGGAGGAAAGTCCATAGAAATATTCCTTGAAAAATCCCTTGAAACTTGGTCCAGAAATGAATGAAAACGGCTAGGAGATCTCTGAATTAATTGCAGAATAACTCCTTGACTGATTTGAATTTGAATCTAGAAACATCCTTGGAGATATCTGAAATCATCGAACTGAGCTCTGCTATCGTCGAGCTGAGCTCAGCGATCTGGAAATATACATCAGCAAAATATCGTCGATCTGAGCTCACAGATCGTCGAACTGAGCTCAGAGATAAAGATCCAAAGCAGAGTCAAAATCGTCGACCTGAGCTCACCGATCGTCGAACGGAGTTCGACGATATAATGAAGTTGAGCTCAGCGATCGTCGAATGGAGTTCGACGATCTGTCGAAGTTGAGCTAGACGATCGTCGATCGGAGTTCGACGAATCGTCGTGCTGAGCTCGACGATCAGACTTAGTCTCCAGACAGAAAATCCTGGTCTTCAGGGCAGCTTCCAAACCTAGACTTCTAACCCTTAGACTCAATTCTAATTGACCTATTGAGCTATACAGGAGGTCAAGCAAAGCTTTCCTAGAGACATAGTGATCCTGACCCAAATTAGTAATAGGGTGTTCCAACAAGACGTCCTCCTGAAGATCGCCATAGAGAAAGGCATTCTTCACATCAAGCTGGGAAATAGCCCAATCCCGGTTAACAGCCACAGAGAGAAGAACCCGGATGGTGCTGAGGCGAGCAACCAGAGAAAAGGTATCAAAGTAATCAATGCCGTAAGTCCGAGTGAAGCCCTTGGCCACCAGCCGGGCCTTGTAGCGATCCACAGTGCCGTCGGGGCGAAATTTCACAACGAAGTCCCAGCGACAGCCAACTACATTAGCGCCCACGGGAGGAGGAACAAGGGTCCAGGTACCCCTTTCAGTAAGAGTAGTCATCTCCTCATCCATGGCAGACTTCCAATGAGGGAGAGCAAGAGCCTCTTGGTAGGTGCGGGGAGTAGAAGTAGCGGAGATAGCCAAGGTAAAACACCTGCGAGAAGGAGAAAGCCGATCATAGGAAACAACTGCCGCAAGCGGGTGTTGAGTACACGCCCGCACCCCTTTGCGAAGAGCAATGGGAAGATCCAGATCGACGGGTGCGTCAGCGACCGGAGCATCCGTGGCGGAGAAGGCTGGCCCGGGACTAGAGAGAGATGGCGGCGGAGAGGAGGGTGGAGGGGTGGGTGGGGAGACGGACTGGGAAGGAGACGGTGGAGGAGGAGACGGAGGTGGGAAGATGTCGAGAGGAGTGGAGGGAACGGAGAGATCAGAAGGAAGAGAAGAGGTTGGAGAGAAATAGGAAGCATTCTTGAAAAAAGTCACATCCGCAGAGACAAACTGCTTGCGGAGAAGGGGGTCAAAACAGCAATAGCCTTTTTGAGTGGTAGAATACCCCAAAAAGACACACTTGGTGGAACGGGGGGAAAGCTTGTCGCGTGTAGCGGAGGGAGCGTGAACAAAGGCCGTATAGCCAAAGACACGGAGAGGGAGAGGAAAAGGTTCCTTGTGGGGGTAGAGAATGGAGAAGGGGGTCTGGCCGTGGAGAACTGTGGAGGGAAGGCGATTGATGAGATAGCAGGCGAGGAGCACAGCGTAGCCCCAGTAGGAGCGAGGGACGTGCATCTGCGTCATGAGAGTACGAGCAACATCAAGCAGGTGACGGTTTTTACGCTCCGCCACCCCATTCTGCTGGGAGGTGTAAACACAAGTCGTTTGATGAAGAAGGCCGTATTGGTGAAAGAAAGAGGAGAACTCATGATTAAGATATTCCTTGGCATTATCAGAACGTAAAACTTTAATAGAAATTGTAAATTGAGTCTGAATCATAAAATAAAATGAATGCCAAACAGAAAAGAGTTCAGAGCGATCTTTTAATAGATACACCCAGGTACATCGTGAAAAATCATCTATAAAAGTGAGAAAATAGGAACTACCCCGACCAACAGTGAGGGTAGGAGCCGGACCCTAGACATCAGAATGAATAAGAGCAAACGGGCGAGAGGAGCCACGACCTTGCTTCGGTGGGAAGAAAGAGCGATGATATTTGCCAAGCTGACATGCATCACAGTTGAGCGGAGAACTGGTAGGGGGTAAGTGGGGCAGAAGCTGTCGAAGAATCCGAGGAGGAGGATGTCCAAGGCGAAGATGCCACTGAAGGAGATCTGTAGAAGAGGAGTAGGCGGACAGAGCGGAAACATCGTCGAGGAAGTAGAGGCCGCCGCTCTCAGTCCCAGTAGCAATCGTCCGCTGGGTTCTCGGGTCCTGAAAAGAACAAGTAGTTGGAGTGAATAAGACGGAGCACTGAAGTTGCCGGCATAAAGTATTAACTGATAATAAATTGCACGGGAACTTCGGGACATAGAGGGTGTCCTCCAAGCAAAGCGATAGGGTGAGTTGAACCATGCCCGTCCCATGAACTGGGGACGGTGAACCATCCGCCACACGAACCAGGGGTAAGCGGTCATGTGTCTCAAGACGGGAGAAGCAATGAGGGTTGCCAGTCATATGATTTGTAGCACCGGAGTCAGTCAGCCATTTACCTTGGGTAACGATGTGGGCACTACCTGACGTCGTGGCCACAGAGGCAGACGACCGAGAAGAGGCGGAGGCCGAAGAAGGAGCATCACCGAAAGGGCGAAGATGAGGATGTTTCTGCCAGCAGCGGTCAACAGAATGGCCGGTACAACCACAGTGAGAGCAGAGGAACCGGGATGAACCCCGTCCGCCGGAGTGGCCGTGGCCACTAGGTCCCCCCCCCCCTCCCCTCTGAGCTTGGTGAGCAAAGGAGTCCTGGGAATGGGGTGAGGCCAACAGAGGCCGCTGGAGCAGCGAAGTAACAACGGCAATGCGAGCTGCGGTGACATCCAAAGTGGGAGATTCCGCCTCACCCAGGATCTGCTGGCGAATCAGATCATAGGAATCGGGAAGACGGAGAAGATAACAAACAACTAGGAGTTCATGGAAGTGTTTGTGTTGTTCGGCCAAGTCCGCGGAGATGGGGAGATTCTGGAGGATTTCAGCACCAAGAGCCTGAACCTGCTGATAAGCCGCAGCAGGAGACATGGAAGGGCGGGCGAAGAGGTCCGCATAGAGAGTATAAATGGGGGACGTCTGGCCCCCCTTCAAATAGAGAGCAGCGAGGTGAAGCCAGGCGGCATTGACCGTATCATCATGGCGAATGACAGGAAGGCACTCATCAGAAAGGCTGTTGGCCAGCCAAGTGCGGACAAGAGCATCACTCGCATCCCAGTCATCAAACTCAGGAGAGTTACAACGAGGAGGGTCATCGGTGAGGTGATGACGCTTGCGCTGAGAGCGAAGGAGAAAAGTGAAAGAAAGGCTCCAATTGGGATAGTTGGAGCCAACAAGCTTAGAAAGGGTGCCAAGGTTGCCCGAAGGAGGAGGCGGAGAGGGAGCTGCAGGAGTGGTGGAGATAACGGGGGTGGTGAGACCGGAAGTAGTCATAGAACACAGCAAGAAACCGCAGCGGATAAAAAAGGAAGAAGCCGCGCGAACACAAGCGGCTAGAAAGCAGTCAAAGGCACGGTGGGGAAGAGTTCGCGCGGACTGAAAAGGCCGAGCAAACAGAAGAGAAGAGGAAGCAAGAAGCAGCGACAACAACAATTCGCAAGCTGGGCGAACAGAAATAGGCCGCAACGACTAGGAAGTCGGAGAGGCAGGAAGGAACCAGGTGCGCGGCGACAACGAAATAGGTCGCGACGATGAATAGCAGCAGGAGAAGAGAACCAATGAGAAGCAAGCCGCACGAACAGGGCAGCGGACAGAAACAAGCCGCGCAAACATGGCAGCGGACAGAAGAGAAGGCAAGCCGCGAAGACAGGTCGCGGAAAGTAGAAAACAAGCCGCGAGAATCAGAGAGCGCACACAATCAAGAGGAAAAGAACCTGGCTCTGATACCATGTAGAAAGTAGCGAACATGCAAGAACAAACGGATAGACTTTTGAATAATTGGAATTTTATTATCCAAAAAAGATATCATTTACAAAGGTATGACCTCCCTTATATAGAATGGAGGAGATATGAGAGAGTATAAACAAACAATGTGGGACTAAACATGTACAGGGCAGAGCAGCTAGAAATAAAGGAGACCGCACAGGCCACGCGGTTAGACAGATGGGTTAACCGCACGGCAACTCCAGCAGGATAAGAACAAGCCGCAATGTGAGTCCGATAGACCGCCCGGTCTCCAAGCACCAGAGGAGACCGCCAGACCGCTCGGTCAACAAACCTCCAGACAAGACCGTAAGGCCGCCCGGTCTAATACTTCAACATTCGAGAAGTAAAAGTGAAGCTGTTGAAAGATATAGTACCTAAACACCTAGAGGGGGGGGGGGTGAATAGGTGACCAAATTCTTTTTAACTTTTTATGGCAGCAATCAGTTTATAACACAGAATCTAATCTACTTTTGCATAGCAATCACACAGCATTCACAGCAAATCACAGCACACAGAAGACACACAGTTTTATAGTGGTTCCCCAAGATTTGGGTACATCCACTTTCCCCCTTCGCCTATCTAGCAGTGTACTAGATTCGGCCAAACTTCTCCACTATCTCAGAACTCAAACTGGTTCCTACACCTCAGGCCCAAGGCCCTACAACTCAGCTTTTCCACAAAGCCTACACTCAGCCACAAAGGCCTACACTCAGCCACCAAGGCCTATACTCAGCCACCAAGGCCTACACTCAAAGATTTCAGTCTCCTACACTCAGGCTCTCAAGCCCTACACTCAGCCTTTATAATTACAGGCTTACAAAATCTCAGATCTAAAAGATCCTACAAGATAAAAATGATTATACAATTGTTAACTCAGCAACCCAAAGACAAGAGAGGGGAGTTGTGAGTTTCTTGATGAGTTCTTGGAAGAACTCAGCTGGAATCAATCTGACTTAGCTTTCTTCAAAGCTTCTTGAAAGTAGAACTCAATAAGATTGACTCCTTCTGCAGTTGATCCTTGATCTCTGCTTCTTAAGATCCAGATTAAATCTAAACCCTTCTTCTCAGCCTAGTTCCAATGGCTGATTTCTTGGATGGAGCTCTCTCTCTCCAACTTCTTAGATCTGCACTTTATTCTTCAAGGAATAGCAAGATCTTCTTTGTTAGATACTTGATCAATGATATGAACAACTTTCTCAACTTCTATTTCTGTAGACTGTATAAGCCTATTTATAGGCCTTCTTCATGGTAACCGGCTGGTCCGGTTCATAACTGCTTTCTGACAACTCTGACAAGTGTCGTAGACCGGCTGGAACGGCAGCTGTCAAGTCATCCAGTCAGTTCTTGAAAATCTCTAACTGTCTGAAAGTGTCGAGACTTTCTGTCTTTAAGTGTAGACACTTATATATCAAGTGTCGACACAAGTTGTGTAAGTGTCGACACAAGTCTACAAGGTGTCGACACAACTCCTTGTGTTGTAATTTCTATGTCTCGACACAGCTTCTTCTTCATGTATCGACACTGAAATTGAGTGTCGACACAAGTACTTGATCTTCTGTATTGTGCTGAATTCTTCTAAGTGTCGACACATCTACTCTGTGTCGACACATCTTCATGTGTTGAATCTGTTAAGTGTCGACACTGCTTCTTGGTGTTGACACATGTCTTCAGTGTTGATACTTGCTGAGTGTCGACACAGCTCCTTGTGTTGACACATTATTCTTCTTGTTGAGACTTCAGCTGAGTGTCGACACATCCCCTTAGTGTCGACACTTGTACTTAGAATAATTTGTTGATCTTGCTGTTTTTTGCTAAGTGTCGACACAGCTCCATGTGTCGACACTTTCTTCAAGTGTAGAGTCTTCAGCTTAGTGTCGACACATTCTTCCTTGTGTCGACACTTTCTTCAAGTGTTGACTCTTCTGTTGAGTGTCTACACATTGTTCTGGGTGTCGACACTTACTTCAAGTGCTGACTCTTCTGTTGAGTGTCGACACATTGTTCTGGATGTCGACACTTTCTTCAAGTGCTGACTCTTCTGTTGAGTGTCGACACATTGTTCTGGGTGTCGACACTTTCTTCAAGTGCTGACTCTTCTGTTGAGTGTCGACACATTATTCTGAGTGTCGACACTTACTTCAAGTGCTGACTCTTCTGTTGAGTGTCTACACATTGTTCTGAGTGTCGACACTTATACTTAGTCTCTGCTGACTTTTGCTGAGTGTCGACACAGCTCCAAGTTTCGACACTTTCTGGTGTAGACACAGTTCTTCTAGGTGTCGACACTGCTGTTAAGTGTCGACACAGCTTTACTGCACTTTTCTTCACTGAGTGTCGACACAGCTCCTTGTGTCGACACTTTGTGTCTGGTGTCGACTCTGCATCCCAGGTGTCGACACAATGACTCCAAGTGTCGACACTGCTTGCCTGGGTGTCGACACAAGCTTTCTTAAGTGTCGACACTTTCCTTCTAGGTGTCGACACATGTACTTAGAAACTTTTTGCTTCAGTCCTGCAAATACTTAACCTGCACAAGTAAGTCAAAAACACATCAAATACATTTTGATGTATATCATTGAGTTGGGTGAGGCTTCTTCAAATCAGGTACATTTAAACCAATGTACCCAACAATCTCCCCCTATTTGGAGAAGTCATAACCCTTAGTCAATGATATACACCATTTATAATTAAATTACAAAATGATGTAAAGCAGGATTATATACAGCAGGGTAAATATAAACATGTATCAATTTCACATGTATACAAATATATCATCACAGAACAAATATGAAATAGACATAGACATCATCACAGAACAAATATGAAATAGTTTTAACATATAACATATTGTTCTAATATCTATCATATTCATTTCCAGAAGTTCACAAAATGTTTTACATCAAAAAGATTACAAAGTAAACTTTAAGAAAATTCTAATTCTATTTCAGTTCTGGCTCCTTAATAACTATTCCTTTTCCAACTTGAACTTTAGCTTGAACAGGAGCATCAGCAACTTCAGCATCAGCAGGCTTCTTGCCTTTCAGATCTTTCTTCTTAAGCTCTTCTGCTTTAATCTTCTGCCTTTCAAAATAATGGTAAGGCTTAGGAAAGTACTTGATAGGCTCCTGAGCAGTAGGAGGTAGCTTTCCCATCTTGGCCTTCCTTCTGTATTGAACTATTGCCTCCTGTCTAGTTTCATGTTTTCTCCATTCAGCCTCAGAAAACCATTTGTTCCTGTCATGCACATTATCTTTGGCAGCTTTCCAGGCAGTCAATATAATGTTTCTTGAGGTAGGGCTCCACTGCTCAAAGTCTGGTCTCTGTTCAGCTTGTTCCCTAAACCTCTTCTTTGACAATCTAGTTTATTCTTCTTTCTGCAGTGCCTCTTGCATGACTTCAGAAATAGGCTGAACAACTTTCTCAATAATAACATTGTCCTTGCCCCCAGGTGGGCTATACATAGACTGTACATCAGCATGTATCATGTCAAAATCTGGAGGAGGATAGATGACTTGAGCCACTTCAGGTTGCTCTCCTCCTAGATAGGCAGGATGAATTCCAGATTCTGCCACATTATCATCATCACAAAGAGGAGGATAACCCAGTGTAGCTCTGATAGAATTTGATATCCATTTGGCATGATCAGAGCTGGCCTTGACTAAAACCCTCTCCCCCTTTATGACTTCTCTTTCTATATGATCTCTCACATCATCTTTTTGAAATCTCACCTGATTATCCAAGTAATTAACTCCATCTTTGAAGAAAGGTTTTAACCTTTGGAGTTTGTCAGTTATATTCTTTTGAGATTCTTGAATGGCAGTTTTAAGAGCAGTGATTTCTTCTAGAAATACTTTTTCAAAATCTGCCTTTGCTATAGCTGGAGTCTGCCCTGCAGCTAGATTCTTCAGTTCTGTGATAATTGCATTGTGAGATGCAGTAAGGTTATCATTCATTCTTATCTGATTTTCTAGAACATAACCTTGCTTCACAGCCATGTCATCCACTTGTGCTTTTATCTTCTCCTGGTGTGTAGCCAAGTACACCACTGCATTTCCACCCATTGTGGAAACAGTCTGTCATCTCTTTCTTGTTAAGATTCATCTCAAATCTTATTGACTTGATGTCCTGGGCCAGATCAAATTGCAATGATTTCTGCCCTACATCCACATAAGTTTCTAGTGCTTTTCTATGCTCATCCAACTTGAGCTACATGGCAACCATCAGATCACTATAGTCTATTGATGGTGCTGGCTGAACTATAGGTTGAGGAACAACAGTTTGGAGAGCCTTCTTGTAACTCTGGCTTCTTCTTCTGAATACTTGAAACTTCTTCTTCTTTGCCCTAGCAATCTCCTCATCTTCAGAGGCTTGGAGGCCTCTCA
Source organism: Platanthera guangdongensis (assembly GCA_039583875.1). Taxonomy (NCBI): domain Eukaryota; kingdom Viridiplantae; phylum Streptophyta; class Magnoliopsida; order Asparagales; family Orchidaceae; genus Platanthera; species Platanthera guangdongensis. The sequence goes on from JBBWWR010000260.1 coordinate 154,850, forward strand.
GTTTGCACATCTGGTGCCTTCTCAGTTTCTTGCCTCACAGGCTCTTCTAGAATTTGCATGTGCTCCCCCTCAACTGGAGCATTTTCTCCTTCAGCAGCAGTAGTTTCCTTTCCAAAGTCTTCTTGATCTAGATTTAGGAAAAGATCTTCCATGGTATACTCTTGTGGAGAATTAGCAGGAGAAATTCTGGTCTCTTCAACCACTGGATCAGGAACTATTGGAGCAGCAACAGATGTGTCTTCCAAGACAGCATCTGGGACTTGGTTATCCAGCTGAGTTTGCTGATGAACATCAGTCAAATCAGTATCTTCCATAGGAAAATCTAAAGTATTGAGTTCAGTGATTACCTCTAGGATAATGTTAGTTGCTTGTTCACTTTCCAGTGTAGTGGGTTCATCTACAACTGGAAGCTCCCCCTGGCTTTAATCCTTGTGTATGGGGCTAGCTTGAGGTAGCTCCCCCTGGATCTCAGCATCATCTTGAGGAGCAGGAGTCTTCTCAACAGTCCCTTCATCATGCTCATCAGATGAGAAAACAACTGGCTCTTCACTGTCAGAGCTGCTAGTGGACTCTTGAGCCACTGGGGCAATTTTCCTTTTCTTCTTTAGTGGAATCTCCTTCTCAGAAACTATCTTCTCAGGGGTTGGCATCTCCTTAGTCAACACCCTGTCCCATCTAGAGAACAACCTCATGTCCATTTTTCTCATGTGATTTATTTTACTTCCAGCAGCTTATTGCATAACCTCTGGTATGGTACCAGCTAGGTATAGACTTAAAATTCTGCCCAGGTTGGGCTCCTTCAAGCTTTCCTTAATCTTCTCAAAAACTACCATAGACCAGTCAGTTTGCAGAGAGAAGATTATCCTTGTCATAATACTAAACATATAGGCAGACACTCTGTCATGCCCTCCTGGCTTACTGACAATTACTTTTCCAACAATCTCAGACATGAATTTGCCTTGGCTGTTCATGCCTTTTCGATTGAAAATAGACCATATCTTCATCTTAGAGTCCAGTCCACACCAGGTTAGAGCTTCCCTGGTCTTTGAAGCAGTAACCTCAGCTTCCTCTTTAGTTCTTGGCAACTGAAGTACCTTCCTCAAGCTCTTAGGGGATACCTTAACCTTTGCTCCATGAACTCTGGATTTGATTTTGTATTCAGATTCGTCCACTTCAGCTCCATTGAGGAATTCTAGTACCTCTTTCTTCCAGATTTTAGTAGGTTCAGAAACAAGATATTCTAACCCTGAATCGGCTACTAGGGTTACGACAGTCTGGATTTCTTGATCAGCATCATCGAAAGCACCGCGCACCAGCTCGTATCCTTCATTAACGTTCTCCTCAAGTTTGGGCACCATTAGGGTTTGTAGAATTTGTCTTGAGAAAAGAGAGGTGTCGACACAGAAGTTTGGTCTCGAAACTTTGAAAGCGTGTCGACAAACTAAGACAAAATTCTATTTATACCTTTCTAGGTTTGAAGATGAAAAGGCGGGCAGCTAACTTAAATTGTATCGACACTGGCAATAAGTGTAAAACTTAAGTGTCGACACCACATTGGATGTGTCGACACCTACATGTCATGCGTCGACACTAATATTCTGAAGTGTCGACACCTTTTTCCTGAAGTGTCGACACCACTATTCTGTGTCGACACCTTTTTACTTAGCCATTTCCAATACAGTAAACTTACTCTAAGTTTATCATTCCTAGTTCAATTTTAAATCTATTGAACTTAGCTTCTTCTAGGGGCTTAGTATACATATCAGCTAATTGATTATCAGTTTTAACATATTCAAGTAAAATATCTTCTCTTTCTACATGCTCCCTAAGAAAATGATATTTAATTTCAATAAGTTTTGTTCTACTATGAGATACAGGATTATTAGCTATTGAAATAGCACTAGTAGAATCACAAAAGAGTGGAGTTCTACTTACCTGAATTCCATAGTCCTCTAGCTGATGTTGTATCCACAGAAGTTGAGCACAGCAACTTCCTGCAGCCACATACTCTGACTCTGCAGTGGAGATAGCCACACTTATTTGCTTTTTGCTACTCCATGAAATTAGTCTCCCACCTAGGAATTGACAGGTTCCAGTAGTGCTTTTTCTATCTTCTTTGCATCCTGCAAAGTCTGCATCTGAATAACCTGTTAGTTCAAAATCCCCATTCCTAGGGTACCAGAGGCCTAGATAGGGAGTGCCCTTTAGATATCTCAATATCCTTTTGACTTCTGTCAAATGAGACTCTTTAGGGCAGGCTTGATACCTTGCACAGACACATGTAGCATACATGATATCTGGTCTACTTGCAGTCAAGTATAATAGGGAGCCAACTATCCCTCTATACAAGGTTTCATCTACAGGTTTCCCTGCATCATCCTTGCTAAGAGACATACTTGACCCCATAGGAGTCTTCATGGTGCTGGATGAATCCATACCATACTTCCTTATGAGTTCTAGGGTGAACTTGGACTGACATATGGATAAACCACTCTCAGTCTGTTTAACTTGGAGACCGAAGAAAAACTTTAGCTCTCCCATACTACTCATCTCAAATTGACTTTGCATAAGTTTTGCAAACTTTTTACAAAGGCTGCTTTCAGTAGACCCAAATATAATGTCATCTACATATATTTGGACTAGTATAACTTTGCCTCTAGATTCCCTAAGGAATATAGTCTTATCTATTTTCCCCCTTGAGAACTTGTTCTCAATGAGGAAACTAGATAGGGTTTCATACCAAGCCCTAGGTGCTTGCTTTAACCCATATAAAGCTTTCCTAAGTCTATAGACATGATTAGGTAGAGTTGAATCAACAAAACCTGAAGGCTGTTCCACATAGACTTCCTCTTTAAGATTACCATTCAGAAATGCTGACTTGACATCCATTTGGTAAACTTGAATCCTTGAAAGGTTGCATAGGCAAGAACATCCTTATGGCTTCCAGTCTGGCTACTGGAGCAAATGTTTGATCAAAGTCAATACCTTCTTCTTGTCTATATCCTTTAGCAACCAATCTTGCTTTATTCTTAATGATGACCCCTTATTCATCCAACTTATTCCTGTAGATCCACTTGGTTCCTATTATATTGTGGTCTTTAGGTTTAGGAACAAGTTCCCAGACCTTGCACCTCTTGAACTGATTAAGCTCTTCTTGCATTGCTTCAGTCCATTGTGGATCTAGTATGGCTTCTTCAAACTTCTTTGGTTCAACTTGAGATAGAAAACTGGAGTAGATTGCTGCATTCAGATTTCTGCTCCTTGTTTGTACACCTTGTCTTGGATCTCCAATAATCTGCTCTACTGGATGATCTCTAAGATGCCTATTGGCTGGAGGCATCCTGACTTCTGGTTGAACCTCTTCAACATCTCCATCATTCTGTACTCCTTGAACTTCATCAGCAATTGGTACATGTAGTTCTCCCCCTGGACAACAGCCACTGTCTTCTACTTGCTGTCTTGCAGTAGGTACTTCTTCTATAGTAAGCTTGTCCATCTTCTTTGTTAAACCTGTGGGGCTGCATACACTGCTAGACAACTCATTGTTAATAAGTTTAGTTTCATCAAATACTACATGTACAGATTCTTCTACAACTTGTGTAGACAAGTTGTAGACTCTATAAGCCTTACTGTTGTTGCTGTACCCAACAAAAATTCCCTCTTGGGACTTGGCAGCAAACTTAGTCAAGTAAGACTTTCCATTGTTAAGTATGAAGCATTTGCAACCAAAGATCCTGAAGTAGGATAGGTTTGGTTTCCTGCCTTTCACAACTTCATAGGGGGTCTTGTTGAGGCTTTTAGTGATGGTAGCCCTATTTATAACATGGCATGCAGTGTTAACTACTTCAGCCCAGAAATATTCTGGTAGTGATGTATCACTTAATAGGGTCCTACCAGCCTCAATCAAGGTCCTATTCTTCCTCTCAGCAATGCCATTTTGTTGAGGTGTTCTTGGTGAAGAAAATTCTTGAAATATCCCAAATTCTTCACATAGTTTTTTCATGCTATCAGACTGAAATTCAGTACCATGGTCACTTCTAATTCTGACCACTGTACTGTTTAGTTCATTCTGAATTTGCTTGACAAAGCTATAGAAGACACTAGGTGTTTCAGATTTTTGTCTTAAGAAGAACACCCAGGAAAACCTTGAGTAGTCATCTACAACTACAAAGGTATAGACCTTCCTACCTAAGCTGTGAACTGACATTGGACCAAAGAGATCCATGTGCAAGAGGTATAAACACCTCACAACATCTTTGTTTTCTATGCTTCTAAAGATGGATCTAGTCTGCTTGCCCTTTTGACAAGCTGAGCAAATACTATCTTTAACACACTTAACTTGAGGACCATTCCTCACTAACTCTTTGCTAAAGAGTTTGCCAATAGTCTTGTAGTTAAGATGGGCTAGCCTCTTGTGCCATTTGACACAATGAGAGACTGTCTCATCAACTACAAGACACACTGGAGAACCATTATTCTCAACCATAATGTCTAAGCAATAGACATTCCTTTTCCTATAACCAGTCAAAATGATCTCTTGATCAGTTGACCTCTTGATATGACAACCATTTTTAACAAATGAGATGTCATACCCTACATCACTTAATTGACTTATACTTATTAGGTTGTGTTTCAACCCTTTAACATAAGCCACTTGAGTAATGGTAACCAAGTTGCTAGAAATGTTACCAAATTCTTTGATGATTCCTTTTTCAGAACCACCAAAGGTAACTTTTGGACCATCTTTGATTGGAATGTAGTCCCTTAGTAATCCTCTAGTTCCAGTCATATGTCTGGAACATCCACTGTCCAAGTACCATGTTGGGCCATGGCCACTTGGACTCACCTGCAAAACAGATTAATGAACCTTAGAACCCAAAAAATTCTTGGGTCCTTGGTACTTGTTAGTTTGCAACCTGACAAAGCTACCTACTGGTTTTCCAATAGGCAGTTTGCTACTCACTTTGGCACTAGCATTGTGCCAACAATCCATTGCAAAATGGACAACTTTGTCACAGCACCAACATTCAAACTTATTGTACCTTTGCTTAGGTACTGTCTTTGCTGTCTTATCTACAGCTGACTTGTTGAGTGTTGGGGCTTTGCCCTTGGACTGCTCAGTCCTTGCAGGTCTAGTAAATCCCAGTCCAGCTTTATCCTTGTGATGAACAAATTCATCAATTATGGGTAACACTGACTTAGGTTTAGAAAACCTAGCAACAAGCTCTCTCTCTTTCTGAAGATTAATCTCCAGACTCTTGATTTGATCATTTTTAAATGATATAGTACCCATCTGAATCACTGTAATGTGCTTCAGTCTGGCTATCTCATTAAGCTTTTGATCAAATAACTTCTCAGAATCTGTTGCAGCAGCTTTGAGATCAGCAATTTCCTTTGCCTGACTTTTGGCTAGGGACTTGCTCTTCTTGTAAGCTTGCAACAGTACTTTATATTCATCTATCAGCTGAATATCTTCCTCAGACTCAGATACACTCTCATCACTAGATGATGATGAATCTGATTCTGTACTGGCACAAGAAACTGAACTTAAAGTTGAACTTTGTACCTTACTGGGTCCTGGCTGCTCCAGGAATTTGTCGCTCTCTGTCAATGCCATTATCCCTTGGCATTGACTGTCTTCTTGTTCATATATAGACTCCATAATCTGCATGAACTCTTTTTCTTCTTCTTCAGCAAACAGCCCTATGTATGCCTCAGCATCTGACTCAATTTCTGAAGAAGAAATATCTGACAGAGTCTTCTCCTTTTTGGCAACAAATGACTTTTCTTTCTTGCCTTTAAAATGAGTCTTCTTCTTGTCACTAGACTCCTTTCTCTTTTCAGGATAATCTGCAACAACATGGCCTTGTCTATTGCAGTAATAGCACACTATTTTTGAAACAGTTGCCTTGCTAGACTTAGTCTTCTTCCTGTCTTTCTTTGAAGACCTTTTGTTCTGATAGAAGTCTTCTTTTCCCTGTAAAGTAGAAGGCCTTGACCTCCACTGTTTCTTCTTCAAGAACTTCTGAAAATGTCTAGTGAAGGCAGCAAAGTCTTCATCACTTTCACTGCTTTCAGACTTTGTGATGACAGACTCATCTGACTCTGATTCAGCAACCTTTGGAGGTGGAGTTGGTGACTTACCTTTGTACTTTCTGGGGGCTTCTGTCTTGAAAGCTACAGTTATTTCCTTATGTTCATTTCTTGTTGATTTCTCCTCCTCTTTCCTCACTGTCAACTGCATTTCATATATATGACAACAATTTGCCAAACATTGTAGGTGGAGGAATTTCTCCCAACTTAGCCATTTCTCTAATGGCACAGATCTTGGTGTCCCAATCTTTAGTTAGGGACCTTAAGAACTTGTCATTTAGTTCATAATTACTGAACTCTCTTCCATAAGACATGAGTTCATTCACTATCCTATAGAACTTCTTATAGTACTCAGTTATGCTATCACCCTTTCCTTGTCTAAAACTTTCATACTCTTGATTTTGCAAGGATTTTCTATCTTGCCTTACCTCTTCAGAACCCTCCATATACACAATAAGAGTATCGCACATCTCTTTGGCTGTCTTACAGTGTATAAGATTCTGAAAAGTTGCATCATCTATGACACTCACTATAATGTTTTGAGCCCTCTTGTCCATGGTGGATAGGACAATCTCATCCTTTGTCATTTTAGAGAAATCCTTTGGTGTTCTCTGATTTGCATCTAGAACTGATATCTTCATGGGCACATATGACCCCTCTTTTACTGTGATGTAAATCCTAGGGTCTGAGGCCTCCATAAACAGCCTTACCCTTTCCTTCCAGATCCCAAATATCTCTTTCCTACATGGAGGTAATTTCATGGATCCTAATTTCTTGTGATTCTCAGAGGAACCCATGGTTCTTGATTTTCTTGAATCTGTTATTTGACTTAGACTGAATCTGCCAATCAGGATCTCCTCAGACTGTTAGTCCTTTTTGAGGAACCTCCCTCTGATACCACTTGAAAGATATAGTACCTAAACACCTAGAGGGGGGGTGAATAGGTGACCAAATTCTTTTTAACTTTTTATGGCAGCAATCAGTTTATAACACAGAATCTAATCTACTTTTGCACAGCAATCACACAGCATTCACAGCAAATCACAGCACACAGAAGACACACAGTTTTATAGTGGTTCCCCAAGATTTGGGTACATCCACTTTCCCCCTTCGCCTATCTAGCAGTGTACTAGATTTGGCCAAACTTCTCCACTATCTCAGAACCCAAACTGGTTCCTACACCTCAGGCCCAAGGCCCTACAACTCAGCTTTTCCACAAAGCCTACACTCAGCGACAAAGGCCTACACTCAGCCACCAAGGCCTACACTCAGCCAGCAAGGCCTACACTCAGAGATTTCAGTCTCCTACACTCAGGCTCTCAAGCCCTACACTCAGCCTTTATAATTACAGGCTTACAAAATCTCAGATCCAAAAGATCCTACAAGATAAAAATGATTATACAATTGTTAACTCAGCAACCCAAAGACAAGAGAGGGGAGTTGTGAGTTTCTTGATGAGTTCTTGGAAGAACTCAGCTGGAATCAATCTGACTTAGCTTTCTTCAAAGCTTCTTGAAAGTAGAACTCAATAAGATTGACTCCTTCTGCAGTTGATCCTTGATCTCTGCTTCTTAAGATCCAGAATAAATTTGAACCCTTCTTCTCAGCCTAGTTCCAATGGTTGATTTCTTGGATGGAGCTCTCTCTCTCCAACTTCTTAGATCTGCACTTTATTCTTCAAGGAATAGCAAGATCTTCTTTGTTAGATACTTGATCAATGATTTGAACAACTTTCTCAACTTCTATTTCTGTAGACTGTATAAGCCTATTTATAGGCCTTCTTCATGGTAACCGGCTGGTCCGATTCATAACTGCTTTCTGACAACTCTGACAAGTGCTGTAGACCGGCTGGAACGGCAGCTGTCAAGTCATCCAGTCAGTTCTTGAAAACCTCTAACTGTCTGAAAGTGTCGAGACTTTCTGTCTTTAAGTATCGACACTTATAGATCAAGTGTCGACACAAGTTGTGTAAGTGTCGACACAAGTCTATAAGGTGTCGACACAACTCCTTGTGTTGTAATTTCTATGTCTCGACACAGCTTCTTCTTCATGTGTCGACACTGAAATTGAGTGTCGACACAAGTACTTGATCTTCTGTATTATGCTGAATTCTTCTAAGTGTCGACACATCTACTCTGTGTCGACACATCTTCATGTGTTGAATCTGTTAAGTGTCGACACTGCTTCTTGGTGTTGACACATGTCTTCAGTGTTGATACTTGCAGAGTGTCGACACAGCTCCTTGTGTCGACACATTCTTCTTCTTGTTGAGACTTCAGCTGAGTGTCGACACATCCCCTTAGTGTCGACACTTGTACTTAGAATAATTTGTTGATCTTGCTGTTTTTTGCTAAGTGTCGACACAGCTCCATGTGTCGACACTTTCTTCAAGTGTAGAGTCTTCAGCTTAGTGTCGGCACATTCTTCCTTGTGTCGACACTTTCTTCAAGTGTTGACTCTTCTGTTGAGTGTCGACACATTGTTCTGGGTGTCGACACTTACTTCAAGTGCTGACTCTTCTGTTGAGTGTCGACACATTGTTCTTGGTGTCGACACTTTCTTCAAGTGCTGACTCTTCTGTTGAGTGTCGACACATTATTCTGGGTGTCGACACTTTCTTCAAGTGCTGACTCTTCTGTTGAGTGTCGACACATTGTTCTGAGTGTCGACACTTACTTCAAGTGCTGACTCTTCTGTTGAGTGTCGACACATTGTTCTGAGTGTCGACACTTATACTTAGTCTCTGCTGACTTTTGCTGAGTGTCGACACAGCTTCAAGTGTCGACACTTTCTGGTGTAGACACAGTTCTTCTAGGTGTCGACACTGCTGTTAAGTGTCGACACAGCTTTACTGCACTTTTCTTCACTGAGTGTCGACACAGCTCCTTGTGTCGACACTTTGTGTCTGGTGTCGACTCTGCATCCCAGGTGTCGACACAATGACTCCAAGTGTCGACACTGCTTGCCTGGGTGTCGACACAAGCTTTCTTAAGTGTCGACACTTTCCCTCTGGGTGTCGACACATGTACTTAGAAACTTTTTGCTTCAGTCCTACAAATACTTAACCTACACAAGTAACTCAAAAACACATCAAATACATTTTGATGTATATCATTGAGTTGGGTGAGGCTTCTTCAAATCAGGTACATTTAAACCAATGTACCCAACAGCTGTGTCGACATCATCAAGACTTGTGTCGACAAATGAACTATGTGCGTCGACACATGTGAAGTATTCACTCGACATTCTCTGCTGCTGAGTCAAATCCAATGAAGGTTGAAGTAATATAACTGGAGACTTGACAGCTATCATTACTGACATTGTTGTCACATTTGTCAGAGGTGTCAGAAGACCGTTTGAAACCGGAACAGCCGGTAACCATGGATGAAGCCTATATATGTAGATCTCTCAACAATTAAATAGATAGAACAGATAGCTAATCAATTATCAATTGTGAAGAAGTGATCGTGAACACGATCAGTGAATAAAGAATAATCTCTGAAGGATTGAGGATCCAGAAGAAGAGAAAGAAGAAACAGTCAATAGATTGTAGAGAGAGAAAAATAAGAAGGAGAGAAGTCCTCATCCAGTGAAGGCAGATCCTGAATAGTCTGCCAGAAGAATTCAGATCAATTCTGAAGAAGAATTTAGATTAATTTCTGAAGGAAGCTGATTGAAGATCAACTCCAACACCAAGAAGATCAACATTACTTTGTTCAGATTCAAGAAGCTTTGAAGAAGCTAAGACAGGTTGATCCTTAAGTAATCAGTTCTATCAAGAACTAATCAAGAAGCCTTCAACCAATTCTCTCTCCATCTGGTTGAAGATATTATTATCTTTTCATCAATAACTTTTGTAGGATCTGTAATAGATCTGAGTGTAGGAGATTTACTTCTCTGAGTTGTAAGCTTAAATTATAAAGGCTGAGGTAGGGGAATCTGTTCCCTGAGTTGTAGGCCTGTGAAAGACGCTGAGGTAGGGCTTTTGCCTGAGTTGTAGGAGTGGGGTGTCACTTTGAGTTGTAGGCATGTGGAAGAGGCTGAGGTAGGGCTTGTGCCTGAGTTGTAGCAGTATGGATTCACTCTGAGTTGTAGGAACCAGTCTTGGTTCTGAGCTGTAAGATCTGCGGATATGAGAAGAATGTAGGAAGTTAGTCTGAATCTAGTACACTGCTAGATAGGCGAAGGGGCAAAGTGGATGTACTCATCATTTGGGGAACCACTATAAATCTGGTGTGCAATATGTGGAATGTTGTATGTATGTGAATGTTCTGCTGTGTTTTCTGCTAAATAAATTGCTAAACTAGATAGATTTACCTGCCTAATCAGAAAAAGAATTGAACATATTCACCCTCCTCTAGGTGTTTAGAACATCTTGAAACCAATTCTATCAATACTTTATAGAATCTCTCCCAATCCAAACAAACATGCTCTGCTTCACAGTTCTCATTTATTGTTAGAGCAAGCTCCATTGTTCTCATTTTTTTAGAGTCTGATGCTGCAAATATTTGAAAGATTTTGATGAAGAGAGAGATCCTGAGAAAAAAAGATGACAGTTAGATTTTCACAAAATTACTGCATCATTGATGGCAACTTCTTCCTAGCTCCAGCTCCTCTATGCAGTTTAGGGGATTGATCGGGCACTGGTTTCACACTGAGCAGTTTTTGAATGATTTATTTACTAGCATGTTCCGATTAATTTGCTTTGTTTTCTTGAACAACTTATGACTAACCAAGCTCTGGAAGATAGAAAAGCATGCTTCTGTGAATCAAATATTTCAATATAAAATTTTAAAAATAATTTAGAACACCTCAAACATTATGATTTTATTTTCACAATTAGAATGAGCTGCATGCATCTTCAAACAACAAAACTGCAATATAGTTTGCACTGCATTGTTTATATAACTGAAGTGCAATTTTCCCAATTGGGATTGCACCCCAATTCTGTTGCAGGAGAGCTGCTCGAAATACTTCAGCACGACATTGCCGAACAAAGCCCTTGAATCACAGGGGTTAAAAACAATTCCGACCTGAGCATGGTGTTGTCAGCTTTTGGCGAGAAGACGCAAACGACAAGGACTTCAAGCATCCAAGCAAGGGTTTTGTTTGTGAGAAGGAGAGCAATGAGGGCTTTGTCAGGGGAAGGAGTCGACGTCACGATATACAAATGAGGGTGCAAGAGGAGGACTCTATAGAAGCTTTGATGCGAGAAGCACCCTAAGAAGGTGTCTTTGGGGATGATAGAGATTGGTTGAGGATAGGTGACGTTCCCCAGATGCGAGAAGTACCCTAAGACTGTGCCGACAAGAACTCCACTATATCGGTTGAGATTACAACGCTTCTCTGATATAAATTGTTTTTGCTGTTTTTGATTGTGAAGTCGATAATGAACAGTGAATTGATTAATGCTAGGTTGTTTTTCTGTTAGTTGTGGAGTGAGATTAACGAGCATAACTCCAAAGCTCCTTCCCGATCCATAAAATCAATATGCTCAATATATATAATCCACTTACATTTAAGTGTTTTGTTGGTCTGAAGTTCAATATGTTGGAGATGGATGGAATGGAGGAAGGGGGAAGAGCTCTGGATTGTAAAATTATGACAATTTTTGAAAAATAAAAATAAAATTATTCCCCAGGTTACATGGCACTTGTGAAAAGAATCCCTTAGTCTCTGTGATTGGAAGATTGGGGTTTACCCTGCATCAAAGCAGTGGTGATGACTCGATTTTGTTTGATCGTAATTTGGAAAGGTCAGAAAAATGTGATTAGTCATTTCTTAGGTCCATGGCAGACGAAACACCAGTTCACTTTTGTTGTTAATATTTTATTTTACATCTATGCACTTTATGATACAAATGGGAACCAAGTTCCTCCAAAACTACTGAGACATGTTGGAGGGATATTCCAAGGTTTGCTTAAAGAGATACCAATTTTATCAGAGCTGAGATCCTTCCTTGTGGTTATCTGATCTGACCTTGTGATAGTAGTGGTTCCATGATATACATTGTCGGTCATGCTAATTTGGATGTGAGTTTCTTCATGGAATTCTTTATTTTTTTCCTTCTCTCTTGAGTATAAATTTGCATTTTAACGACTTTGTTTTTTGATCATGAGCATGATTGTTGCTTCTCATGTAAAGGCTAACAGCCATATCTCTACTATAATGCTTTTTTCAGAGACGATTAGTAGTAGTTCAGTTAGAGACAGAGGTGGTGGTAAGAGTACCAATAAGAGGAGGTCAGGTACTATAAGCCTGGTTAGCATTCTTCCTGCCTGCGCCTGCTAATGATTTTGTTCTGTAAAAATGAGTGTGATGTAGTATGTGAAAGAATTGGTTTCAAGATAACCTAAACACCTAGAGGGGGGGGGGGGGTGAATAGGTTCAATTCCTTTTTACTCTAAGGCAGAATGCTAATTCAGTTAATCAAATAGAATCAAACAGTTCTACAGCTACCACATCATAGAAATCACAATATCACACACAATCACAGATGGCACACAGATTTATAGTTGTTCCCCAAATGATGGGAACATCCACTTTCCCCCTTCGCCTATCTATCAGTGTGCTAGATTCAGCCTAACTTCTTCCTTCTTTCTTAGATCTACAGATCTTACAGCTCAGAACCCAGTAAAGGTTCCTACAACTCAGAGTGAGTCCACACTCCTACAACTCAGTCAATTAAGCCCTACCTCAGCCTTCACCTAGTCCTACAACTCAGATAATTAAATCTCCTACCTCAGGCACAAACCCTACCTCAGCCTTCTCAAGGCCTACAACTCAGAGATGTAAATCTCCTACCTTAGGCACTCAGCCCTACCTCAGTCTTTATAAATTAGGCTTACAACTCAGATCAATAATGATCTTACAGAAACAAAAAATGATAAAAATAAGTTTTATCTTTCACCCAAGTTGAGAGAGAATGGGTAGAAAGTTTTCATGATCAGTTCTTGAAGAATCTGATTTCATAGAAATCAACCTGTCTTTCGCTTTCTTCAAAACTTCTTGAATTTGAACATAGTAAGGTTGAATTTCTTGAAGATGATCTTCAATCAGCTTCCTTCTTAAAATCCAGAAATTAATCTGAATTCTACTTTGCAGATTAGTTCAGGATCTGCTCTTAAGAGACTAGTTGATGATAGTCTCTTTCTTCACTTAAATTGTTGGAGCTCTCTCTCTCTACAAATTCTTCTGAAGATATATTGAAATTCTTCACTTAGATCCACTTGAAATCTCTGACTGGATTTTCTTGTGTATGTTGGATCTTCTGTTGTAATTTTGTTTCGTGTTTTTTTCTGTTGATAGAATCTGTCTTTATATAGACTTCATCCAAGGTTACCGGCTGATCCGGTTGCTAACCAACTTCTGACAGATCTGACAGTTGCAGTAGACTTGTTGGTTATGACAGCTGTCAAGTCTTCCAGTCACTTCTTGAAACTTTGTCTCTGTCAGCAAAGTGTCGAGTCTGAACTTCACATGTGTCGACACAATCCTTGGTGGTGTCGACACAGCTCTCATGGTGTCGACACTGCTTCTTGACATAACTTCTGTAAGAATGTGTCGACACAAGTCCTGTATGTCGACATAGTCACTTCTTGTCTTGACACAATTATCTTAGGAGAAATTCTGGTGTGTGTGTGTGTGTCGGCATAAGTCCTGTGTGTCGACACAGTTGATGTCGACTGAACTTTCTGTGCTACAAAGGATTTCTCCTTCTTGTTCTTATACTGAGACTTCTTCTTATCTACAAATTCCTTTCTTTTGTCTGGACAATCAGCTACTACATGTTCAGGTCTGTTGCAGTAATAGCACACAATCTTTGTAGTTGTTGATTTGCTAGGTTTTGACCTACTCTTGTCCTTTCTAGATGACTTTCTTTTTTGATAATATTCATCCATGGACTGAGAGGAGGATGGATTAGTTCTCCACTGCTTCTTCTTCAAAAATCTCTGAAACTTCCTTGTGAAGACAACAAAGTCCTCATCAGAATGATTGTTGTCTGAGATGTGACTATCAGAACTTTTAGAGATCACTTCTGCAGCTTTCTTAGGAGGAGATGGAGACATCCTTTTGTCCTTTCTTCTGGCTTCTGCCTTGAAGGCCACTGACTTTTCTCTATAGTCAACTTTAGTACTTTTCTCTTCCTCCTTTCTGGCCATGAGTTGCATTTCATAAGAAAGCAATTTGCCAAATAGTGTTAGAGGAGAGATTTCTGCCAGTCTGGCCACTTCCCTGATGGCACGGATCTTGGTGTCTCAATCCTTAGTAAACGATCTAAGGAATTTATCATTCAACTCATATGTACTAAATACCCTTCCATATGACATTAGTTCATTCACAATTCTGAAGAACTTCTTATAACATTCAGTGATGTTGTCTGATTTGCTTTATCTGAAGCTCTCATATTCCTGATTAAGCATTGACTTTCTATCTTGCCTAACTTCTTCTGATCCCTCCATGTAGACTATCAATGTGTCCCACATCTCCTTGGAGGTTTTACAGTGAATCAGATTTTGGAATGTTGAGTCATCTATGACACTCACTATAATATTCTGAGCTCTCTAGTCCATAGTAGCCAAGATAATCTCATCCTTAGTCATTTCTAAAAAGTCTTTTGGTGTCCTCTGATTAGCATCAAGAACTGAGACTTTCATTGGAATATAAGGCCCTTCCTTAACAGTTATATATAATCTTGGATCAGATGCTTCCATAAACAATCTGACCCTTTCTTTCCATATTCCAAAGATTTCTTTCCTGCATATGGGCAACTTCATGGAACAAAGTTCCTTATGATTTTCTCCTGAACCCATCTTTTCTAATTTATTCTGCCTCACAGATCTTACTCAGACTGTTAAGTCTATCTTTGAGCAACCTGCCTCTGATACCACTTGAAAGAATTGGCATCAAGATAACCTAAACACCTAGAGGGGGGATGAATAGGTTCAATTCCTTTTTACTCTAAGGCAGAATGTTAATTCAGTTAATCAAAGAGAATCAAACAGTTCTACAGCCACCACATCATAGAAATCACAATATCACACATAATCACAGATGGCACACAGATTTATAGTGGTTCCCCAAATGATGGGTACATCCACTTTCCCCCTTCGCCTATCTAGCAGTGTGCTAGATTCAGCCTAACTTCTTCCTTACTTCTCAGATCTATAGATCTTACAGCTCAGAACCCAATCAAGATTCCTACAACTCAGAGTGAGTCCACACTCCTACAATTCAGGGAATTAAGCCCTACCTCATCCTTCACCCAGGCCTACAACTCAGAGAATTAAATCTCCTACCTCAGGCACACAGCCCTACCTCAGCCTTCCCAAGGCCTACAACTCAGAGATGTAAATCTCCTACCTCAGGCACTCAGCCCTACCTCAGCCTTTATAAATTAGGCTTACAACTCAGATCAATAATGATCTTACAGAAAAAAATGATAAAAATAAGTTTTATCTTTCACCCAAGTTGAGAGAGAATGGGTAGAAAGTTTTCTTGATCAGTTCTTGAAGAATCTGATTTCACAGAAATCAACCTGTCTTTGGCTTTCTTCAAAGCTTCTTGAATCTGAACACAGTAAGGTTGAATTTCTTGAAGATGATCTTCAATCAGCTTTTTTCTTAAAATCCAGAAATTAATCTGAATTCTTTTTTGCAGATTAGTTTAGGATCTGCTCTTAAGAGACTAGTTGATGATAGTCTCTTTCTTCACTTGAATTGTTGGAGCTCTCTCTCTACAAATTCTTCTGAAGATATATTGAAATTCTTCACTTATATCCACTTGAAATCTCTGACTGAATTTTCTTGTGTATGTTGGATCTTCTGTTGTAATTGTGTTTCGTGTGTTTTTTTCCTGTTGATAGAATCTGTCTTTATATTGACTTCATCCAAGGTTACCGGCTGATCCGGTTGCTAACCAACTTCTGACAAATCTGACAGTTGCAGTACACTTGTTGGTTATGGCAGCTGTCAAGTCTTCCAGTCACTTCTTGAAACTTTGTCTCTATCAGCAAAGTGTCGAGTCTGAACTTCACATGTGTCGACACAAGTAGACTAAGTGTCGACACAATTCTTGGTGATGTCGACACAACTCTCATGGTGTCGACACTGCTTCTCGACATAGCTTCTGTAAGAATGTGTCGACACAAGTACTCTATGCCGACATAGTCACTTACTGTCTTGACACAATTATCTTAGGAGAAATTCTGGTGTGTGTGTCGACACATGTCCTGTGTGTCGACACAGTTGATGTCGACTGAACTTTCTATGTGTCGACACAAGTCCTGTGTGTCGACATAGTTGATGTCGACTGAACTTTCTGTGTGTCGACACAAGTCCTATGTGTCGACACAATTCCTTCTGGTGTCGACACAGTTTTTCCAAGTGTCGACATAATTGACTCCAGGTGTCAACACAGCTTTTCTCAAGTGTCGACACAAGTCAACACAAGTGTCGACACAGCTTCTTCTAGTGTCGACTCATGGACTTAGAAACTTTTCCTTCATATTCTTAACCTGCACATATAAACTCAAAATAACATCAAATACACCTTGATGAATATCATTGAGCTAAGTTAGGCTTCTCCAAATCTGGTACACATTTTTCAATGTACCCAACATTATGTATATTGATATGACTTTTAACAAGTAAATTCAAAATTCAAATTACCCCTATTTTCACTTAAAGAAGTATTCATTTATCAACTATCTTCCATTCTGTAAACATATGCATGCTAAATTATTTTATATCTCTTTTTTATGTTTGGTTTAGTCTCCAGCAAAAAATTGCTCAAGTGTGAGTACTGGACTTGGTCTGCATAGTGAAAATTGACCGAGGAAATACTTTGTACTAAATATTTTCTTCTCTTTTAAAAGTTTAAAATCTAAATCAAACGTCAACAGTAAAGATTCTTTGTTTTCTTCTCTTCAACTTGGCTAAGATGCAGCCCAATGCCAGTACTT
Source organism: Platanthera guangdongensis (assembly GCA_039583875.1). Classification (NCBI taxonomy): domain Eukaryota; kingdom Viridiplantae; phylum Streptophyta; class Magnoliopsida; order Asparagales; family Orchidaceae; genus Platanthera; species Platanthera guangdongensis. The sequence continues at coordinate 171,906 of JBBWWR010000260.1, forward strand.
TTATTCATATTATTTCAATGAATTTGCAATTTTTTCTTAGTCGTTAAACTCCTGCAACATGTCTTTGTTGGGTATTGTATCCACAACGTACCTGATTTGAAGAAGCCCCTGAACAAGCTAAGGTAAATAGACAATGTATTTGACAAAATATTTCAAGTTGTGCTTGCAGTTATTCCACGCTAAGTGCACACCAATGTCAGGGTGCAGTAGGTCAATATACACGGGTCTGCACGACGTAATCCCTCGCTGAGCAGATCAGTGTGTTGGCCTACGTGTACTCTCTCTATTGGAGTGTACTTATTTTCATGTACAGGGCTGTGTTAAGGCAAGAGCAGACAAGGAGCAAGGATGGGTCAAGGAGCACCTCATGGGTGGAAAGATGAAAAATCATCTAAGTGTAAATCGACGAGAATCACCAAGTGATTCTCGCCGATTCGGCGAGAATCACTAGTGATTCTCGCCGAATCGTCGAGAATCATTGGCTGATTCTCGCCGACTCGATCCAGCTACTTCAAAGCGAGCAACTCTGATGCTAAGTAATAATTGACGAGAATCACCAAGTGATTCTCGCCGATTCGGCGAGAATCACTAGTGACTCTCGCCGATTCGGCGAGAATCACTAGTGACTCTCGCCGAATCGTCGAGAATCACTGGCTGATTCTCGCCGTCTCGACCCGGCTTAATCAGAGCATGCAATCAAGTCAACATCGACGAGAATCATCTGTGATTCTCGCCGAATCGACGAGAATCACCTTTGATTCTCGCCGATTAGACGAGAATCACCTTCGATTCTCGTCGATTTTGACTTGGGCAATTTTCTGGAAACAGCTGGACCGGATTCTGCCGCTGGCACTGTTTTGAACCGGAATTAGGGTTTCCTTCAGGTGGGACCCATAACGGTCATTTGGGAGTATACTTGTGTATAAATACACGCGTATTTTGAACAGTAAACAGACAGAGAAAAAGACGAAAAACAAGCAGCCTACCTTGACCTAAATCGCGATTCCACTCCGCCGTCGCCGTCGCCGCTCGTGCTAGTTGGTCGCCGCTTTTGATCGAGATTCTTCCAGATCTCCCGGCGACAGAAGCCTAGCCAAGCATAGCGTCTCACGCGTCTAACCAGAGATCCCTTGTCTCTTGATTCGTTGATCGGGAAAATTTTCCCCGTCCGAATCGATCGAGACGATCGATCCTAGTGTGACCGTTGGAAGACCTTGCTAGCTTCGCTACGAAGTTTGAATCTCTAAAGTACAGCAGCCGCACACCATTGTCGCCGCCGATCCCGTGAACCAAGCCGCCGCCCAACTTGCCGCCGCCGGTTCTGGAGAGATTCTCTCCAAGAGAGATCTAGGGTTGTGGACTCTTCGTGGACTTCAAGATCACGTCGTCAACGAAGAGGGACACCTTAGTCTCCAAAAGTAGTTTGTATGTCTTGTACATTCTAGTTCAATTTGTTGTAAAGGAACGTTGGTTCCGAGTTGTAAGGGTTGGGTGCAACCCGTGTTGTGGGAGTGTTGACTCCTACGTGTGGAAGGGTTCCTTCCAATAGTGCAAGGATTGGATTTCAATCCTGTTGGTGAAGAGACCGAGTCATCCCTTGTTGGGAGATAGGTCGAAGGGGGAAAGTGGATGTACCCAAATCGGGGAACCACTATAAATTGCTTGTGTACCTTCTTTGCCATGGTGTTTTGTTTTCTTGTGCAGGTACAATTTTAATTTCCGCAAAAATGCTGCACGTCACCTATTCCCCCCCCCCCTAGGTGAAGATAGTTGACACAAGGTGGACTTTCAAGTGGTATCAAAGCCAGGTTCCTCATCAAAAAGGTTAACAGCTTGAGTTGAATCCTGCTGCTAGTGTCAAGAAGAAGGCAAACATCTACTATGGACGGGCTCAAGTTCACAGGCAAGATCCCAGTGTGCACTAGACTCAACTTTCCTATCTGGAAGGAAAGGATCAGGTTCTACATGGAAGCAGTTGATCCTCGACTCTTCATGATCGTGGAGGAGGGACCTTATGTCCCTACTAAGGTCTCCACCATAGATCCTACCAAGAAAGTGCCAAAGAAAATTTCTGAAATGGACAAGGACGAGATGGTGCTGGTGGGACTTGACAAGAAGGCGCAGAACATTCTGGTCAGCGCGGTCGATGACTCAATGATGCAGAACTTCTGCAATTTCAGGACAACAAAGGAGATTTGGCACTGCCAGATTATCCTAATGGAGGGCACTGATGAAGTGAGGGATGATCGGAGATCCCTTCTGAACCAGAAATATGAGGCCTTCAGACAAGGGCCTACGGAAGAGATCGGAGTCACCTTCGAGAACTTTCTCAAGATTGTCAATGCCCTCAAAGGATATGGACGAGTGTTCACTGATGGTGAACTTAATGATAAATTCCTTAGGTCCCTTACTAAGGAATGGGACACAAAGATCTGCGCCATCCGAGAGTTTGGCAGACTAGCTGAAACAAACCCGCAAATTCTGTTTGGGAAGCTGATGTCCTATGAGCTTCAACTGAACACCAGGAAAGCAGAAGAAGAAGCAGAGAAGGTTGCTGCCAAAGAAAAGACTGTGGCTCTAAAAGCCATTCACTCCAGAAAAGGCAAGGGTGCGGTTTCATACCGTGCCAGGAAAAAGGATGAGGAGGAGGACTCCGAGCCATGCTCCTCCAGCTCAGAGCTATCGGAGAAGGATTTCTCCCTCATCACCCAAGAATTCAAGAAGTTCCTCAAGATGAGGAATCAAAGAAAGAAAGACGGCTCCTCCTCCAGGCATCAGAAGAAAAATTACTCTTCTGACATGTATGCTTCTAAACCGAACAAACATCGCTCCTCTGACATCATTTGTTTTGGATGCAATAAGCCAGGACACGTCGTGGCCGACTGCTACCAAGGCAAGAGAGAAAAAGGGAAAGGAGAGGAGCTCAAATCCTCTAGAGATAAGAAGAAAGAGCGGAGCTACATCGCCAAACGGCCAAAGACACTAAGTGAGTCTGATTCCTCAGACTCCAGTGATGATGAGGAAGCCTACTTCGGACTGGTGGGTCGCTCCTACTCAGAAGGAGAATGCCCCCCATTTACTGGGAAAGTAAAAGCTCACACCCCTCTCTCCGACTCTGAATCTGATCCTGAGTCTCAGGATGATGACCCTGAGGATAGCCTTTCGGCCCGTGAAGCGGAGCTCCTCGAGAAGTATGAGCTTCTGCTCAACACTTTTGAGGAGTGTCGTAAGAGATTGAAGGCTGAGAAAAAGGAAGTGAAATTCCTTAAGGGTGAGAGTGTCTCCCTAAGGGAAGAAATCACCAGTTTGATTTCTCTCCGACAGGAGCACCTTGACGTGACTTCAAAGCATTCAGAGTCTCTTAAGCTCCTTGATCTTAAGCAGGAGGAAGTCGACAAGTTGGAAGAACAACTTCCGGCAGAAAGGAAGATCGTCAAGAGCTTCTCTATGCCAAAAACAGTTCTTCCAGTAGTTGATACCTTCTCTTCTCAGGCCAAAGGAGCTGGCTTGGGGCATGTAGGGGTATCTGGTTCCTCATCCAGGAGAAACATGACCCAGAGGAAGAATAAGGCCGCCAAGAAGGCCTCGGCAGCTGAAAAGGGAAAGGCTCCGCTCAGTCCTGTTGCGTTCAGAAAGCCTAGCTTTCCTTCTAACCAACATGACTTTGAATCAACCTTTGGTCATCATTTCCGGCCCTCGGTTGCAAAGCCAAAGAGCCGATATGATGGTTGGACCTTTCCCCAGAACTTCGGTGAGAGTGCCTTCAAGGCACCTTATGAGGAAATCCACATGGGAAATTATGGTCAATTCTCTAGCGGCCATAATGGAAAGCAGGCACCAAGAGTCAAGCCTGTTATACTGACGAAACAAAAGATGAAGAAGTCATGTGACTGCAATCACCATGAGGCCTCCACCTCCAGATCCAAGGCCCCGGCTGTACCCACCATTCCCAGGGTAAGGCAGGAGCCTAGGAAGAGGTACGACAGATTTGACTGTTGGTGTTGTGGCAAATTCGGTCACTTTGCCGTGGATTGTTGGTTTAACCCGAGGTATAACGAGACTCCCTATGTTAGCACTGCGAGGCCGACCACTCGTAAGGTTAACCAACCGAGGGGGAGTATCCTTACCAGGAATCTAGGACCCAAGTTCGATTGGGTTCCTAAGGGAAATTAATTTTGTTTTGCAGGAATTTCCAAAGGCCACCAAAACGCCAATCTGGTACTTGGACAGTGGATGCTCCCGACAGATGACTGGGACAAGAAGCCTGTTGCGTGATTACACTCCAGTCGAGAATGGACCCAAAGTCATCTTTGGAGGGTCAGATCGTGGAGTCACCAGAGGTTACAGTATGATTTCCAACGGTATAATCTCTATCACCGACGTGGCTTATGTTGAAGGGTTAAACCATAACCTGATCAGTGTAAGTCAGTTATGTGACAAAGGTTATGACGTTAAGTTCTGCAAGGATAAATGTCTGATAATTTCATGTGCCTCTTCTGAGACGGTATTAACAGGCATTAGGAGCAGAAATATCTTCTGCTTAAATTTTCTCAGTTTAGATTCATCTACCCCCGTATGCCTTGTGGCAACAGGCAGTGCATCTCTTTGTGAACAATGGCACAAGAGATTGGCACATATTAATTTCAAAACAATTAGTATGTTGTTTTCTAAAAACTTAGTAAGGGATGCTCATGTTATCAAGTGCATCAAATATAGCCCCTGTCTTGCATGCTAGATGGGCAAACAGACTCGGGCTACCTTTAAGAGCATTGCAGACAAAGAATCTTCCCGATGTTTTTATCTTCTACATATGGACTTGTTTGGTCCAATGCAAGTTCATAGCTTGGGAGGCAAGTCCTATACGCTAGTGATAGTTGATGATCATTCTCGGTTTACATGGGTGTTCTTCTTAAAACGAAAGTCGGATACGGTTGACATCTTCACTAGTTTTGTCAAGCAGGTTCAGAAAGAATTTAACTGCTCAGTGGTCAAAATCAGAATTGACCATGGAACAGAATTCGAATCTGGTGCTATGACAGAGTTTTGTGAAGAACAAGGTATCTTTCATGAGTTTTCCTCCCCGCGCACTCCTCAGCAAAATGGAGTTGCGGAGAGGAGAAATAGAACTCTCATTGAAGCCTGCACGATAATGTTAAAAGACGCTTCTCTCCCAGAATACTTCTGGGCAGAGGCTGTCAATACAGCTTGTCATGTACAAAACCGAGCATTGATCAACAAGCATCATCGTAAGACACCTTATGAGCTACTGAGAGGCAGGAAACCAACCATGTCCTACTTGAGGATCTTTGGTTGCAGATGCTATGTACTGAATAATGGGAAGTACCCGCGTACTAAATTTGGTGAAAAATGCTTCGAAGGCATATTCATGGGCTATAGTTCCCACAGTCGGGCATATAGGGTCTTCAATAAGAAAACCCTAGTTGTAGAAGAATCAATTAATGTTGTATTTGATGAAGGAAGTTTGCTTAATAGCAATTCTTCCAGTGGTATTCTTGAAGATGCAGGTGTACGACTTGAACAGCTGGATCTCGATGAGACAGCTAAAGATGAAACTCCTAAGTACGTCAAAGTTTCCACCTCCACGTCATCTGGGAATGTTGAAGATCAAAATGGAACAAATCTCTTAGAAGAAGGAGAAGCCCAAGAAGTAGTCGAAGCTCCAGACGCTAGACTTCTAGAGCTCCGGCACGTGAGGGATCACCGTAGAGATCAGATCATCGGAGATCCTCGTGTCGGTGTCAGAACTCGAAGAGGTACTATTAACGAAATTTTGCATCTTAGCTTCCTGTCACAGGTTGAGCCAAAGAAGTTCGACGAAGCGAACAAAGATGCGGCATGGATTCTGGCCATGCAAGATGAACTACATCAATTCGAACGTTGCAATGTTTGGACGCTGGTTCCCAGACCACATAAGCAGAATGTGATTGGCACCAAGTGGATCTTCAGAAACAAACTGGATGAACATGGTGTCGTCATAAAGAACAAGGCAAGGCTGGTGGCTCAAGGTTACAGATAGGAGGAGGGGATTGACTTTGACCAGACCTTCGCACCAGTAGCAAGGCTCGAGGTAATCAGATTGTTCCTGGTGTATGCTTCGCACAAAGGATTCACAGTCTATCAAATGGATGTGAAATCAACATTCTTGAACGGAGACCTGAAAGAGGAAGTATACATCGCTCAACCCCCAGGTTTTGTCAATCCTACTTATCCCAATCATGTATATGTTCTTAATAAAGCTCTATATGGTTTAAAACAAGCTCCACGAGCTTGGTATGAGACTTTATCTAGTTTTCTTCTTGAGAACGAGTTCTCTAGGGGTAAAATAGATAAGACATTGTTTCTCAGGGAAGTCAAAGACAAGATTTTGCTGGTGCAAATCTATGTCGATGACATAATATTCGGCTCAACGGACAACAATCTTTGCAAAAAGTTTTCCAAACTTATGCAAGGAAAGTTTGAAATGAGCAGTATGAGAGAGCTAAAGTATTTCTTGGGACTTCAAGTGAAACAGTCTGAGGATGGAATCTTCATCTCTCAGACGAAGTTCACAAATGAACTCCTCAAGAAATTTGGCATGGAGAGTGCAACCTCTATGAGGACTCCAATGGGATCCACTATGTCTTTGGATAAGGATGAGAAAGGTAAACCTTTCGATGAAACCAAATACAGAAGCATCATTGGATCCCTGCTCTACCTTACTGCTAGTAGACCGGATATTATGTTCTCCACATGTGTCTGTGCCCGATATCAGGTGAACACTAAGGAATCTCACTATATCGCTGCAAAGCGAATTCTAAGATACCTTAAAGGTACTCCCAATCTTGGCTTGTGATACCCGAGAAACAATGATGTCGAGCTAATAGGTTTTTCAGATGCTGATTTTGCAGGGAGTAGGGATGACAGGAAAAGTACTTCCGGAACGTGTCAATTCCTCGGAAGAAGGCTTATCTCATGGAACAGCAAAAAGTAGAATTGTGTAGCTACCTCCACAGCAGAGTCTGAGTACATCTCGGCTGGCAGTTGTTGCGCACAACTCCTATGGATCAGAAACCAGTTAGCTGACTATGACCTTCAGTTCAAGGAAGTCCCAATGTACAGCGACTCCTCCAGTGCAATTGCGATTGCCAACAATCCGGTATCGCACAGCAGAACGAAGCATATTGAAGTGCGCTACCACTTCATTCGGGAGCACGTGGAGAACAAGGACATCTCTCTCTGTTATGTTCCCACGGACAAGCAGATTGCAGATATTTTCACAAAGCCCTTAGACGAAGCCAAGTTCAGTCTGTTCAAAACTGAATTGGGGATGCTAAACTATGAGGAATGAAGACTACAGAAGCTCCAGGCTCGTGCATCTATGGGGAGCCTCTGCCAGGAACTCAAGTGTGCGCACAGGTGCAAGTACTGAGGGGGAGCAAGGGGTCAAATGCAACAGACCCAGATTTGCAGAAGCCGAAAAGGGGGAGATTACCCTCTCGGCTAAGGCTAAGGTGGCTCCAAGTTTGCTCTCACAAAATTGGTATTTCTCCAAGTTTGCTCTCACGAAATTGGTATTGGTAATGAATATCTCTCTCAACTCAATTTCAAGGTTATGATTTTCATTCCCATACGCTTTATTCACCTTAGCTTGTAGTGTTTAGACTTCTTCAAATAGGGGGAGATTGTTGGGTATTGTATCCACAACGTACCTGATTTGAAGAAGCCCCTGAACAAGCTAAGGTAAATAGACAATGTATTTGACAAAATATTTCAAGTTGTGCTTGCAGTTATTCCACGCTAAGTGCACACCAATGTCAGGGTGCAGTAGGTCAATATACACGGGTCTGCACGACGTAATCCCTCGCTGAGCAGATCAGTGTGTTGGCCTACGTGTACTCTCTCTATTGGAGTGTACTTATTTTCAAGTATAGGGCTGTGTTAAGGCAAGAGCAGACAAGGAGCAAGGATGGGTCAAGGAGCACCTCATGGGTGGAAAGACGAAAAATCATCTAAGTGTAAATCGACGAGAATCACCAAGTGATTCTCGCCGATTCGGCGAGAATCATTGGCTGATTCTCGCCGACTCGATCCAGCTACTTCAAAGCGAGCAACTCTGATGCTAAGTAATAATCGACGAGAATCACCAAGTGATTCTCGCCGATTTGGCGAGAATCACTAGTGACTCTCGCCGAATCGTCGAGAATCACTGGCTGATTCTCGCCGTCTCGACCCGGCTTAATCAGAGTGTGCAATCAAGTCAACATCGACGAGAATCATCTGTGATTCTCGCCGAATCGACGAGAATCACCTTTGATTCTCGCTGATTCGACGAGAATCACCTTCGATTCTCGCCGATTTTGACTTGGGCAATTTTCTGGAAACAGCTGGACCGGATTCTGCCGCTGGCACTGTTTTGAACCGGAATTAGGGTTTCCTTCAGGTGTGACCCACAACAGTCATTTGGGAGTATAATTGTGTATAAATACACGTGTATTTTTGAATAGTAAACAGACAGAGAAAAAGACGAAAAACAAGCAGCCGACCTTGACCTAAATCGCGATTCTGCTCCGCCGCCGCCGTCACCGCTCGTGCTAGTTGGTCGCCGCTTTTGATCGAGATTCTTCCAGATCTCCCGGCGACAGAAGCCTAGCCAAGCATAGTGTCTCACGCGTCTAACCAGAGATCCCTTGTCTCTTGATTCGTTGATCGGGAAAAATTTCCCCGTCCGAATCGATCGAGACGATCGATCCTAGTGTGACCGTTGGAAGACCTTGCTAGCTTCGCTACGAAGTTTGAATATCTAAAGTACAGCAGCCGCACACCGTTGTCGCCGCCGATCCCATGAACCAAGCCGCCGCCCAACTTGTCGCCGCCGGTTTCGGAGAGATTCTCTCCAAGAGAGATCTAGGGTTGTGGACTCTTCGTGGACTTCAAGAACACGTCGTCAATGAAGAGGGACACCTTAGTCTCCAAAAGTAGTTTGTATTTCTTGTACATTCTAGTTCAATTTGTTGTAAAGGAATGTTGGTTCCGAGTTGTAAGGGTTGGGTGCAACCCGTGTTGTGGGAGTGTTGACTCCTACGTGTGGAAGGGTCCCTTCCGATAGTGCAAGGATTGGATTTCAATCCTGTTGGTGAAGAGACCGAGTCATCCCTTGTTGGGAGATAGGTCGAAGGGGGAAAGTGGATGTACCCAAATCGGGGAACCACTATAAATTGCTTGTGTACCTTCTTTGCTGTGGTGTTTTGTTTTCTTGTGCAGGTACAATTTTAAATTCCGCAAAAACGCTGCACGTCACCTATTCCCCCCCCCATAGGTGAAGATAGTTGACACTAGGTGGACTTTCAGTCTTCAATTTGTATATGTTTTTTAGATGTGAGACTTCGTAATTGCAACTTGGTGACTTTATTTGCTTATTCTTCATTGGTTGGCATCATTTCAGTAACTTGCTACTCTGATGCCATTGGGCTTGAAGCTTTCTTTTAGTTCTTAATTTTGTTTCAATATTTCAACTAGGCTTGAATATGATTGTCTTTTCATGTGGGCATTCTTTATTTTATAGGTCTTACCAATGTCCAACTGAGCCTGTTCTCCATGGATTCTAAGTGTTGCTTGAGATCTGCATTCTATGTGGTCAGGCCGATTAAGGCTTCATTTGGGGGGACTTATTTTCACCAGTCAAGCGATTATGACCGCATGAATCTGACCTTAATTAAGGTTCGATTCATGCGATCCTAGCCGCTTGACTGCTGAAAATAATGTTGGGTACATTAGAAAATGTGTACCAGATTTGGAGAAGCCTAACATAGCTCAATGATATTCATCAAGGTGTATTTGATGTTGTTTTGAGTTTATATGTGCAGGTTAAGAATATACAGGAAAAGTTTCTAAGTCCATGAGTCGACACCAGAATAAGCTGTGTCGACACTTGTGAAGACTTGTTTCAACACTTGGGAAAAACTGTGTCAACACCTGGAGTCAATTGTGTCGATACTTGGAGAAGCAGTGTCGACACACAGAAAGTTTAGTCGACACTCAGAAAGCTCAGTCGACATCAACGGTGTCGACACACAGGACATATATCGACACACAGAAATCTCAGTCGACATAAACTGTGTTGACACACAGGACTTGTGTCGACACACAGAAAGCTCAGTCGACATCAACTGTGTCGACACACAGGACTTGTGTCGACATACAGGACTTGTGTCGACACACAGAAAGCTCAGTCGACATCAACTGTGTCGACACACAGGACTTGTGTCGACACACAGAAAGTTCAGTCGACATAAACTATGTCGACACACAGGACTTGTGTTGACACATTCTTACAGAAGCTATGTCAAGAAACAGTATCGACACCGTGAGAGCTGTGTCGACACCACCAAGGATTGTGTCGACACTTAATCTACTTATGTCGACACGTGAAGTTCAGACTCGACATTTTGTTGACAGAGATAAAGTTTCAAGAAGTGACTGGAAGACTTGACAGCTGCCATATCCAACAGGTCTACTGCAACTGTCAGATCTGTAAGAAGTTAGTTAGCAACCAGATCAGCCGGTAACCTTGGATGAAGTCTATATAAAGAAAGATTCTATCAACAGAACATGAAAAGTAAGAAGAACGAAAAAAATGAAGTACACGAAATCACAATTGCAACAGAAGATCAAACATACACAAGGAAATCCAGTCAGAGATTTCGTGTGGATCTAAGTAAAGAATTTCAACATATCTTCAGAAGAATTTGTAGAGAGAGAGAGCTCCAACAATTCAAGTGAAGAAAGAGACTATCATCAACTAGTCTCTTTAGAGCAGATCCTGAACTAATCTGCAAAGAAGAATTCAGATTGATTTCTGGATTTTAAGAAGGAAGCTGATTGAAGATCATCTTCAAGAAATTCAACCTTATTGTGTTCAGATTCAAGAAGCTTTGAAGAAAGCCAAAGACAGGTTGATTTCTGAGTAATCAGATTTTTCAAGAACTGATCAAGAAATCTTTCTACCCATTCTCTCTCAACTTGGGGGGAAGATACAACTTTTTTTTTCATTTTTCTGTAAGATCATTATTGATCTGAGTTGTAAGCCTAATTTATAAAGGCTGAGGTAGGGCCGAGTGCCTGAGGTAGGAGATTTACATCTCTGAGTTGTAACCCTTGGGAAGGCTGAGGTAGGGTGTTGTGCCTGAGGTAGGAGAAATGATTCTCTGAGTTGTAGGTCGTGGTGAAGGCTAAGGTAGGGCTTAATTACCTGAGTTGTAGGAGTGTGGACTCACTCTGAGTTGTAGGAACCTTGACTGGGTTCTGAGCTATAAGATCTGTAGATCTGAGAAGGAAGGAAGAAGTTTGGCCGAATCTAGCACACTGCTAGATAGGTGACGGGGGAAAGTGGATGTACCCATCATTTGGGGAACCACTATAAAACTGTGTGCCATCTGTGATTGTGTGTGATTGTGTGATTTCTATGATGTGGTAGCAGTAGATCTGTTTAATTCTATATGATTAACTGAATTAATATTCTGCCTTACTTAAAAAATAAATGTACCTATTAACCCCCCGCCCCCTCTAGGTGTTTAGGTTATCTTGAAACCAATTCTTTCAAGTGGTATCAGAGGGAGGTTACTCAAAGATAGACTTAACAGTCTGAGTAAGATCTGTGAGGTAGAATAAATTAGAAAATATGGGTTCAGGAGAAAATCATAAGGAACTTGGTTCCATGAGGTTGCCCATATGCAGGAAGGATATCTTTTGAATATGGAAAGAAAGGGTCATATTGTTTATGGAAGAATCTAATCCAAGAATATGTATAACTGTTAAGGAAGGGCCTTATATTCCAATGAAAGTCTCAGTTCTTGATGCTAATCAGAGGACACCAAAAGACTTTTCAGAAATGACTAAGGATGAGATTATCTTGGCTACTATGGACAAGAGAGCTCAAAATATTATAGTGAGTGCCATATATGACTCAACATTCCAAAATCTGATTCACTGTAAAACCTCCAAGGAGATGTGAGACACATTGATAGTCTACATGGAGGGATCAGAAGAAGTTAGACAAGATAGAAAGTCAATGCTTAATCAGGAATATGAGAGCTTCAGACAAAGCAAATCAGACAGCATCACTGAATATTACAAGAAGTTCTTCAGAATTGTGAATGAACTAATGTCATATGGAAGGGTATTTAGTACATATGAGTTGAATGTTAAATTCCATAGATCTTTGACTAAGGATTGGGATAGCAAGATCTGTGCCATTAGGGAAGTGGCCAGACTGGCAGAAATCTCTCCTCCAACATTATTTGGCAAATTGCTTCCTTATGAAATGCAACTCATGGCCAGAAAGGAGGAAGAGAAAAGTACTAAAGTTGACCATAGAGAAAAGTCAGTGGCCTTCAAGGCAGAAGCCACAAGAAAGGACAGGAGGATGTCTCCATCTCCTCCTAAGAAAGCTGCAGAAGTGATCTCTGAAAGTTCAGATAGTCACACCTCAGACAGCAATCATTCTGATGAGGGCTTTGCTACCTTCACAAGGCAGTTTCAGATATTTTTGAAGAAGAAGCAATGGAGAACTAAGTCATTCTCCTCTCAGTCCAACGATGAGTATTATCAGAAAAGGAAGTCATCTAGAAAGGACAAGAGTAGGTCAAAACCTAGCAAATCAACAACTACAAAGATTATGTGATATTGCTGCAATAGACCTGGACATGTAGTAGCTGATTGTCTAGACAAAAAAAAAGAATTTGTAGATAAGAAGAAGTCTCAGAATAAGAACAAGAAGGAGAAATCCTTTGTAACAAAGAAAGAGAAAAGCTGGACAGATCCATCATCTTCAGATTCTGAATCTGTTGCTGAAGCTTATATTGGTCTGTTTGCAACAGAAGAAGAGACTGAGTTCTTGCAATTGCTGGACTCAATAAATGGAACTGAAGATCATTAGTGCAAAGGGCTGATGACCCTGACTGATGAAGATCACTGCCAGGATCAGCCTGGTCCAAATAAGGTAAAAATCTTATCTGAAGATTCTGATTATTTCACTGGCTCAGAATCAGAAGCATCTGCATCAAGAGATGTGGATGGATCTGAATCTGAAGGAGATATTCATCAACTTATAGATGAATATGATGATTTGTTGCAGGCATTTAAGAGATGCAAAAAACCTGACTAAAATTCAGGCTAAGGAAATTGTAGCTCTTAAGTTGGCTGCATCTGATTCAAAAAAACTGCTGGATCAGAAGATGAATGAGATTGCCAAGCTGAAAAACATAACTGTTATTCAGATGGGAACAATCACATTCAAGAGTGATTAAATCAAAAGTCTGGAAGTCAGACTTCAGAAGGAAAAAGATTTAGTGGCTAGTTTCTCTAAGCCAAAATCTGTCCTTCCCTTAATTGATGACTTTGTGTCTCAAAAGGGTAAGGCAGGATTGGGTTTTAAAGGAAATACTAGGGCAGCTAATTCCAAAAGGAAAAAAGAAATCCCCAGTTAAGCCACTTGTCTTTAATCCCCCTATTGCTCTCAGAAAAGTGCAACAGCCTACCATTAGTAATGATCATGATATCATACATGGTCATGGTAAGCCTGACATTCTAAATGACATGAGGTATCCATCACTCAAGCAAAGAAACATTGTACCTAGAAAGAGGTATAGTAGATATGAGTGCTGGTGTTGTGGCAAGGTGGGACACTTTGCCATTGACTGTTGGCATAACACTAGTGTCAGGATGAATGACAGCTTACCTGGAAGAAGGGCTGTTACAAATTATGCTAAAATTCAGTCTAACCTGAACCAAGGACCCAATAATAATTTGGGTTCTAAGGTTAAGTAATTATTTGTTGCAGATAAGTCCAAGTGGCCATGCCCCTTTATGGTACTTGGACAGTGGATGTTCCAGACATACGATTGGAACAAGAGGATTGATGAAGGACTACTCACCCATATTGAATGGACCTAAAGTAATCTTTGGTGTTTCTGAAAAAGGAGTCATCAAAGGGGTTGGTAACATTTCTAACAGCTCCATTACTATCACTCAAGTGGCTTATGTGAAGGGTTTGAAACATAAATTGATAAGCATAAGTCAACTGATTGATCTTGGATATGACATTTCATTCATTAAGAATGGTTGTCATATTAAAAGGTCAAGTGATCAGAAGATCATGTTGACTGGTTATAGGAAAGGAAATGTGTATTGCCTAAACTTTGTGAGTGAGAATAAAGATTCTCCTATTTGTCTGGTAGCTGATGAGAAAGCCTCTCATTGTGTCAAATGGCACAAGAGGCTAGCTCATCTAAACTACAAGACTATTGGTCAACTCTTTAATAAATAGTTAGTGAGGAATGATCCTCAAGTTAAGTGCATTAAGGATGGGATATGCTCAGCTTGTCAAAAAAGGCAAGCAAACAAGATCCTCCTTTCATAGCCTTGAAACCAAAGACTCAGTGAGGTGTTTATACCTCCTGCATATGGATTTATTTGGTCCAATGCCAGTTCAGAGTCTAGGTAGGAAAGTCTACACTTCTGTGGTTATAGATGACTATTCTAGATTTTCATGGGTTTTCTTTCTGAGGCAGAAATCTGAAACCCCAACTGTTTTCTGCAACTTTGTTAAGCAAATTCAGAATGAACTGAACAATTCAGTGGTCAAAATCAGAAGTGACCATGGAACTGAATTTCAATCTTAAAATATGACAAAGTTGTGTGAAGAATTTGGGATTCATCAGGAATTCTCCTCACCTAGAACTTCTCAGCAAAATGGAATTGCTGAAAGAAAGAATAGGACTCTCATTGAGGCTGGTAGAACTCTATTGAGTGACACTTCTCTCCCAGAATATTTCTGGGCTGAGCCAGTAAACACTGCATGTCATGTGCTTAATATGGCTTCCATCACTAAGAGCCACAAAAAGACACCATATGAGGTTATGAAAGGCAGAAAACCAAACTTATCCTATTTTAGGATCTTTGGTTGCAAGTGCTATGTACTTAACAATGGAAAGTCTTACCTAACAAAGTTTGCTGCAAAATCCCAGGATGGGATATTTGTGTAACAACCCAATTTTTCTCAGCAGACAACTTTTCGGGTGACATGGCCTGGGTCATGGGCGTATCCCAGGGCATGTCGAGCCCATGTCGATGATCTCCTGGGAGTCGACGTTTTTCGCTTGACGATGTGTCGAGAGAAGGCACACGGCCAAGGACACGGGCGTGTCCAAGGCCGTGTCGTGTGTTCGACGAAAATTGCTCGACGATCGTCGAGTGTTGAGATGTGGTCGTCGAGTGTCGAGAAGTGGGTGAACACGGCCTGTGACACGGGTGTGTCACCGGGCGTGTCCCTTTGGGTCGACGAACTCAGCCCGATGAAGTTTTCGCTAGGGCGTGTCTTAGTGCTGTGTAGGGCACACGGCCTGTGACACGGGCGTGTCATAGGCCGTGTGAGTCTCGGGCGATTTTGGGATTTTTTTTCGCCTGTGAACACGGCCACAGACACGGGCGTGTCTGAAGGCGTGTCGGGTGACACGGCCTAGGACACAGGAGTGTCCCATGGGCGTGTCACTGGTTTCGATAAGTCAGTTGAGCACCGCTTGAGGCACACGGCCATGGACACGGGCGTGTCACAGGCCGTGTCAGGCAAAAATTTTCTTTTCTGGCAAAATCGTGGTCGTCCGTTCTTTCAGCTGGGATCCAATGGCTGAACTGCCTCCCTATTTCCTTAAGTCCGTGAATGAGAAGAGAAATCTCATTTCTCATTTGGTCTACTCTTTCTTCATTACTAGTGAGAGAAAGGGAGAGGTAGAAGGAGGAGGAGGCAAGGGCTGGTCACCGGTGGTGCTGCGGTTTACCGACGAGAGATCTGAAGCCGGCGTTGCAGAGGAAAAGCTCTTGTGAGTCGTTCAAGCCAGCTTAGAGTTCATGGCACCGAAGAGGGCTTCAAGGGTAATGACTTTTCTTCCTAGCCATGTGAAGGCTTCCTTTTTGGCATATGTTTGTTATTCCCCCACCAAGAGGTGGTTGTTTTTGGGATTCTTTTGGGTGATTCATAAAATCCCCTTTGTTGGCATATAGATCCGGAAATGGAGTACGGAATAGGCATGCTGTGTGAAGCCCATATGGACAAGTTGGTCTGGATTGGTGATGTTGCATTCGAATCGGAGAATACTCCGTGATAACCGTGTAGTTTAAGGAGTCAACGGGTTATGCCTATGAAGAGGAGTAGCAGGAAGTACTGGAGTGGTAGTCCAGGAAAATATATGTGTTATGATTGTGCCATGGGGTCGTACCTATGAATGAGTAACAGGAAGTACTGGTGTGACCAGGAAAGGCCTTTTGTGATGCTTGATGTCGTAGGGTGTCCACCTGTGAAGAGAGTAATAGGAAGTACTGGTGCACCCAGGAAAGACCCCTGATATTGGTGATATTGCAGTGTCCACCTGTGAAGAGAGTAACAGGAAGTACTGGTGTGCCCAGGAAAGACCCGCTGTTGTTATGAAAAGAATGGGTGTAAGAAATACCCAGGCTGTGTGCCAAGAACAGGATTGGTGAGACTGACCCGCGCCTTTGATGAAGCCGCGAGTATGTTGTACTCGGAGAGGGCAAGACGATTTGAGCAACGGGGGGTGGAGGATCCGACCTACGTTATGTCCGTCCGACGTGGACCAAAAAGGGGTGGTCTGTTGGAGCGCATAACAAGAGTTTTAGGCATGCGCGTCATGACACAATGGGGGGCTACGGGCCATCCCGGTGTAGTAAGACTAGAACTCCGGCTGCACGCTATGGAGTAAATGCTCAAGAGATTTACCATTGGGTTGTGAACCTAATACGGTGGTGGGCAAGTGCTTTGCCAGAACACCAAAAAGGTGCCCTGAGTGCACAGACCGTTAGGCCGGGTGGCGAATGGTTGTGATGGTATGTGTGTGTGTGAAAGCACATTATATGATATAATGACATGCTTGTGATGATATGCCTGCAGGGAAGATTACCGCTGCCCCAAGAGAAGGGGTAGGGTCGTTATACTTTGGTTAGCTAAATGCTGACCGTTGCCTCTGTTTGCTACCGTTGGGTGGATTGTCCCTATACAGGTGCTGGAGAGCCAAGCGAGATGCATAAAGGTTGATGTTCCTACTGCTGTTGCTGCTGCTTCTAGCCCTCAGAGGCTTATGTTGCTTGTTGTGCGTTTGCTTTTATTGTGGCCGGCCTGCGTGCCACTATTTGGGCCACTATTTGAAAAGCCATGTAAGGCTATAAGGCCAACTTTTGTACTCTTGTAAGACATTCCTATGTAAGATAGATACAACGTGGGGTTGTGTTATATGTTGGACATTCACTTGTGGAGTTCACATTTTCGTATAGGCTTCCGCTAGAATGCTTTGTGTTAGGTGCACTGCGTACTCTGATATCATCTCGTAGCTTCATCGTCTGTTTTATGGTATATGTTGTGGGGCCCCGGCCGGACCTTCTAGTATATACCATATGAACGGATGGGGTTGTTAAATTTTTGGTATCGGTTGTTTTGGTCTTTCCCTTTCGAAGTCGTGGTTGCCTTCTTTTGTGGGGTGGCGAGCACGTGTTTGTGTGAACCACAGTATACGATTGAACTCCTGAATGTCCATGCTAGGAATGTAAATTCATGTGTTTAAGGAACCTGCACGTTCCTATTTTGTGTTGTTTGCTTGTGTACGGCCGCTAATGTGTGTGTCTTGTCCACCTTTAGGTGACACAGAGTGGAGCTGGGCAGTCTGAGCCCCAGCGTTCTGATGAAAGTACGGTACCAGCCGAGGTTCCTACACCTCCACCGTCTGCGGAACATGTGTGTTTGGTTGCTGAAGCTTTATTTACCATGATCCAAGGCCAGCCACTTAGGCAGGAACAAGCGGCTGTGAGGCCAGAACAGGTGGCAGCAAGGCCTGAACCTGTAGTGGATGTGGCTCCTCGAGCGGCTGAGAAGCAGCTGACGCGGTTTATGAGTTTCCATCCGCCTACGTTTTCGGGAGCGGGAACTCCTATGCAGGCTGAGGATTGGCTATCGCGCGTCAAGAGAGTCATGATGGCGATTGGAACAACGGAGCATCAGAACGTCACCTTAGCTACCTTCTTGCTTGAAGGCGAAGCTAGATTGTGGTGGGATGAGATGGAGTTGCATCACTTGGTGGGTCATCCTTTAACACAAGTATAAATGGAAGAATTCTCCCGACTCTTCCTAGCGAAGCACCTTCTTGCGGCGAAGCGGATAGCCATGGAAAATGAATTCCAACGGCTGACGCAAGGTGATGGAAGTGTTGACGCGTACCTGCATGAGTTTACTTGCTTAGGGTTGTATGCGGGTTCTATTTTTGCTGATGAGCTGAGGAAGCCCAATCGGTTCTATGCAGGACTAAGGGACGAGCTGAGGTTCCTGGTTTCGCGTTCTGTTAACCAAGGTTTCCAATCATTGGTTGACACTGCGAGCGCACTGGAAAAGGATATCAAGATGGTGCAGGGGAAGAGAGCTTTGGCTGTGACGCAACCGGAGTGGAAGGTACCCCGATCTGGGAAACCATTTTATAAGAAGAAATGGGGCAAGAAGTCCAAGACTAGTGGACAAGCTCATTCATTAGTTACAACGGGAGCAACGTCGGGGGCTACCTCAAAGTCGGATACACGTATCTGCTATCATTGTGGTCATATGGGGCATATTGCTCGAGATTGTCGGGTACCGCCAAAGAGTGAAAAGAAGGCGGGAGCGTCGTATGCAGAAAAAGGAAAGGTGGTGGTGGACTCCTCTGCCTCATAGGCACAACCCCGGGTCTACAATCTTGGCATGCAGGAGGCCATCAAGCAGAGTGATGTCATCATAGGTATGAGTTTAGTTTAGCATAGTATATTGCTTGTATGCATTGTTTAGTGCATATATGTTTGCGGTTTGTGTGTGTGATATGATTATCACAGGCTTTGTGATGATTCGGGACACGCTGGCGCGAGCATTGTTTGATACGGGTGCATCGCATTTGTTTCTGTCTAGTGAGTTTATAGCGTGGCTTGGGATACCTAGTCGTGCAAAGACAGATAGCGTCAGAGTGGTGTTGTCGAATGGTTGTTGGATGCTTGCGGATCAAGCTTGCGATGTGGAGGTCCAAATAGGAAGTCGGGAGTTTAGTTTGACTGCATCTGTTTTGCCGATATCAGAATTCGACGTTATTTTTGGTATGGATTGGCTTGTGGAGCAGCATGCCATGATTGATTTCCAGTCCAAAGAGATCACGTTGGGCCAGAATACCGAACATGAGACAAAGTTCGCGGGTATGCGAGGAGTGGGAGGAACGTTGATATCTACACTCCAGGTAGTCATGGCTGTTCGGAAGGGTGCGGAATGTTACTTCGCACTGATTCAGGTTGTTTAGCCTAAGGCCCGTGTGTGCGAGGTTCCGATTGTGGCGGAATTTACAGATGTGTTTCCCACGGATCTCCCTGGGCTACCACCCCAGCGGGAGATTGACTTCACGATCGAGTTGGTGTCAGGTGCGAAACCTGTGGCCCGCTGGCCATATCGCGTCGCGCCAAAGGCGATGGCTGAGTTGAAGGTCCAACTACAAGAATTGCTGGAGCAAGGTTATATACGCCCAAGCATGTCACCTTGGAGCGCGCCTGTGCTTTTTGTGAAGAAGAAAGATAGGGGGTTGCGGTTATGTATTGATTACCGTGAACTGAACAAGCTGACCGAGAAGAATAAATATCTGATACCCCGGATTGATGAGTTATTCGATCAGCTGGTGGGCTCGACCGTCTATTCGAAGTTGGACCTGAAGTCTGGTTATTACCAGTTGAGAATTCGGGAAGGTGACATTCCCAAAACCGCATTTGGAATGCGTTACGGGCACTATGAGTTCACAGTCATGCCATTTGGACTGTATAATGCGCCCTCGGTGTTTATGGATCTGATGCACCATATTTTTCGAGAGTGCCTGGATCTGTTTGTGATAGTGTTCATTGATGACATCCTGGTGTACTCGAAGTCGAAAGCTGAACATGAGATGCACTTGCGGTTGGTGTTGAACACATTGAGGCAAAATCAGCTCTACGCCAAGTTCTCGAAGTGCGAGTTTTGTCTATTGTCGGTGGCTTTCCTAGGCCATATGGTGAGTGGAGCGGGCATTGCAGTGGATCCAGCGAAGATAAGGGCTATATAGGAGTGGCCGGTATTGTCTTCCGTGGCCGAAGTCAGGAGTTTCCTTGGACTTGCGGGCTACTATCAAAGATTTGTGGAAAACTTCTCGCGGATTGCTTTGCCACTAACCACACTGACGTGAAAAGATCAGAAGTTCGTTTGGATGCCAGAGTGCGCACGAGCTTTTGAAGAGCTGAAGGTTCGGTTGACCACGACGGCGATGTTGTCTTCGCCAAGTGGGACCGATGGATTTGTGATCTATAGTGATGGCTCAGGGAGCGGCTTAGGATGCGTTCTTCTGCAGAATGGAAAGGTAATTGCTTATGGCTCATGCCAACTGAAGGTGCACGAGCGAAATTATCCTGTCAATGATTTGGAATTAGCGGTGGTGATTTTTGCACTCAAGTTGTGGCGACACTACCTTTATGGAGTGAAGGTGGAGATCTATACAGATCATAAGAGCCTAAAGTACCTATTGGAGCAGAAAAATTTGAACATGCGACAACGAAGGTGGTTGGAGTTCCTTGGGGACTACATTTTTGAGATTCACTATACGCCCGAGAAGGGGAATGTTGTCGCGGATGCCTTGAGTCGGAGGATTCCGGCTAGAGCGAATTGGTTACAAAGACATGATGAACGTCTTATCCAGGAATTGGAAGCAATAGAGATATATTGTGTTGCCAATAATTCCACTGCCACTGCATGTTTGAACTGGACCGAGGTGCAATGTGACCTTGCGGACCGAGTTCGACGGGCAACAGAGTTGGATGAACACCTCTTACGCTATGTTAATGAAGGGCCAGAAGACAAATTTTCCTGGAATGACGGTCTTTTGCGAAAAGAGGTCCATTTGTGCGTCCCGAATGTCGGTAAATTGAGGGAAGAACTAATGTATGAAGCACATTATACAAAGTATTCCATTCACCCCAGGAGCACGAAGATGTTCAACGATATGAGAAAGCTATTCTGGTTGCCAGGGCTCAAGAGAGATGTTGCCCTCTATGTATCCAAATGCCAAACATGTGCGATGGTGAAGGCGGAATGCCAAAAGCCGGGCGGTTATTTGAAGTCGCTGCCGATCCCAGAGTGGAAATTTGACGATATTTCCATGGATTTTGTGCACGGGTTTCTGAGATCGCAGCGAGAAAATGATTCCATTTGGGTGATTGTTGACCGGCTAACTAAAGTGGCACATTTTCTACCGAACAGGCTTGAAGATTTAGTTGAAAGTTTGGCAAAATTATATGTTGACCAGTTAGTACGGCTTCACGGTGTTACTCGGAGCATCGTAAGTGATCGAGATGGGCGATTCACATCAAATGATTGGAGGCTAGTTCACAGACTGTTGGGCACGAAATTGACTTTCAGTACGGCCTTTCATCCCCAAACGGATGGTCAAACTGAACGTACCAACAGAACGATGGAGGACATGCTCCGAATGTGCGCCCTCGACTTCGGAAAGAGATGGGAAGATCATCTCTATATGGTGGGGTTTGCATATAATAACAGCTACTAGGTGAGCATTGGGATGGCACCATATGAAGCGCTATATGGCAGGAAGTGTCGTACTCCCTTGGCTTGGGTAGAAGAGGGCGAAGCTCGAGTGTATAAACCAAATGAGGTTGATGAAGCAAACTCAACCATACGGACTATTCGAGAGAGGCTACTTATTGCTCAAGATCGATAAGCTAAGTACTACAACGCCAAGTACCGGAACGTGGAATTTGCGGTTGGCGACTGGGTCTACTTGAAGATCAAGCCATTTAAAGGTTTCTCCAGGATTCGACGTTTGAAAAAGTTGAGTCCAAGATATTTGGGTCCCTTTGAAGTGGTTGAGCGAGTTGGCGAAGCGGCTTATCGGCTGGCTCTATCGGCAGACTTGGGTGGATTACATGATGTATTTCACATCTCGGTGCTTCGGAAGACCGTTAGAGATCCAGCTCAAGTAATCGCAGATGATTGTGTGTCGGTGGAGTATGGGCTAACAATGAGAGTTAGACCCATTCAGATCGAGGATCGAGCCGAGAAACAGTTGCGGAACAAGACGGTCGACATGGTTAAAGTCCGGTGGGACAACTGCGGTCGTGAAGAACTTACATGGGAGCGAGAGCAAAGCATGTGAGAAGAGTTTCCCAAGCTGTTTCTGTAATCCGTGGAGAGCATATTGTGTTGTAACATAAAAAGTTTAATATTATAACTTTTTGGTTGTTGATTGCTTGTTACCTTCCTGTGTCTGAATTTCGAGGACGAAATTTTTTATAGGAGGGGAGGGTTGTAACAGCCCAGTTTTTCTCAGCAGGCAACTTTTCGGGTGACACGGCCTGGGACACGGGTGTGTCCCAGGGCGTGTCGAGCCCGTGTCGACAATCTCCTGGGAGTCGATGTTTTTTGCTCTACGATGTGTCGAGAGAAGGCACACGGCCAAGGACACAGGCGCATCCAAGGCCGTGTTGTGTGTTCGACGAAAATTGCTCGACGATCGTCGAGTGTCGAGATGTGGTCGTCGAGTGTCGAGAAGTGGGTGAACACGGCGTGTAACACGGGCGTGTCACAGGGCGTGTCCCTTCGGGTCGACGAACTCAGCACGACGAAGTTTGTGCTAGGGCGTGTCTTAGTGTCGTGTAGGGAACACATCCTGGGACACGGGCGTGTCACAGGCAGTGTGAGTCTCGGGCGATTTTGGGATTTTTTTTCGCCTGTGAACACGGCCACAGACACGGGCATGTATGAAGTCGTGTCGGGTGACACGGCCCAGGACACGGGCGTGTCCCATGGACATGTCACTGTTTGGATAAGTCGGTTGAGCACCTCTTGAGGCACACGGCCATGGATACGGGCGTGTCACAGGCCGTGTCAGGCAAAAATTAGCTTTTCTGGCAAAATTGTGGCCGTCTGTTCTTTCAACTGGGATCCAATGGCTGAACTGCCTCCCTATTTCCTTAAGGCTGTGAATGAGAAGAGAAATCTCATTTCTCATTTGGTCTTCTCTTTCTTAATTACTAGTGAGATAAAAGGAGAGGAAGAAGGAGGAGGAGATGAGGGGCTGGTCACCGGTAGTGCTGCGGTTTACCGACGAGAGATCCGAAGCCGGCGTTGCAGAGGAAAAGCTCTTGTGAGTCATTCAAGCCAGCTTAGAGTTCATGGCGCCGAAGAGGGCTTCAAGGGTAATGACTTTTCTTCCTAGCCATGTGAAGGCTTCCTTTTGGCATATGTTTGTGATTCCCCCATTAAGAGGTGGTTGTTTTGGGAGTCTTTTGGGTGATTCATGAAATCCACTTTGTTGGTATATAGATCTGGAAATGGAGTACGGAATAGGCATGCTGTGTGAAGCCCATCTAGACAGGTTGGTCTGGATTGGTGATGTTGCATTCGAATCGGAGAAGACTCCGTGATAACCGTGTAGTTTAAGGAGTCAACGGGTTATGCCTATGAAGAGGAGTAGCAGGAAGTACTGGAGTGGTAGTCCAGGAAAATATCTGTGTTATGCTTGTGCCATTGGGTCGTACCTGTGAATGAGTAACAGGAAGTACTGGTGTGACCAGGAAAGGCCTTTTGTGATGCTTGATGTCGTACGGTGTCCACCTGTGAAGAGAGTAACAGGAAGTACTGGTGTGCCAAGGAAAGACGCCTGACATTGGTGGTATTACGGTGTCCACCTGTGAAGAGAGTAACAAGAAGTATTGGGGTGCACAGGAAAGACCCGCTGTTGTTATGAAAAGAATGGGTGTAAGAAATACCCAGGCTGTGTTCCAAGAACAGGATTGGTGAGACCGACTCGCGCCTTTGATGAAGCCGCGAGTATGCCGTACTCGGAGAGGGCAAGGCGATTTGAACAATGGGGGGGTGGAGGATCCGACCTGCGTTATGTCCGTCCGATGTGGACCAAAAAGGGGTGGTCTGTTGGAGCGCATAACAAGAGTCTTAGGCCTATGCGCCATGACACAATGGGGGGCTACGAGCCATCCCGGTGTAGTAATACTAAAATTCCGGCTGCACGCCATGGAGTAAATGCTCAAGAGATTTACTGTTGGGTTGTGACCCTAATACGGTGGTGGGCAAGTGCTTTGCCAGAACACCAAAAAGGTGCCCTGAGTGCACAGACCGTTAGGCCGGGTGGCGAGCGGTTGTGATGGCATGTGTGCGTGAAAGCACATTATATGATATAGTGTCATGCTTGTGATGATATGCCTGCAGGGAAGATTACCACTGCCCCGAGAGAAGGGGTATGGTCGTTATACTTTGGTCAGCTGAATGCTGATCGTTGCCTCTGTTTGCCACCGTCGGGTGGATTGTCCCTGTACAAGTACTGGAGAGCCAAGCGGGATGCATAAAGGTTGATGTTCCTGCTGCTGTTGCTGCTACTGCTGCTAGCCCTCGGAGGCTTATGTTGCTTGTTGTGTGTTTGATTTTATTGTGGCCGGCCTGCGCGCCACTGTTTGTGCCACTGTTTGAAAAGCCATGTAAGGCCATAAGGCCAACTTTTGTACTCTCGTAAGACATTCCTATGTAAGATAGATACAACGTGGGGTTCTGTTATATGTTGGACATTCACTTATGGAGTTCACATTTTCGTATAGGCTTCTGCTAGAATGCTTTGTGTTAGGTGCACTGCATGCTCTGATATCATCTCGTAGCATCATCGTCTGTTTTGTGGTATATGCTGTGGGGCCCCGGTTGGACCTTCTAGTATATACCATGTGAACGGATGGGGTTGTTACAATTTATTGGGTACAGCAACAATAGTAAGGCATATAGAGTCTATAACTTGACTACTCAAGTTGTAGAAGAGTCTGTTCATGTTATATTTAATGAATCAAGACTTATTAACAGTGAGTTGCCAAGTAGTTCTTGTAGCTCTACAGGTATAAAAGAGAAGATGGACATGCTGACTATCAAAGAAGATCAAACTGCAAGGCAGGAAGAGGGCATAGACTTTGATCAAACATTTGCCCCTGTGGTAAGGTTGGAAGCAATAAGGCTATTCCTAGCCTATGCATCCTATCAGGGTTTCAAAGTGTTCCAAATGGATGTTAAGTCAGCCTTCCTGAATGGAGACTTAAAGGAGGAAGTCTATGTAGAACAGCCATCAGGTTTTATTGATCCACTCTATCCTAATTATGTGTATAGGCTTAGGAGAGTCCTATATGGTTTGAAACAAGCCCCAAGTGCTTGGTATGAAACCTTATCTACTTTCCTCATTGAGAACAAATTCTCAAGGGGGAAAATAGACAAAACTCTATTCCTTAGGGAATCCAAAGGGAAGATAATCCTAGTCCAGATATATGTTGATGACATAATATTTGGTTCTACTGAAAACACCTTTGTAGGAAGTTTGTTAAACTTATGCAAGGGAAGTTTGAGATGAGCAGTATGGGAGAACTTAAGTTCTTCTTGGGACTCCAAGTAAGACAGACTGATAATGTCCTATCCATATCTTAGTCTAAGTTCACCTAGGAGTTAATTAAGAAGTATGGTATGGAATCATTCACTACCATGAGAAATCCAATGAGGACAAGTATGCCTTTAAGCAAAGATGATGTAGAAAAACATGTAGATGAATCTTTGTATAGAGGGATAGTTGGCTCCCTCCTTTATCTGACTGCTAGTAGACCTGACATCATGTATGCTACATGTTTTTGTGCTAGGTACCAATCATGCCCAAAATAATCTCATTATATTGTTGTTAAGAGGATTTTGAGATATCTCAAGGGCACACCTAATCTAGGCCTTTGGTACCCTAAGAATAGAGATTTTCTACTGACTGGATATTCAGATGTAGACTTTATAGGATGCAAAGTAGATAGGAAAAGCACAACAGGCACCTGTCAATTTCTAGGAAGAAGATTGGTGTCATGGTGCTGTAAGAAGCAGACTAGTGTGGCAATATCCATAGCTGAGTCTGAGTATGTAGCTGCAGGGAGCTGTTGTGCACAGCTGTTGTGTATACATCATCAGCTTAAAGATTATGGTATCCAAGTAAGTAGAACCCCCTTATTCTGTGATTCTACAAGTGTTATTTTTATTGCTAATAATTTTGTTTCTCATAGTAGAACAAAACATATAGAAATAAGATATCATTTTCTTAGGAATCATGTATAAAAAGAGGATATATGTTTAGAATTTGTCAATACAAGTTTTCAAATTGATGATATGTTCACCAAGCCATTGGATGAAACTAAATTCAATAATTTTAAAATTTAATTAGGTATGCTGAACATAGAATAGATTGACAAATTTGTCCAAGTAATTTTGTGTCGATACAAAAAGAGGTCTATGTCGACACAGAGAAGTTGTGTTGTCACATCTAGAAAATTGGTGTCAACACTTCATAGAAGTTGTGTCGACACATCTAGAAAATTGATGTCGACACTTCAGAGAAGTAGTGTCGATACATCCAGAAGTTGTGTCGACACTTAGAATTAGAGTCGACACAGAATTTCTGTTGAACTAATAAGTATGTCTATGTCGACACATCATCAATTGGTGTCGACACATAGAAGTCAACACTTTTATCGAGACATTAGCAGTCTGTGTCGACACCATCTCATCAGTGTCGACACACTAGGTAAATTTTGACGCGCCTTTTGACCTTCAATGTTTAGACACATATAAATAGGTCTAGCACATACCCTATCGACACGCTCTCCAGATTTTTGAGACTAGATTCTTGTGTCGACAAACTCTCTCTTCTCCCTTCAAGATTTCTCACCATCCCCATGGAGCCGAAACTTGACGAAAACATGAACGAGGGATATGAACTAGTACGGAATGCCTTTGACGATGCTGAACCAGCGATTAAAGATGTGATAGCTCTAATTGCAAAAAATGTCTTGGAGTATTTGACATCAGAACCTACAAAGATATGGAAGAAGGAAATCATTGAGTTCTATGGAGTTGCAACTCAGGATTCAACTGGACAAAAAATTAGGTCATCAGTCCAGGGTACTAAAATCAAACTCACCATGAAGAGCTTACGAAAAACTCTTCATCTGCCCAAAACTCAAGAAGACGAAGAAGTTATATCTTCCAAGACTAGGGAAGCACTCTAGTGGTGTGGATTAGATTCCACCATGAAAATTGGATCATCCATGAATAGAAAAGGAATAAATGTTCAAGGAAAATTGCTTTCTGAAGTAGTTGGCAAAGTCATTGAAAGATATGGTACCTAAACACCTAGAGGGGGGGTGAATAGGTGACCTAAACCTTTTTGCAATTTTGTTGGCAGCTCAACAGTTATTTCACAGATTATTACAACTAACAGCAATTACAGAAATAAACAGTAATTCCACAGCACAGCACAGCACAGAAGACACACTAATTTATAGTGGTTCCCCAATCTTTGGGTACATCCACTTTCCCCCTTCGCCTATCTAGCAGTGTACTAGATTCGGCCAAACTTCTCCACTAACTCAGAACCCAACTAGGTTCCTACCTCAGGCCCAAAGCCTTACACTCAGCCAAAAGGCCTACACTCAGCCACCCAGGCCTACACTCAGCCAATTAAGGCCTACACTCAGAGTTCTTCAACTCCTACACTCAGGCAAGCAAGCCCTACCCTCAGCCTTTATAATATAGGCTTACAATTCTCTCAGATCCAATGGATCCTACAAGTTAAAATAGAAAGTACAATAGCTAACTCTACAACTCAGAAAATAAGAGAGGAGTTGAGAGATTCTTGAAGAGTTCTTGGAAGAACTCAGTTAGATCCAAACTGACTTAGCTTCCTTCAAAGCTTCTTGATTAGAACTGAATTAGTCTGAATCTTCTGCAGTTTTTCCTTGACCTCTGCTTCTTGAAATCCAGATGACTCTGAATTCTTCTTCTCAGCCTTAGTTCCAAAGACTGAATACTTGGTTGGAGCTCTCTCTCTCCAACTTCTTAGATCTGCTGATGCACAGCAAGATCTTCTTGTGTTGATACTCAATATACCTCTTTTACAAAGATCTGAACTCTCTCTATCAAAAACTTTTTCAACCACTTCTATATCACTTTTTCAATCACAACAACAACAGTTTTTGTAAACTATGGATGCCTATTTATAGGCTTCCTTCATGGTAACCGGCTGGTCCGGTTTATAACAGACTTCTGATATCTCTGATAGTTGATGTAGACCGGCTGGATCGGCAGCTGTCTTGTCAACCAGTCACTTCTTGAAATTCTCTAACTGTCAGATAGTGTCGATACTTTCTGTTCTTAAGTGTCGACACTTATAGCCCAAGTGTCGACACATGTTGTGTAAGTGTCGACACAAGTCTACAAGGTGTCGACACAATTCCTTGTATGCCTCGACACAGATTCTTCTGCATGTGTCGACACTGAAATTGAGTGTCGACACAAGTACTTGTACTTCATTCTTTTAACTGTATCCTTCTAAGTGTCGACACATGTTCTTTGTGTCGACACATCTTTATGTGTTGAAACTGTCAAGTGTCGACACTACTTCTTGGTGTCGACACAAGTCTTCAATCTTGATTCTTCAGCTGAGTGTCGACACATTCCTTTAGTGTCGACACTTGTACTTAGAATATTTTGTAACTTTTCTGTTCTTTGCTAAGTGTCGACACAGCTCCTTGTGTCGACACTTTCTTCAAGTGTAGAGTCTTTAGCTAAGTGTCGACACATTGTGCTGAGTGTCGACACTTTCTTCAACTACTGACTCTTCAGCATAGTGTCGACACATTGTGTTGGGTGTCGACACTTTTACTTAGACTCTGCAGACTTTTGCTGAGTGTCGACACAGCTCCAAGTGTCGACACTTTCTGGTGTAGACACAGCTCTTCTAGGTGTCGACACTTCTGCTAAGTGTCGACACAGCTTTTCTGCATACTTCTTCACTGAGTGTCGACACAGCTCCAAGTGTCGACACTTTCTGTCTGGTGTCGACTCTTCATTCCAGGTGTCAACACAATGACTCCAAGTGTCGACACTGCTTGTCTGGGTGTTGACACAAGCTTTCTCAAGTGTCGACACTTTCCCTCTGGGTGTCGACACATGGACTTAGAAACTTTTAGCTTCAGTCTAGTGAATACTTAACCTGCACAAGTAACTCAAACAAACATCAAATACACTATGATGTATATCATTGAGTTAGGTGAGGCTTCTTCAAATCAGGTACATTTGACCAATGTACCCAACAATCTCCCCCTATTTGGAGAAGTCATAACCCTTAGTCAATGATATACACCACTTATAATTAAAAATTATAAAATGATGTAAAACAGGTATATGTCAACAGAGTTAAACTTAAACATGTAATAAAGCACACATGTATACTCATACAGCATTACAGAACAAACAAGAATTAGACACATTCTACTGAACAATCATGAAATATATATTTATCAAAAATTGTTCATACATTGCTTTGCAATCTATTTTCAAAGATTTACAATAATGTTTAGATGTAACAGATTACAACATTCTTCAGTTTAATCTTAGTCTAATTCTGCTCTGGTTCTTTTATGACAATGCCTTTTCCAGCTTGCACTTTGGCCTTTACAGCAGCAGCAGCAGCAGCAGGCTCAGCTTCAGCAGTCTTCTTCCCTTTGGAGTCCTTCTTCTTCTGTTCTTCAGCCTTGATTTTTTGCCTCTCAAAGTAATGATAGGGCTTAGGAAAGTACTTGCTAGGCTCCACAGCTGTTGGAGGTAGCTTTCCTAACTTAGCCTTCCTTCTATGTTGGACAATGGCTTCCTGCCTACTCTCATGCTTCCTCCATTCTGCCTCTGAGAACCACTTGTTCCTCTCATGTGCATTGTCCTTGGCTGCTTTCCAGGCTGTGAGAATGATGTTCCTAGAAGTAGGGCTCCACTGTTCAAAATCTGGTTTTTGCTCAGCAAGTTCCCTGAACTTCTTCTTTGACAGCCTAGTCTCTTCTTCTTTGTCCAAAGCCTCTTGCATAGCTGCTGTAATAGGTTGAACAACCTTTTCCAGAACAATATTAGGCTTACCAGCAGTTGGACTATACATTGTGCTTACATCAGCATGAACCATGTCAAAATCTGGAGGTGGATAGATCACCTGAGCTACTTCCTGTTGCTCACCTCCAAGATATGCACTTTGAATACCAGATTCAGCTACATTGTCATCATCACACAGGGGAGGATAGCCCAGTGTAGCTCTGATGGAATTAGAAATCCATTTGGCATGGTCAGAGCTAGCTTTGACTAACACCCTCTCCCCCTTTATGACTTCTTGGGCTACATGATCTCTCACATCATCCTTTTGGAATCTGATTTGGCTGTCCAAGTACCTGATTCCCTCTTTAAAGAAAGGTCTTAGCTTTGTAAGTTGTTCAGAAATGACCTTCTATGAATCTTTGATTGCATTCTTGACAGCAGCAATTTCTTCCTGAAATACTTTATCAAATTCAGCTTTGGCAGCAGCAGATGATGTTGAAGGTTCAGCAGACTTACTCTTCAGTTCAGTGACTATTGCATTGTGAGAAGCTGTCAGATTATCATTCATTCTCAATTGATTTTCCAGCACATAGCCTTGCTTCTGTGCTATATCATCTACTTGAGACTTGATTGTCTCCTGGTGAGTTGCCAAATAGACCACTGCATTACCACCCTTGTGGAAGCAGTCAGTCATTTCCTTCTTATTCAAATTCATTTCAAACCTGATTGATTTAATATCTTGAGCTAGATCAAATTGTAGGGACTTGTGGCCTTCATCAATATATGTCTCTATGGCCCTCCTTTGCTCATCCAGCTTAACTTGCATTGCTACCATTAGGCTACTGTAATCTGTTGATGGAGCTTGTTGGACTAGTGAGTGTTGAGCAACAGTTTGTAGAGCTTTTTTATAGCTCTGACTCCTTCTTTTGAAGACAAAGAACTTCTTCTTCTTATCTTGCTCAGCTTCATCATCCTCAGACTCTGAAGTACTTGCTATATTCACCCTATCCTTAGGGCTTGATGGTTTTTCAGTTTGCACATCTTGTGCCTTCTCAGTATCTAGCCTTATAGGCTCTTCCTGAACATCCAAGTTCTCCCCCTCAACAGCAGCACCTTTCTCTTCATCAGCAGCTGTCTTGTCCATGTCAAAGTCCTCTTGATCTAGATTCAGAAAGAGGTCTTCCATTGTATATTATGGGGGTGACTGAGCAGGAGATGTACTTGGTTCATCAGCTACAATAGATGTGTCTTGGAGAACAACATCTGGTTCTTGAGTTGCTTGCTGATTTTGCTGATGGTCATCAGACAAATCAGAATTTATTATAGAAAAATTGAAAGTATTAAGGTCAACAAGTACCTCTTGGATGAGGATGGTGGCTTGCTCACTCTCCAGTGTAGATGGTTCTGCTACACCTGGAAGCTCCCCCTGGCTTGGATCCCTAGGGATGGGGCTAGTGTGAGGCAGCTCCCCCTGAATCTCAGCCATATCTTGACCAGCAGGGGTCTTTTCTACTATCTCCTCCTCTTGATCATCAGGTGTGAACACCACCTGTTC
Organism: Platanthera guangdongensis; assembly: GCA_039583875.1. Classification (NCBI taxonomy): domain Eukaryota; kingdom Viridiplantae; phylum Streptophyta; class Magnoliopsida; order Asparagales; family Orchidaceae; genus Platanthera; species Platanthera guangdongensis. The sequence continues at coordinate 203,489 of JBBWWR010000260.1, forward strand.
TTCACTTCCAGAACTGCTTGAGGTCACTTGGGCCACAACAGCAGTTTTTCTCTTCTTCCTTGGAGGGGAATCCTTCTTAGAAGCTGGCTTCTCTGGAGTAGGAACTTCCTTAGACAGTACTCGTTCCCATCTTGAAAGTATTCTCATATCCATCCTCCTCATATGGTTGATTTTAGTTCCAGCAGCAGTGCTCATTACCTCTGGAATTGATCCAGCCAGGTAGAGACTTAGTATCCTGCCCAGATTGGGCTTCTTCAGACTTTCCTTCACTTTCTCAAATACAATCATAGACCAGTCTGTTTTGAGGTTGAAGATGATTCTGGTCATAATACTGAACATAGAGGCTGACACCCTGTCATGTCCTCCTGGTTTGCTTAGTATAACTTTGCCTACAACTTCAGACAGGAATTTGCCTTGATTATTCATTCCCTTCCTGTTGAAAACTGAACCTATTTTCATCTTAGGATCTAGACCACACCAGGTAAGTGCTTCTCTGGTCTTAGATGTGGTCACTTCCTCTTCTTCTTGAACTTTAGGTAGCTGAAGTACCTTTCTCAAAGACTTGGGTGAAATCTTGACCTTGGTGCCATGCACCCTTGACTTAATTCTGTAGCCTGAGTCATCTACAGAAGCTCCAGTAAGAAATTCTATAACTTCCTTCTTCCATATCTTGGTTGGTTCTGAAACCAAGAACTCCAATCCTGAATCGGTGACTAGGGTTACCACCGACTTGATTTCTTGATCGCCATCGTCAAAAGCACCTCGCACGAGCTCATACCCTTCGTTAACATTCTCCTCGAGCTTGGGAGCCATTAGGGTTTGAAGATTTAGTCTTGAGAAGAGAGAAATGTCGACACAAGAGTTTTGGTCTCGAAACTTTTGAAAGCGTGTCGACAAACAAAGACAGAATCCTATTTATACCTTTCTGGTTTGAAGACGAACAGGCGGGATGGATTACTAAAGATGTGTCGACACTGTCAATAAGTGTCGACACTGACTTATAATGTCTCGACACACATGTGTCGACACAAGTTTAGTCAACAGATTTTATGTGTCGACACTTGGCTAAGTGTCGACACCACTATACTCGACATGTAGTCGAGACTTTACTTAGAAAATTCTGAGTAAAACTTAAGTGTCGACACTTTATTGGATGTGTCGACACCTACTCGACATGTGTCGACACTAACATTCTGAAGTGTCGACACCAACTTCCTAGATGTGTCGACACCATTTTCCTGAAGTGTCGACACTTACTATTCTGTGTCGACATAGACTTGTCTATGTGTCGACACCTTTTTACTTAGCCAATTTTTAGTTCTGTAAACTTAGTCTAAGTTTATCATACCTAGTTCAATTTTGAACCTATTGAACTTAGCTTCTTCTAAGGGCTTAGTAAACATATCTGCTATCTGATTATCAGTTTAACATATTCAAGTGCAATATCATTTCTTTCTACATGCTCTCTAAGAAAGTGATATTTAATCTCAATATGTTTAGTTCTACTATGTGATACAGGATTGTTAGCTATTGAAATAGCACTAGTAGAATCACAGTAAAGTGGAGTTCTACTTACCTGAAATCCATAGTCTTCTAACTGATGTTGAATCCACAGAAGTTGAGCACAGCAACTTCCTGCAGCTACATATTCTGACTCAGCTGTGGAAATAGCCACACTAGTCTGCTTTTTACTGCTCCATGAAATGATTCTTCCACCTAGGAATTGACAGGATCCAGTAGTGCTCTTTCTATCTTCTTTGCATCCTGCAAAGTCTGCATCTGAATAGCCTGTTAGATCAAAATCTCCATTCCTAGGGTACCAGAGGCCTAGATAAGGTGTGCCCTTTAGATATCTCAAGATTCTCTTGACTGCAGTCAAGTGAGACTCTTTAGGGCAGGCTTGATACCTGGCACAAACACATGTAGCATACATAATGTCAGGCCTACTTGCAGTCAAGTATAGTAGGGAGCCAACTATCCCTCTATACAAGGTTTCATCTACAGGTTTCCCTGCATCATCCTTGCTTAGAGACATACTTGACCCCATAGGAGTCTTCATGGTACTGGATGAATCCATACCATACTTCCTTATGAGTTCTAGGGTGAACTTGGACTGACATATGGATAGACCACTTCCAGTCTGTTTAACTTGGAGACCCAAGAAAAACTTCAGTTCTCCCATACTACTCATCTCAAATTGACTTTGCATAAGCTTTGCAAACTTTTTGCAAAGGCTACTTTCAGTAGACCCAAATATAATGTCATCTACATATATTTGGACAAGTATGACTTTGCCTCTAGATTCCCTAAGGAATAGAGTCTTATCTATTTTCCCCCTTGAGAACTTGTTCTCAATGAGGAAACTAGATAGGGTTTCATACCAAGCTCTAGGTGCTTGTTTTAACCCATATAATGCTTTCCTAAGTCTATAGACATAATGTGGAAGAGTAGGATCAACAAAACCTGAAGGCTGCTCCACATATACTTCTTCTTTCAAATTACCATTAAGGAATGCTGACTTCACATCCATTTGGTATACTTTGAATCCTTGGTAGGTTGCATAGGCCAAGAACATCCTTATGGCTTCCAGTCTGGCTACTGGAGCAAAGGTTTGATCAAAATCAATACCTTCTTCTTGCCTATATCCTTTTGCAACCAGTCTTGCCTTATTCTTAATGATGACACCTTGTTCATCTAACTTGTTCCTGTAGATCCACTTTGTTCCTATCACATTGTGGTCTTTAGGCTTTGGAACCAGCTCCCAAACCTTGCACCTTTTGAACTGATTAAGTTCTTCTTGCATAGCTTCAGTCCACTGTGGATCTTGTATAGCTTCTTCAAATTTCTTTGGTTCTATTTGAGACAGAAAACTTGAATATACTACAGCATTCTGATTTCTGCTCCTTGTCTGAACACCTTGTCTTGGATCTCCAATTATCAGTTCTACTGGATGATCTCTTAGATGCCTGTTGGCTGGAGGCATCCTTGCTTCTGGTTGTACTTCTACAGCATCTTCATCATGCTGAGTTCCTTGTACTTCTTCAGCTCCTGGTACATGTAGTTCTCCCCCTGGACATAAGCCATCTTCTTCTACTTGCTGTCTTGCAGCAGGTACATCTTCTATGGCTAGCTTGTCCATCTTCTTAGTAAGACCTGTGGGGCTGCATACATTGCTAGACAACTCATTGTTAATTAGTTGTGTCTCATCAAAAACTACATGCACAGACTCCTCTACAACTTGTGTAGTCAAGTTGTAGACTCTATAAGCCTTACTATTATTGCTGTACCCAACAAACACTCCCTCTTGGGACTTGGCAGCAAACTTAGTTAGGTAAGACTTTCCATTGTTAAGTATGAAGCATTTACAACCAAAGATCCTAAAGTAGGATAAATTTGGTTTCCTGCCTTTCACAACTTCATAGGGGGTCTTATTTAACCTTTTAGTGATGGTAGCCCTATTTATCACATGGCATGCAGTGTTAACTGCTTCAGCCCAGAAATATTCTGGCAGTGATGAATCACTTAATAGGGTTCTACCAGCCTCTATCAAGGTCCTATTTTTCCTTTCAGCAATGCCATTTTGCTGAGGTGTTCTAGGTGAAGAGAATTCTTGAAATATCCCATAGTCTTCACACAGCTTTGTCATGCTTTCAGACTGAAACTCAGTACCATGGTCACTTCTAATTTTGACCACTGTACAGTTCAATTCATTCTGAATTTGCTTAACAAAACTATAGAAGACACTAGGTGTTTCAGATTTCTGCTTTAAGAAGAACACCCAGGAAAACCTTGAGTAGTCATCAACAACTACAAAGGTGTAGACCTTCCTACCTAAGCTGTGAACTGGCATTGGACCAAATAGATCCATATGCAAAGGTATAAACACCTCACAGCATCTTTGTTGTCTAAGCTTCTAAAGGTGGATTTAGTCTGCTTGCCCTTTTGACAAGCTGAGCAAATGCCATCTTTGACACACTTAACTTGAGGACCATTCCTCACTAACTCTTTGCTAAAGAGTTTGCTAATAGTCTTGTAGTTAAGATGAGCTAGCCTCTTGTGCCACTTGACACAATGAGAGACTGTCTCATCAGCTACAAGACAAACAGGAGAACCATTGTTCTCAATCATGAATGTCTAGACAGTAGACATTCCTCTTTCTATATCCTGTCAAAATGATCTCTTGATCACTTGACCTCTTGATATGACAACCATTTTTAACAAATGAGATGTCATACCCTACATCACTTAACTGACTTATACTAATGAGGTTGTGTTTCAACCCTTTAACATAAGCCACTTGAGTAATGGTAACAAGGTTTGAAGAGATGTTACCAAACCCTTTGATGATTCCTTTTTCAGAACCACCAAAGGTCACTTTAGGACCATTTTTGATTGGAATGTAGTCCTTCAGTAGTCCCCTAGTTCCAGTCATGTGTCTGGAACATCCACTATCCAAGTACCATGTAGGGGTATGGCCACTTGGATTCACCTGCAAAACAAATTAATGAACCTTAGAACCCAAAGTAAACTTGGGTCCTTGGTGATTGTTAGTTTGCAACTTGACATAGCTACCTACTGGCTTTCCATCAGGTAACTTGCTACTCAACTTGGCACTGGCATTGTGCCAACAATCCAAGGCAAAGTGGCCAACCTTGCCACAGCACCAGCATTCAAACTTGTTGTACCTTTGCTTAGGTACAACCTTTGCTGTCTTGACTACAGCAGGCTTGTTGAATGTTGGGGCTTTACCCTTGGACTTGAACTTGGACTGTACAGTCCTGCAGGTCTAACAAAACCTAGTCCAGCTTTGCCTTTTTGATGAACAAATTCATCAATCAATGGTAGCATACTGATTTAGGTTTTGAAAACCTGGCAGCAAGTTCTTTTTCCTTCTGGAGATTGATCTCCAGTCTCTTAATTTGATCATTCTTAAATGTAATAGTACCCATCTGAATCACAGTAATGTGTTTCAGCCTGGCTACTTCATTCAGTTTTTGATCATACTGTTTTTCAAAATCTGTTGCAGCTGCCTTGAGATCAGCAATCTCCTTTGCCTGACTTTTGGCTAGGATCTTGCTTTTCTTATAGGCTTGCAACAGTACTTGGTATTCATCTAAGAGCTGATGAATATCTCCCTCAGATTCAGAAACACTTCCATCACTTGATGAAGATAATTCTGACTCTGAACTAGAACTGGAATCTGAACTTTGAGTTGGACTTTGTACCTGACTAGGTCCTGGCTGCTCCAGGATTTTGGTACTTTCAGTCAATGCCATCAGTCCTTGGCACTGACACTCTTCTTGTTCATAGATTGATTCCATGATCTGCATAAACTCTTCTTCTTCTTCAGCAAATAGCCCTATATAGGCTTCAGCATCTGTCTCAGTGTCTGAAGAAGAAATGTCTGAAAGAGTCTTCTCATTCTTTGCAACAAAGGACTTCTCCTTCTTTCCTTTGAAGTGAGTCTTCTTTTTGTCACTGGATTCTTTCCTTCTTTCAGGACAATCTGCAATAACATGACCCTGTCTATTGCAGCAGTAACACACAATCTTAGACCCAGTTGCCTTACTAGTCTTTGTCTTTTTCTTATCCTTCTTTGAAGGCTTCTTCTCCTGATACTGGACTTCTTTCCCTTTGGAATATGAAGGTCTGGACCTCCACTGTTTTTTCTTAAGGAATTTCTGAAAATGTCTGGTGAATGCAGCAAAATCTTCATCACTTTCACTGCTTGTAGATTTAGTGCTAACAGACTCATCAGATTCTGATTCAACTACCTCTGGAGGAGGAGTTGATGACTTAGTCCTGTTCTTTCTAGGTACTTCTGACTTAAAGGCAACAGTCCTTTCCCTGTGTTCAGTCCTTGTTGACTTTTCCTCCTCTTTTCTTACTGACAATTGCATCTCATAAGATAACAACTTGCCAAACAGTGTGGGAGGAGGAATTTCTCCCAACTTTGCCATTTCTCTGATGGCACAGATCTTAGTGTCCCAATCTTTGGTTAGGGACCTTAAGAACTTATCATTTAATTCATAGTTAGTGAACTCTCTTCCATAGGACATGAGTTCATTAACAATTCTATAAAACTTCTTGTAGCATTCAGTGATGCTATCTCCTCTTCCTTGCCTAAAGCTCTCATATTCTTGATTAAGCAAGGACTTCCTATCTTGTCTTACTTCTTCAGAACCTTCCATGTAGACAATGAGGGTATCCCACATTTCTTTTGCTGTTTTACAGTGAATAAGGTTCTGGAAGGTGGCATCATCAATTGCACTAACTATGATGTTCTGTGCCCTTTTGTCCATTGTAGCTAGGACAATCTCATCCTTGGTCATCTCAGAAAAATCCTTTGGAGTTCTCTGTGTAGCATCCAAGACTGAAATCTTCATGGGCACATAAGGCCCTTCTTTGACTGTGATGTAGATCCTAGGGTCAGAGGCCTCCATGAACAGCCTTACCCTTTCTTTCCAGATTCCAAAAATCTCCTTTCTGCATATGGGCAGTTTCATTGAACCCAATTCCTTGTGATTCTCTGAAGACCCCATGTTTCTTGATTTTCTTGAAACTGTTTCCTGACTTACACTGAATCTGCCAAACTGGATCTCCTCAGACAGTTAGTCCTTTTTGAGGAACCTGGCTCTGATACCACTTGAAAGATATGGTACCTAAACACCTAGAGGGGGGGGGTGAATAGGTGACCTAAACCTTTTTGCAATTTTGTTGGCAGCTCAACAGTTATTTCACAGATTATTACAACTAACAGCAATTACAGAAATAAACAGTAATTCCACAGCACAGCACAGCACAGAAGACACACTAATTTATAGTGGTTCCCCAATCTTTGGGTACATCCACTTTCCCCCTTCGCCTATCTAGCAGTGTACTAGATTCGGCCAAACTTCTCCACTAACTCAGAACCCAACTAGGTTCCTACCTCAGGCCCAAAGCCTTACACTCAGCCAAAAGGCCTACACTCAGCCACCCAGGCCTACACTCAGCCAATTAAGGCCTACACTCAGAGTTCTTCAACTCCTACACTCAGGCAAGCAAGCCCTACCCTCAGCCTTTATAATATAGGCTTACAATTCTCTCAGATCCAATGGATCCTACAAGTTAAAATAGAAAGTACAATAGCTAACTCTACAACTCAGAAAATAAGAGAGGAGTTGAGAGATTCTTGAAGAGTTCTTGGAAGAACTCAGTTAGATCCAAACTGACTTAGCTTCCTTCAAAGCTTCTTGATTAGAACTGAATTAGTCTGAATCTTCTGCAGTTGTTCCTTGATCCTCTGCTTCTTGAAATCCAGATGACTCTGAATTCTTCTTCTCAGCCTTAGTTCCAAAGACTGAATACTTGGTTGGAGCTCTCTCTCTCCAACTTCTTAGATCTGCTGATGCACAGCAAGATCTTCTTGTGTTGATACTCAATATACTTCTTTTACAAAGATCTGAACTCTCTCTATCAAAAACTTTTTCAACCACTTCTATATCACTTTTTCAATCACAACAACAACAGTTTCTGTAAACTATGGATGTCTATTTATAGGCTTCCTTCATGGTAACCGGCTGGTCCGGTTTATAACAGACTTCTGATATCTCTGACAGTTGATGTAGACCGGCTGGATCGGCAGCTGTCTTGTCAACCAGTCACTTCTTGAAATTCTCTAACTGTCAGATAGTGTCGAGACTTTCTGTTCTTAAGTGTCGACACTTATAGCCCAAGTGTCGACACATGTTGTGTAAGTGTCGACACAAGTCTACAAGGTGTCGACACAATTCCTTGTATGTCTCGACACAGATTCTTCTGCATGTGTCGACACTGAAATTGAGTGTCGACACAAGTACTTGTACTTCATTCTTTTAACTGTATCCTTCTAAGTGTCGACACATGTTCTTTGTGTCGACACATCTTTATGTGTTGAAACTGTCAAGTGTCGACACTACTTCTTGGTGTCGACACAAGTCTTCAATCTTGATTCTTCAGCTGAGTGTCGACACATTCCTTTAGTGTCGACACTTGTACTTAGAATATTTTGTAACTTTTCTGTTCTTTGCTAAGTGTCGACACAGCTCCTTGTGTCGACACTTTCTTCAAGTGTAGAGTCTTTAGCTAAGTGTCGACACATTGTGCTGAGTGTCGACACTTTCTTCAACTACTGACTCTTCAGCATAGTGTCGACACATTGTGTTGGGTGTCGACACTTTTACTTAGACTCTGCAGACTTTTGCTGAGTGTCGACACAGCTCCAAGTGTCGACACTTTCTGGTGTAGACACAGCTCTTCTAGGTGTCGACACTTCTGCTAAGTGTCGACACAGCTTTTCTGCATACTTCTTCACTGAGTGTCGACACAGCTCCAAGTGTCGACACTTTCTGTCTGGTGTCGACTCTTCATTCCAGGTGTCGACACAATGACTCCAAGTGTCGACACTGCTTGTCTGGGTGTTGACACAAGCTTTCTCAAGTGTCGACACTTTCCCTCTGGGTGTCGACACATGGACTTAGAAACTTTTAGCTTCAGTCTAGTGAATACTTAACCTGCACAAGTCACTCAAACAAACATCAAATACACTATGATGTATATCATTGAGTTAGGTGTGGCTTCTTCAAATCAGGTACATTTGACCAATGTACCCAACAGTCATCTTATGCAAACCAGGTGGACATGATAGGGTTTCAGCCTACATGTTCAGCCTCATGACCAGGATCATCTACAAAATCAACACCAATTAGTCTGCAGTCATGTATGAAAAGATTAGAGAAAACATCAAGAAACCTAATCTGGGAAGGATATTAAGCTTATACTTGGATGAAGCAATTCCAGAAGTGATGCAATAGGCTGCTGGATCCAAGATCAATCACATGACGAGAATGGATCTAAGGATAATCTCTAGATGGGATAGAGTGCTGATAAAAGACATGGGTGATGAAGAGAGGCCAGAGAATACTAAGAAATCACCTGCTCAAGACATTAGACATGATGATCAGGTGCAGGGGGAGCCTCATCTTGAGGAAGAGCCAACACACTTAGAAAGTGAAATGGCTACTCAAACTATTCTTGAGGTAATCCAAGAAGTTAATCAAACAATTTTCAATAATGAGGATGAAACACTAACTGTGTCATTGGTTGTTGTTGACCAGACCATTCAACTCAACAATCAAGCACATGATGTTATCATGAAGGATACTGTTGGGTAATGTATCCACAATTACCCGGATTTGAGGAAGCCTCCTGTCAAGCTAAGATGAATTCACAATGTATTTGATAAAATCTTTCAAGTTGTGCTTGCAGTTATTCCACGCTAAGTGCACACCAATGTCAGGGAGCAGTAGGTCAATATACACGGGTCTACGCGACGTAATCCCTCGTTGAGCAGATCAGTGTGTTGGCCTACGTGTACTCTCTTTATTGGAGTGTACTTATTTTCAAGTACAGGGTTGTGATCATGCAAGAGCAGACAAGGAGCAAGGATGGATCAAAGAGCAGTTCATGGGTGGAAAGACGAAAAATCGTCTAAGTGTGAATCGACGAGAATCACCAAGTGATTCTCGCCGATTCGGCGAGAATCACTAGTGATTCTCGCCGAATATTCGAGAATCACTGGCTGATTCTCGCCATCTCTATCCGGCTACATCAAAGCGTGCAACTCTAGAGCTAAGTCATAATCATCGAGAATCATCAAGTGATTCGGCGAGAATCACGAGTGATTCTCGATGAATCGTCGAGAATCACTGGCTGATTCTCGCCGACTCGTCGAGAATCACCTTCGATTCTCACCGATTTTGACTTGGGAGATTTTCTGGATCCTGCTGGACCGGATCAAATGTTAAGGCGTTGTTTTGAACCGGTATTAGGGTTTCTTCTTGTGGGACCCACAACGGTCATAAAGAGGTATACTACTGTATAAATACTCGCGTATTTTGAACAGTAAAGAGACACAGAAAAATATACGAAGCCAAGCCGCCAACGTGACCTAGTTCGCGAAGCTAGCTCCGCTGCCGCCGTCACCGCTCGTGCAAGTTGTTCGCCGACCTTGATCGTGGTTTCTTCCAGATCTCCCGGCGACAGAAGCTTAGCCAAGCATAGCGTCTCACGCGTCTAACCAGAGATCCTTTGTCTCTTGATTTGTTGATCGGGAAAACCTTCCCCGTCCGAATCGATCGAGATGATCGATCCTAGTGTGACCGTTGGAAGACCTTGCTAGCTTTTCTACGAAGTTTGAATCTCCAAAGTACAGCAGCCGCACACCGTTGTCGCCGTCGATCCCGAGAACCAAGCCGCCGCCCTTCTTGTCGTCGCCGGTTCCGGGGAGATTCTCTCCAAGTGAGATCTAGGGTTGCGGACTCTTCGTTGACTTCTAGAACACGTCATCGAACAAAGAGGGACACCTTAGTCTCCAAAAGTAGTTTGTATTTCTTGTACATTCTAGTTCATTTTTGTTGTAAAGGAACGTTGGTTCCTAGTTGTAAGGGTTGGGTGCAACCCGTGTTGTGGGAGTGGTGACTCCTACGTGTGGAAGGGTTCCTTCCGTTAGTGCAACGATTGGATTTCAATCCTGTTGGTGAAGTGACCGAGTCGTCCCTTGTTGGGAGATAGGTCGAAGGGGGAAAGTGGTTGTACCCAAATCGGGGAACCACTATAAATTGCTTGTGTCCTTTCTTTGTTGTGCTATTTTGTTATCTTGTGCAGGTACAATCTTAATTCCGCAAAAAGCTGCAAGTCACCTATCTCCCCCCCCCCATAGGTGAAGGTAGTTGACACTAGGTGGGCTTTCAAGTGGTATCAGAGGGGGTCACGGGTTCGAAACCCCGGGGTCGTTTCTAGGGGGGGATTGTTGGGATCCAGCAATGCCCCCGGTGTTGGGAGGTACGGCGTGATGCACTACGGCCCACACTAGTCGAAATAGAAGGGTGTGTCCCCTGGGGCCTAACTGGCCGCCCCATGGATCCTGCCTAGGGTAGCCAGCTCCATAAAGGAGTGGTAGCGCCGTCCTCAAACAGTCCGGGCTTTTGGGCGAGTTGGTTGCGCCATATCCCTACAAGTGGTATCAGAGGATCTTGCAAGTGACTCTCGAGAATTCGGCGTGCCTCTCAACCCGTAGATTTATATTGAAGAATTCTTTCGATTTCGATTCAGAAAAACTCTCGCCGATCTTGCATTTCGCTCGAAAATCCCGCCGACCCTTCATATTCCTTATTTCCGTCGAAGTCCCTCACTTCCGTCGATATCCTGCAGGACTCCCGCCTCCACTTTCGTCGATACCCTGCAAGAATCTCGCCGCTCCTTCCGACTACATTCCACAGGAATCCCGCAGCCCTTCCGTCGACACCCAGCAGGAATCTCGCCGCCTCTTCCGTCGAAATCCCGTAGGAAACCCGCCGATTCTTCCTTCCGTAGACCTCTCGACTCGTCCAGGTATTTCTCCATGGCTTCGATCAACCAAGGAAGCGAGCTCCTCCAGGTTTTCCGTCGTATCCGTCGACTCTCACCTCCTCCACTTTTGGGTAATCACCTCCTCACCCTTACTGTGACTTCTGTTAGTGTAGCTTCCCTTTTGATTTCTGATTAGGCGTAGACTTGGGATCCCCTCCCTAGGTTTGCAATGGCTCCAAGGACAACCGCCGGCCTGGTCACTGGATGTGAGTTGGTTCGAACAGGGTTCTCACATGCTTCGGATGAATTCAGAAACATCATCATCATGCTTGAAGAGGCTGGACTTTCTTTCATACTGGAGCACCCGTGCAAAATTTTGGACAAGGAAGTGATGAAGTTCTTCGCAACCGCCAAGCTCCGGAATGAAGACTCTCTCATTAAGAGTAAGGTTGCAGGTGCAAGGATCAAGATGTCTGCAAGCAAGCTGACCCAATACTTGCAGCTCACTAGTTATGAGCACGAGGATTATCTTGAGGAAGCGGATAAAACCAGGACATTATTATTCTGTGGACTCGCTCGAGGAACCAGATCGATAAAGCGAAAGAAAATGAATGAGGAGGGGAAACTTCTGTCCGACATCATTGGAAAAGTACTGATATGCAAACCCGGCTCACATGACCACATCTCAGCTGACATGTTCAAGATCCTTGTGGCAATTGTCTGCAGAAAGAGATTCAACTGGGGGGCGCTGCTGTTTGAAAAGATTAAGGACACTCTCAGATCTCCAAGTTTTGGACGAATCATCGGACTATATCTCAATCAGTTAAACGGAGATAGGTTTGACATGAGTAAAGGAGTTCCATTGCATTATTTGAAGAAAATGGACTCCAGCGTCTTTGACAGATGGGAGAGACGCATCGGGCAGGCTGCCATGGTAGAATAACAAGAAGAATCACCTGCCGAGGACGGAACTGTAGCTGATTCCTTGGTTATCCCCTGTGAAATTCCTGATGCACTGACTGCAGGAATTGAGGGGGAGCCTCTACCCGCTTCTGCTAACATCATATCTGGCATCTCTCAGATGGCTAGAGATGCAGTTGCGGATCTACAAGAAGAAAGTGAAGCTGTGATGGAAAATGAGGCGGCCCTGAACCTGAATGATCTAGGAGCCGGAGGTGATGTAGAGGAGACTGATGAGGAAGGTTTGGAAGACGATACAGGTGAGAATGATTTCATGGATAATGAGGATGAGGAAGAAGGAAATGCGAGACAGGAAGTATTGGAGCCTCAAGACATCACTGAAGTTCCATCTGAAAAAGCAAGCTCCGGAGATCGTTCCTGAGAAAATTAGTGCAACAGTGGAGGGAGAGTCCTCTCAGCAGAGACTGCTAAGTACTTCCGAGAAATCTACTGAGGCTGCAAGTATTCCCCCCTTAGAGACTGTCCTAGTGTCCAGCTCTACAAGTGAATCTGCTGAAGAGCAAGGCCAAGGAATGCCTCAGGATCATCCACTACGAGCTGATCTAGCTAATCACACGGTGAATGTTATTCAAGGTATAATGGATGAGCTCAAAGCATCTTTTGAGACAGCTCAAAATAAAATGCTAAAAAGAATTAAGAAATCTGAGAATCTCATGCTCAAGAACGTTGTGAAAATCAATCACAAACTGGATTTGATGGAAAAGAAGTTTGAAGACAAGTATACAGCAGTCGGCCAAGCTGTAACTCTTCTTATGGACAGATTGAAGAAGAACACCGATACTCTCGTAGTAGTGAATCAGAATGCTCATGTCGTAGCAAATAATATTCAAAAGTTTGATGGTAATATGGTGACTCTTAACAGCAATCAACAAGCCTTGATTACCGAGTTCTCCAAGACTACAAAGCACATTGATGAGTCACTGCATTCTTATGCAAACTCCATTGCAGTCGAAGCCAAAAATGGGGAGAAAGAATATACAGCTAAGATGGCAGAGCTTCAAGAAATCATAATCAAAAATTTTGAGCAGTCAAACATATATGTTTATGACAGTTGCTGGTGGATGCTCAAACAAGCGTTAGGCGCTAATATCCCTGAAAATCCTGAGGGTAATCCTGCTCCTGAAAATAATACTGCGGCTGATGAGGGAGTAAGTACTGAAGAAGTTCCTTCAAGTGAAGCTAATGCTCAAAGGGCTGCTAGGGCCACTTCCAAAGCAAAACTGATGGCCATGTTTGACCAAGAAGCCCTAGCAAAAGCTAGGGACAAGAAAAAATCTCAAGAAGGGACATCTAAGGAAACACAAGCTGAAAAGAGAATCAGATTGAAGGAGGATGAAGTAAGGAACGAAAGGTGGAGTCCGGTATCAAAGAGTATTATCTTGGACACGTTCTGGCTACAAAAAAAGGGGAAATCAATCGAAACGACGTATATAGCCAGCATGAGTGGGAGTTGCACAAGACATATGAAGCTAAACGGAACATCTTCTTTAGGACCAACACTGCGGCAGATAAAGCTCCTCCTCCCAGATACTATCCAAAGCCCAAGGAGTACGTTGAGAGGCAAAGAAAGAAGTTTCTGGTTCAAAAACACAAGGATGACCTAGCCAAAGAGCAATAGACAGAAATTTATAGCTTGTCATTTCCTCATGAACACATTTATCTTTTCCTATTGATATATGAACAATCTTGGGAATATATATATATATATATATATATATATATATGAATTTATGATTGACTCATGTGTTGACCTGTTTGCCTCTATTTCCTTGTGCCGCATTTTTAAATTCTATATGATGTATATATTATCTGGATGGTGGCATTCATCTTAGCTAGTAGGATTTTGGCTTCGTCAAATAGGGGGAGATTGTTGGGTAATGTATCCACAATTACCCGGATTTGAGGAAGCCTCCTGTCAAGCTAAGATGAATTCACAATGTATTTGATAAAATCTTTCAAGTTGTGCTTGCAGTTATTTCACGCTAAGTGCACACCAATGTCAGGGTGCAGTAGGTCAATATACACGGGTGTGCGCGACATAATCCCTCATTGAGCAGATTAGTGTGTTGGCCTACGTGTACTCTCTCTATTGGAGTGTACTTATTTTCAAGTACAGGGCTGTGATCATGCAAGAGCAGACAAGAAGCAAGGATGGGTCAAAGAGCAGTTCATGGGTGGAAAGACGAAAAATCATCTAAGTGTGAATCGACGAGAATCACCAAGTGATTCTCGCCGATTCGGCGAGAATCACTAGTGATTCTCGCCGAATCGTCGAGAATCACTGGCTGATTCTCGTCGTCTCTATCCGGCTACATCAAAGCATGCAACTCTGGAGCTAAGTCATAATCGTCGAGAATCACCAAGTGATTCGGCGAGAATCACTAGTGATTCTCGCCGAATCGTCGAGAATCACTGGCTGATTCTCGCCGACTCGTCGAGAATCACCTTCGATTCTCACCGATTTTAACTTGGGAGATTTTCTGGATCTCGATGGACCGGATCAAATGTTAAGGCGTTGTTTTGAACCGGTATTAGGGTTTCTTCTTGTGGGACCCACAACGGTCATAAAGAGGTATACTACTGTATAAATACTCGCGTATTTTGAACAGTAAAGAGATATAGAAAAATATACGAAGCCGAGCCGCCGACATGACCTAGTTCGCGAAGCTAGCTCCGCTGCCGCCGTCGCCGCTCGTGCAAGTTGTTCGCCGGCCTTGATCGTGGTTTCTTCCAGATCTCCCGGCGACAGAAGCTTAGCCAAGTATAGTGTCTCACGCGTCTAACCAGAGATCCTTTGTCTCTTGATTTGTTGATCGGGAAAACCTTCCCCGTCCGAATCGATCGAGACGATCGATCCTAGTGTGACCGTTGGAATACCTTGCTAGCTTTGCTACGAAGTTTGAATCTCCAAAGTACAGCAGCCGCACACCGTTGTCGTCGTCGATCCCGAGAACCAAGCCGCCGCCCTTCTTGCCGCCGCCGGTTCCGGGGAGATTCTCTCCAAGTGAGATCTAGGGTTGTGGACTCTTCATTGACTTCTAGAACACGTCATCGAACGAAGAGGGACACCTTAGTCTCCAAAAGTAGTTTGTATTTCTTGTACATTCTAGTTCATTTTTATTGTAAAGGAACGTTGGTTCCTAGTTGTAAGGGTTGGGTGCAACCCGTGTTGTGGGAGTGGTGACTCCTACGTGTGGAAGGGTTCCTTCCGTTAGTGCAAGGATTGGATTTCAATCCTATTGGTGAAGTGATCGAGTCGTCCCTTGTTGGGAGATAGGTCGAAGGGGGAAAGTGGTTGTACCCAAATCGGGGAACCACTATAAATTGCTTGTGTCCTTTCTTTGCTGTGCTGTTTTATTATCTTGTGTAGGTACAATCTTAATTCCGCAAAAAGCTGCAAGTCACCTATCCCCCCCCCCATAGGTGAAGGTAGTTGACACCAGGTGGACTTCCAGATACATCTACAGCTGCTGATGCTCCAGAGTTAAGAGTGCCTCCAGACCAAACTCAACAAGAGTTTACCCTTGAAGAGTTGTTCCCTGATATAGAGTTACCAATAACTGAGGGGGAGCAAGTAAGAACTGAGGGGGAGCAAGTCAGGACTGATGGGGAGCAAGCTAAAACTGAGGGGGAGCAAGCCAGGACTGAGGGGGAGCAAGCTGGCATTGAGGGGGAGCAAGCTAGAACTGAAAAGTAACTGCCTCCTAATCCTCAGGAAAGAGTTGATATAGCAAGTACCTCAGCTTCTGAAGATGAAGCAGAAACTCAAGCAAAGAAGAGAAAGCTGATGGTTTTCAAAAGAAGAAGCTAAAGCTACAAAAGGGCATTGCAAACTACTCCATAACCAGTTCCTGCACAAGATTATAGCTCCTTACCGGTATCATTTCAAGTAAAATTAGATGAACAAAGAATAGACATGGAGAAATATATGGATGAAACCCATAAAGATTTACAATTCTCCTTGGCTCAAGATATAAAATAAATTAGATTTGAGGTAAATTAGAATAAAAAGGAGATGACAGATTGCTTCCACAAAGGAGGTAATGATGTGGTTTTCCTAGCAAAACAACAAGAAGGAATAAAGACTAAAGTTGATGATATAGTGGTCAAGCAAGGCTATGTCCTTGAAAATCAAATTAGAATGAATGATAATCTTACTGAATCACACAATGTGATTGTTACAGAGTTAAAGAATACTGCAACTTCACTGACTGATGCAAGGGCTAAAGAGAAATCAGAGTTTGATAAGAAACTTCAAGAGGATTTAGCCACTTTCCAATCTGCACTTCAAGCCTCTCAGCAGCTTATATCTGCTCAGCTTCAAAAGTTTAAAGCCTATTACACAAAGGGAACACATTATCTGGCTAATCAAATCAGGTTCCAAAAGAATGATCTTAGGGATCATATTGAAAGAGAAGTCATAAAGAGGGAAAGGTTGATAGTCAATGCTAGCTCACAGCATGCCAAATGGATAACAAATGTTGTTAGAGCAACTCTGGGATATCCACCCCTTTGTGATGATGACAACACAGCTGAATCAGGAATTCAGGCTGCAGGAAATGAAGGGGGTCAGCTGAATTAAGAATTCAGGCATGCTAGCTCAGAGCATGCCAAATGGATAACAAATGCTATTATAGCAACTCTGGGATATCCACCCCTTTGTGATGATGACAACACAGCTGAATCAGGAATTCAGGCTGCAGGAAATGAAGGGGGTCAGCAAGAAGTAGCTCAAATCATATATCCCCCTTCTAACTTTGAAGAAATTCAACAGCTAGTTGATTAGATGTACAACCCTCCAAAGGCTACTAAGAATGTTATCATTGAGAAAGTAGAAATGTCAGCAGCAGCTTTGCATAAAGAGCAAGAAGCTCAGCTCTCAAAGAAAAGGTTTAGAGAACAGGCAGAGTTGAAGCCTGATTTTGAGCAATGGAGTGCTACTTCCAGGAATATTATCCTGACTGCCTGGAAAGTTGTGAAGGACAAGACCCATGAAAGGGGAAAATGGTACATTGAGCAAGAATCGAACAAGTATGAAGTCAGGCAGGAATCCATTATTCAATATAAAAGGAAAGTAAAAGCTGGGAAGTTACCCGCAAATGCTCTGGAGCCTAGCAAGTACTTTCCAAAGCCTTTTCATTATTTTGAAAGGCAAAAGATAAGGGCTGAAGAACAAAAAAGGAAAGATATGAAAGGGAAGAAACCTGCTGATGATGCTAAACCTACTGTGCAGGCTCAGGTCAAACCAGGAAAAGGCATAGTCATCAAGGAGCCAGATTAGCCTTAAAATAGATTAACTAGATTTTACAACAATGTAATCTTTAGTTGTTAAAAAATCTATGTAAACTAATTGTTGACAAACTTTTGATAGTTTAAACAAAAAAATGATTCATGCTCACTGTGTTTGTATCATTTTGTAATGACATATTATACATGTTTTGTTTATATGTTGCTCTGTCATGTAATGTTTATATACATCATAATGTGTGTTTATTATAAATGGTGTATATCATTGACTAAGGGTTATGACTTCTCCAAATAGGAGGAGATTGTTGGGTACATTGGAAAATATGTACCAGATTTGGAGAAGCCTAACATAGCTCAATGATATTCATCAAGGTGTATTTGATGTTGTTTTGAGTTTATTTGTGCAGGTTAAGAATATGCAGGAAAAGTTTCCAAGTCCACGAGTCGACACCAGAAAAAGTTGTGTCGACACTTGTGAAGACTTGGGTCGACACTTGGGAAAAGTTGTGCCAACACCTGGAGTCAATTGTGTCGACACTTGGAGAAGTAGTGTCGACACACAGAAAGTTCAGTCGACACTCAGAAAGCTCAGTCGACATCAACTGTGTCGACACACAGGACTTGTGTCGACACACAAAAAGCTCAGTCGACATCAACTGTGTCGACACACAGGACTTGTGTCGACACATATAAAGCTCAGTCTACATCAACTATGTCGACACACAGGACTTGTGTCGACACACAAAAAGCTCAGTCGACATCAACTGTGTCGACACAGAGGACTTGTGTCGACACATAGAAAGTTCAGTCGACATCAACTATGTCGACACACAGAACTTGTGTCGACACATTCTTACAGAAGCTATGTCAAGAAGCAGTGTCGACACCATGAGAGCTGTGTTGACACCACCAAGGATTGTGTCGACACTTAGTATACTTATGTCGAAATATGTGAAGTTTAGACTCGACATTTTGCTGACAGATACAAAGTTTCAAGAAGTGACTGTAAGACTTGACAGCTGCCATAACCAACAGGTCTACTGCAACTGTCAGATCTGTCAGAAGTTAGTTAGCAACTGGATCAGCCGGTAACCTTGGATGAAGTCTATATAAAGACAGATTCTATCAACAGAACATGAAAAAGTAAGAAGAACGAAAAAAAATGAAGTACACAAAATCACAATTGCAACAGAAGATCCAACATACACAAGGAAATCTAGTCAGAGATTTCGTGTGGATCTAAGTGAAGAATTTCAACATATCTTCAGAAGAATTTGTAGAGAGGGAGAGCTCCAACAATTCAAGTGAATAAAGAGACTATCATCAACTAGTATCTTTAGAGCAGATCCTGAACTAATCTGCAAAGAAGAATTCAGATTGATTTCTGGATTTTAAGAAGGAATCTGATTGAAGATCATCTTCAAGAAATTGAACCTTATTGTGTTCTGATTCAAGAAGCTTTGAAGAAAGCCAAAGACAGGTTGATTTCTGAGTAATCAGATTTTTCAAGAACTGATCAAGAAATATTTCTACCCATTCTCTCTCAACTTGGGGGGAAGATACAACTTATTTTTATCATTTTTCTGTAAGATCATTATTGATTTTAGTTGTAAGCCTAATTTATAAACGCTGGGGTAGGGCTGAGTGCCTGAGGTAGGAGGTTTACATCTCTGAGTTGTAGGCCTTGGGAAGGCTGAGGTAGGGCTGTGTGCCTGAGGTAGGAGATTTGATTCTCTGAGTTGTAGGTATGGGTGAAGGCTGAGGTAGGGCTCAATTGCCTGAGTTGCAGGAGTGTGGACTCACTCTGAGTTGTAGGAACCTTGACTGGGTTCTGAGCTGTAAGATCTGTAGATCTGAGAAGGAAGGAAGAAGTTTGGCCGAATCTAGCACACTGCTAGATAAGCGAAGGGGGAAAGTGGATTTACCCATCATTTGGGGAACCACTATAAAACTGTGTGTCATCTGTGATTGTGTGATTTCTGTGATGTGGTAGCAGTAGATCTGTTTGATTCTATGTGATTAACTGAATTAATATTCTGCCTTAGTGTAAAAAGGAATTGTACCTATTCACCCCCCTCTAGGTGTTTAGGTTATCTTGAAACCAATTCTTTCAAATAAGTCCCCCCAAGCGGAGCCTAAGTCTCTCTTGCAAAAGAAAAGACTAAATTTGTTTTCTTAATATTGAATACTCGTGCGTGATAATAGTTGGGAAGTCGCAGAGAAGGATAAGCTTATGTTCTTATACAAGTTTTCTTTCCGTCAAAAATATTTCAAATTATTTTACTTCTTGTTGTTCTCTGTGTTGGTTGTTGTTGGTGATGACACATCAGGTTTGGAATTTTGGAACTGAACAAGTATGATTGTTTAGGATTATTGTGTTTTTTCATGGTTTTATACACATAATATGTGAATATTCTCTTCATACAGTATTTTTGTGTGCATTTTCTCTTCATTTTGTAGGATAAGGCGCATTGCCCTTTCCACTTAAAGACTAGAGTGTGTCGTTTTGGATCTCGTTGCAGTTGGGTTCCATTTTATCATGATAAATCATGCACATTACTCATAAAAAATATGTATCATGGACCAAGCCTTACTTGCCAACGGGATGAGGGGCTTGAGGTTTGTTAGTTAATGCTTGTCATTTTTTGAGTATCGCTGGGCTTTTTTTGTTTTTTCACTTGACTAAAACCCAAATTTCTCCTAGCTCATGTATTGGTGTCATGCATCCTATAATGAAGAGGAAGCAAAGCATTTTACTACTAGTTACTTCAAGCTCAAGATCCTTGTAGCTGTGAAGAAAGATTGAGCTGAGATAACTAAGCTCAAGGGCTGTCAATAGCGGCTAGAGCAAAATTAATTGCCTTGAACTGTTGGGCGGTGTCATTGTGAGCTTGGTCGTGAATGTGGTGGTTATGAACTGTTGTTCATGAATGCCCGAACTCATCTAAGGAACTTCATTCACTTTTATATTCAAAACTAGTTGTATTTTCTTGGTGATGGTCATAACAATTTTCTTGTCAAATATGCATTATATAATGATGGTGTTTTTGTCCAAACACACTGGAGCCAAAACGTTGCGCCAAACAGAGCCTATGTTAGAGGGTAGTTACACCCTTAAAATTGTGATCAAGCATTATTTAAGCATAGGTGCTCTATACAAGCATTAAAATTAGGACTAGTCAGAGCACGACGTCTAAAATGAACTAGTATTGAATATTTCATTTTAAGAGATGCTTGTGTTTTGTATTCATTGTTTTGGATGACACAGACTAAGTTCTGTGGTGTTTGCAGGTTGATCGAAATGTGGAAAGCCATGCGTGAATGCCATCGGAGCCAGATCATGACAATCTCATCAGCATATCAGGCTAAGAACTCCATACCACCATCCGGAAGCACAGATTTCTCCAGGCAAGCGGCCATGAATCTCCGAGACGAGGTGTTGGGCGAAAACCCAAATCTCCATCATTGCTTGCACACAAAGAACATGTTGGTCTGAAAGTGCTGATATGTGATTGACAAGCTTATCAACTCAACTCCGCTCTCCAATGCTTCTAGGAGATTGAATTTTTGCAACTTGTTTTGTCCTTTAATTGGAAGTGAATGAGTTTTTCATTTTATCAAGATTTTGGCTAGTTGCATTGACATCTACTGACTGAGTTACTATCAAAAATGCATTTTGATTCTTATTCAGGTTGTGTTTTAATGAATTTTTTTGTTAATTGGGTTGTAATGGATTTGTTTGCTAGAATATGCAGGCATGTCTTGAGGTTGTTGATTATGTTTTAATGGGTTTTTTATTAGTTGGGTTGTGATGATTTGTTTGGAATTATGAACTCTGCTTCTTCTTTTTCCTGCTCCCATGACTGGTTGTACATTTAAAACTGATTTTGATATATGTGTGGTAATTTGAAAATATATATTTCATTTTATTGTCAATGTTTTTTTTAAACTATTCTGAATTTATAATTTTTTGGACTGCGAATAAAGACATTGGACTGCGAATAAATTCAATGTACTACGAATATTATTGGACTGCGATTAGCAATTATAGGACTGCTTGAAATGTAATATTTTGTGACGTTTTTTTCAAAAATCGTTATTGTAAAGTTTTAACTATGATTATATTTTGTTAAAAAACATCGTGATATAGTTAATATTTTTCTCGATGTTTTCTTAGAAAGCGTCACGATAGATTAGTTATTTATCATGATGTTTTTTGAAAAAGTGTTACGATAGAGCAACTATCAATTATGACATTTTTTTTTGAAAGTGTCGCATAGAGCTACGACGACGTCCGCAATCACGACGATTTGGTGACGTTTTTATAAATTTCACGAAAATTATCACAACGGTTAAAAATCGTTGCTAAAGACACTAAAAATGTCGTCGTATAACAGTTTTGTTGTAGTGGTTCAAGAATGATGTTTGATCTTATTATTTTTAATAGTTAGCAAAATACATGTTATTTAACTTGGTGATTTGTTTTTGTATTGTGTTAATGATCATGAAGAGGTGTCCGTTGCAAAAAATCACACAGATGGAATGGAGAAAGTGTAAACAAAATTCTTAACGGATGGGGTAACATATAGAAGAGCTTGCAGAAGGTACCGCACCAAAAATATTCAATAAAAATTTACAAACATTAAAGAGATGTCTATTTACTCTCAAGGTTTGTACATTAGTTTATATATATACATTCATGTTGGGTCTTTTTCACATTTGGATGCCGCCGAACAAAACCCACATGGCCACATCTCTCCCTCCCTTCCTTTTATTTTTCCTTTCCCCCTTCTCTCTTTCTCCACCCCCCCCCCCCCGGTCGGGCCTCACTCTAGTTCAACTTAATTTGACTTATAATGTGCTGTTCCACAAATACCCCCATTGAATATATTAAAAAAATCGCTCTTTTATTTCCTCTTCCCCCACACCGACCGGCGCAGACCTACTTCCCGATCTCTGCTCTCCCAGACGGAAGCTCCTACCTCCAGCGAAAGGCGCACTTCGCGGCGGAAGGCTCACTTCACCACCTCTCGCCTTCGTCGTTTCCTCGATACAGCGCCTCCTGAAGCCACGCCAGCCTCCCATCTTTCAGCCTCTTCGACGGAAACCTCGAGGGAAGCTCCGCCAGCCGCTGTTTGTGCTTCCAGGGCCATCCTAGGACTCCGGCGACCCCCTCCTGGCTCGGCTTCCGGTTCTTTCAGCGACACTCCGGCGGATTCATAGCCCCTGCGTTTTCCTTGCTTCCAGCCGGCGCCACCCCTGCGTTTTCCTCTTCCGGTAGTTTCTTCAGTTATTTGTGCCCCATTTTTTGCCCTGATTTTAGTAAAGCAGTAGTTATATTTTGCCCCCTGTTAATTCTGGCAATCAACATGTATTGATTTTGTGCCCTGTTTTTTGCCCTGATTTTAGTAAAGCAGCAGTTATATTTTGCCCAGTTAAATGATCTGTGGTTGATTTTTTTTCACTTGTAATTTATGTTTTGCATTAGTTGAGTATAAATTTCAAGTCAGGATTAATGCTTTAGTTTGATTATGCACAGTTGCTTATTGTGCAGTGGTTTTTAGAAAAGCTGAGATTTTACTGACAGTTTCCATATCTTTTAATATGTAGAACCTAAGAAATTTCATCTATTTTTGTGTTCAAAATTAGTTTTTTATATTGGTGGTGGTTAAACACATATTTTATGACTCGTGTTTTTGTCCAAACTTGTGGGGGCAAAATTGCTGCTCCAAATAAGTAATGCTTTGTAACCTCTGTTCATGGCTACCTTTGTCATGTCAAATGGCCCAATAGATTTCCCCTCATATTGTTGGTGACTTGTATGCAATATGGAGACACAATAACATACATTTTTATATGCTTGCAACTGAAATGACCTCCAAGATTTCTTCTTATGTATAATCAAGGAGGTGACATTCACTTGTTGGTCTTTCTTTAACGCCATGTAATGTTTTGTGGAGATTGTATTTTATTGATCACCAATATGTGTTTTTACAAAGTGCATGATAGAGGAATGTTTTTTTCTTATTTAGGCAAATACATGCTATTTCAATAAATTTCAGTAGGAAGATTCCACTATATTGCAGTGAGTGTCAAAATTGTGCTGAGATCGTGTTTCTTACATAAATTTCAGTAGCATTGTGTTGTTCTTACATAAATTTCAGTAGGAAGATTCCACTATATTGCGGTCGGGCCCTACTCCAGTTAATAACAGAGATGGAATGGCTGCATCAATTTTCCGTGTATGTTGACAAACTGCTGCAAATATACTAGCATGTACACGACGAATCTTACTCTGCATTTGCCGCACAAGTGGTTATACTCCAGATAATGATGCCTCTGAATATTTGGGAGCAAAAAAATTCTTTTTGAGCAGTAATGAGAATGCTTATGAGAGATTATATTAAAAACTTTAGAAATCAAGACTTATTTATGATTGACATTAAACAACCATCAAGAACTATAATTATTCTCATTTTTTAAGTAATTACTTTGTGAAATTAGATCATGCTAAAGTGACTAATATATATCCCAAAGATCCGGAAGCATCACCTTGCGGTGTTGATGGCATGACCAAGTTGACGTATAAACATGAACCAGGTGTGTTACATAATTTACATTCAAGATATGACATGAACGAGATCTATGTAAGTTGGTTTTGAGGCGTAAATCTCAATTATGATACCTCGCTTTATTTTTATTAGTCACATTGTTTCAAATTGGTCTATGTCAGTTATTATTGTGTCTGAAAAATGTATTCATGCTATGATTTCTATTTATTGTCGCATGATTTTACCTGGTTTAGTATACTTTCAGATCATTCCTATCACAAATTTGGATCCTTAAGTTCTTATATTTCAGTGAATTATCTGGATTCTAGATCGATTTCTTTCTTCATAAACATGTTTATTTTGTGAACTTTAATTTTCATTGTTAATTAAATTTTATCAAGAAGGATCTACCAAAGTAAATATATTTATTTTACTGTGCCTATGATGTATAGAACCTTTCAACGAGATAGTGCTTTTTCATCGTTCAATTAAGATTTGTTTTTCCGGAGTACCAAAAGCAAGCATGACGTCGTTATGAACATAAAGGCCCAAAGTATGGAACCCCAGAAAAAGGCTGGCCCAACTTAAATGAGATATTATAGCTTCTTTATGATCTAACATTCTTACCAATACATTGTCCTCATTCTGTTCTGGATTATAATCCCTTATGAAGAATATAGCCCCATAAGCAAAGGCTCCTGTCATGATAAAACCAGCGGTGTATTGGTGATGAGTATATAGCGCAGCTTGAGTAGTAAAGTCTTGTGGTATGAATGCATAAGCAGGTAAAGAGTACATGTGTTGAGCTACTAAGGAAGTAATAACCCCCAAAGAGGCTAGAGCATGATGTCGTTATGAACCAAGTATGAAACAAGTATGAATGAGAAAGGAGGACAATTTCATAAACACACTAAAATAATTGCAATACAGCTCATGATGATTTTTTGTGGTTTGTCCAAAAACGATTAAATGTGTGAAATGTAACCAATACAATTTTAGGGTTGCATAAAAAAAATGCAGAAAATGAACCGCGGGCTCAAACCGCATTTTTCGAACAGTTTTGCGGATAAAGCTCGGGGTTTAAGCTCGGAGAACGGCTTTGTGAACCATGCATTCCTTGTGAATTTGGTGGCAACTCTTCTCCACGAGGTCCCGCAACCTCTCGAGGTTCATCGACCATAAATTCAGAACCTCGTTGCTGTCTTTGGCTGTCTGAAAGCATACGACTCCCATCAGCCTGTCAATCTTCGTGATCAGCGAGCTGGCTACCACCATCTCGGAGAGATACTTCTCGGTTTCCTGTGGAACCAAAATAAAAATGGATAAATAAGATCAGGAGAAAAAATTTAAACTTAGGTTGAGAGAGAAATGCAGGTTGCTGAAGAAGAAAGTCGATTGTTATTCCTATATCATAAATGTTTATCCGCAGATCAATTTTTTGTTATCCGCAGACTAATTTTAAACTTGAACAGACAATGACTTTGTTCTTCCGAGCAGGGCCCAACAACAAAGGAGCATCTCTGACAACCTTCTGAGCACTTCAATGTGTGCACGGATCGTGATTCATAAAATGAATGCGCGGATAGAGACCGAGTTGAGGAAGAAGGTTTCTTCGTTGTCCATGCTAGAGAGGAAAGTTTATCAATATCCCTCGGAAACTCACTAAAACGTAATGAGATCAGCTTCTCAAAAAAATTATAGACAAGAAGCCCTGCCCTACAAGGAGAAATTCACAAATCACACTTCACCATGTGCACATGATTAAATCTAAAGTATAATTTAAGCGTCTGCTGCTGAAAGAAAGTTGTGCCCCTTCCAACATGATCATAGGCATGACATAGCAAAGTATCTCCTCGGTCTAATAAAGTCACCATTAACTGTTAAAAGTTGAAGGATGTCCTGGTTAACCCGAACAATGACGAAAAAATATCTAAAAATTGAAGGTATACCCTCGTGGAGGAAATCTCACCATGCCGTCAACAAGTCAAAGTTCTGTATCCTCACTCATAGAGAATACTTTTATCATTTGCATAATAAATACAATTCACTGATCAAAAGATTGAAGGTTTAACAAATAAATCACAGAATAGACCAAGTCTCGGGCATCTACCATTATACCCACAATGATTGGTCATACAATCGCTATTCATAATGGAAACGAACATTTACCTATTTATATAACAGATCTTATGGTCGGTCACAAATTGGGAGAATTCGCACCTACTCTCACTTTCGTGAGTCATGCGAGAAACGATAATAAATCTCGTCGTTAGTCGTTCTGCTAAGTATTCTCATGTGAAAGTCTTAAGAGTCTTTATCTTAGAGTAAGAGTATAGGTATAGTATTTTATTTTTATAGTATACTAAGACTTAGACTTTTCTTACTTATCTTATACTATACTTCACCTAGACACTTATCATTCATTGGAAGGGGAGAACTTTCTTTTATGATAAAAAACAAAAATTTGGAGAAATCGGATTCGGATAAAGAAGCAAAAGTGTCAGCTAAACATATACGTATGTCTGTTTTCAAAGCACGAAGAGTAATTGATCAGATTCGCGGACGTTCTTATGAATAAGAGAATACGGACGTTCTTTTTTGATTACCTTCCTCGCGTATGTATAAGACCAAATATATGTCTTTCATTGTTAATCCTAATAGAAATAGTGATAGTGGGTTTCTATAGAACCTTATTCTATACTAATAAACTAATAATATACTACTTTTATTCTATACTAATAATATACTACTTATTCTATACTAATAATATACTATAATATACTAATAGTAGATAAGATATAAGATAATAGTCAGATGTGATATAAATAAAAAAGAAATGCGATGAATCATTTGATATGTCAGTATCTAGACGTACGTATTAGGTATATAAGATTATCCTTTCATCATTTTGATTTTTTGGAAACGACTCGATTCCAAGCAGGTCAATTCTAATTTGGCTACTCAGTTATCGCGAGCGGGAAGAAGACCGATGAAAATAAGTTCTCCCAAACAAAGCCTAATTCACGCATGCCATAAAATCATGTGTCCCCCGAAATTCACATGCAATCTTGTTCATAGTGAACCATGATTATAACATCCTCGCTTCCTTTTTTTTCTTCTCTCTTCTCTCTTTCTTTCTCTCCCCCTCCCTTCATTTTTTTTCTTCCTTTCCCTCTTCTTTCTTTTTCCCTCTCCCCCCTTTCCTTCTCCTCCCCCTCTTTTTCTCTCTTCCCTCCCCCTCCCCCCCTTTTTCCCCTCTCATACCGGAGTGGAACCTGGCGGCGCCCCGGTCAGAACTCCAGCTCATCAAACACCTCTACCCGGGCTGCTACCCTCTCTCTCTCTCCACCTCATATGTCAGCTGAACAAGGAGGCTTCACAAGGACGTCTAATGAGTTGGGACCACCTACTCTTTTCCCTCCCTCCCTTTTAAACGACCTACTTCCACCCTCCGGTTGCCAGAGCTCCGCCATCACCCATCTCTAATTTATCATCGGGGTGGCGGCCATGCACGGTAAATCTTCCCAGAGGCCTTCAGGCCCTCCAGGAAGGTCTGTTTTCATCGGGGAGAAGATATTAGCCCTTCCTAGAAGCGGATAATGATGATAGAACCGCCAAAAATGAGAGCTCTAACAGTGACCGCAAAATAGCTCTCTGCAAACCCAGTGTCCGGTTGCCAGAGATCCGCCATCACCCATCTCTATTTTATAAGTGATATTAAGGAAATTAAAAATTCTATTTTTAATTAAGACTTCATTTGAGGAGACTTTTTCACATCGGTGCACGAGCAGACACCACGACATGGCAGAAAAATAAACAGGCGGTGTGTGCTCCCGCCGCGCTAGAGGAACGGATCAAAAAATTTTAGTTTAGTATCCCTACCTCCCCGTCCAGCTCTGAACGGCGGAGACATTTTCACACATCCGTCTGCTTCCACTGAATCAAACGAAGCAAAAGAGAGATAATTTTTTTTAAAAAAATAATTTTTTATCTCTATAAATATTTTGCAGCAAAATAATTTGTTGTTATTTTGCAACAAAAATTTTGCTACAAAAAAATTCGTTGCTATTTTAGCAACGAAAATTTTGCAACAAAAAAATTTGTTGCTAATTTTGCAACAAGAAAATCACTTGCTATTTTTGTAGGTGAAATAAAAAAATATTTTCCTAGCTAAATTTGATGCTAATTAGGAAGGATTATCAAGCCTTTCTAATTTACCTTGCTAAATGAGAATTTTCTTGTAGTGGCCGGATCACTGTTGAAGGACTGGCCACCGATGAGTCGGCCGAGGGTGGTGGCGCGTCGACCTGCTGGCCGAACGGCATCAGGGAGGCCCCGTGAGCATTTCTGCTCCGATGAGTTACATGTGCCGTTCGATACCGTGAATGGGATCGCAGAACCCGAATTTTATTAAAACTTACGAATTAATCATCTGATCCCCACAACAGATCCACATTGGATCCGCTGTGGGGGCTCAGCCTTGCGCAGATCTTGCTAGATCTCAGTCGTGAGAATTGATTTAAATTGGCTAACTGCACCCTACTTCTTAAACAAGAACTTCTCTGAATTTTTTAAGGCTAATATGGGCCTCTGATACGGAAATTTTGACGATGTAAAATGTTCCTTTTGATGATAGCTGACTACCTCTCATAAAAAAAAATATGATTTTTGATATTACTTCAATTTTTAAATGATAAAAATAGTGATTATTTATCTAATTTGAGGATCCTAAAATGCTCATAAAAATTTAAGAAAAATCTCAATGATGATTAGATCCCTTATACATGCTCAGTATTTGGAGATTTTTTATTAAGCTTTGATATTTTTCGAGTAATTAAAATGTTGGATTTCACCTTTGAAAATTATTAGAGGCAAATTTTCCCAATTAAAATCTTGTAATCCTTATGGTCGATTTATATTTACTAAAGGCTTGCTCTGATGAAGTTTTAGAATTTTTCAATAATTCTTGCAAGTTTTTTGGATTTTAAATTGTGTTCGAGTATGCTTTAAAATTAATAGAGGTGAAATTATTTAATCAAATGTCTTATATTTTTACCAGGGGTCTTTAATGGCCAAATCAAGTTTATTCAAGATAAATTAGTTATTGGAAGTCAAATTAAGCTCAAAATGATTTGAGAAATTTATGGGGTTCATGTTAGGGCAATTCTAAGCCCTGGTTCAAATTTCATCTATTTTCGACTCTTTTGGTAATTATTAAAAGATGTTTAAATCAGAAGAAATAATATCGAGCATAATATAGATGTTGGATCTTGAGGCGCCCTTAGATGGGGGTGAATAAGGACAAATTAAAAAAATTGAAAAACTTTTGGAAAAATTAATACGATTGTTAAGATGATATTTTTCATAAACCAAAAGATATTACAAACACTCAAAAATTTAATGAAGATGAAATCAAGATTTTATTTCTTAAATAGTGAAAAAACATAATCAAAGATTTCAATGGAGCTTGAAATCGAGGCTACAAATGAAAATATCTTTTGACTTTTCACTGGTCCTTCTCCCTAGAACTGGTAGGTTAAAGCATATCTCTCCCTAGATACAGTTACTAGCCTCCCCTAGATCACTCCATGACCAAGTCGCTGCACATAAGGCGGCGATTCCCCCTAAGTCACACACGGACCTAGTGGTCACTCACAAGCGGCGATTTCTCTATCAATTACAAGAACAAAGAGAAGTTACAAAATAGAAATTTGAATGAAAACTTCCTCCAGTGTAGAGCACTTGAAGAAGACGATGAATCCTTACAAAGGTCGACAAAGTTGTAACGCACGAACGATCTCTTCTATGCTCTTCAACTTAATTGCACACTTGGGAGTTTCTCTAGTTCTAAGGAGTTATCAGGCTGGGAAATCTCAACACAAAGTCTCCTGGAGATGTATGCATTGAAATGCACAAAAATAGCCTTTTAAGCAATCTGTATTATCGCCCCTCGATAGCTCGATATCACCTCAGCCTGCCAAATGGCCCACTCTGCTGCAACCGTTCCGGAATGATGGTGATCATGCTGGATCATGCGCTATTGCCTGTGATAGCCAGGTATCGCCTGACAATATCAGTGTATAATGCATTGTGTTGGAACCGTTGAAAACATGGTTGACGTCATCAAGTTGATATCGCTCGGCACTAGATAGCTATCACCGGTGATATCTCCCATCTTTAAAAATTCTACAACTCAATGTCACTTTTAATTATCAAAGTTTACCGGGAGATATATGCACACCATAAACACAGTATGATCAAATACACACGGGATTTGTTATTTTCAAACCAAGGAATGTGGAACGCATGCTCCAATAATCTCCCACTTTTGATAATAAAAAATCCACTGAGAAAGAAATCAACGATGACCAATAGAGATGATAAATAAATGATTTAAAGTTAAGAACTAGAGTGTGCACAAGCTCCCCCTCAACGGAAGCTCCCCCTATTTCAGAAAACACTAAGAAATTTCTTTCAATAGTAACATATATTCACCCTAAAATTTCTTGTGATATTGTCCCTAAGATTTCTTGTGATATTCTCCCTCTTTGTTATCAGCAAAAGAAGTATAAATTCAAGGAGTATTATGGTAGAGTTGCGGAAGCTTATGAGAAAGATGTGATCAAAGAATTTGAAAAGAGAATAAGATAGACATGTAACTCAAATATAAGTAAGTGATTCATCGAGAAAAGATAGCCCATCAATGAAAATTTTGTCATAAAAGTTAAAGGAAACATTGTCAAACTCATGCTAATATAGGATAATCAACAATTTTAGAGAGACATATTCAAATTGTGTCTAGTCCAATTATCATGAGAAGACATGTTAGAAAAGATAATGGAGTGTACAAGGTGAGCTATTTGGGAAGATATAAATGGTGAAATTATTGCTCATGAACCAAAAGAATTATAATGTATAACATAGAATGTAAAAATGTTCATGATGCTTATAAAGAGATTCAAGGCACATAACATTGAAGTGGAATGGCTTTCATGTTTGCACAAGGTACTTTACAATTCTTTCCAAGGTGCTCAAACTCACAATGATTATTAAGACTTATCAAGAGGTTGAGTAGTGCTTGGTGGAGTTGCCTTGAGAATTTATTTTGCATAGCTTTTTTTATATAATAATCAACATATTTTTTATAATGATCAAAGACTCAGAATCCACTTGTTTTGCAAACAAAATATTTTTGTATCATAGCCATATGATTTCAATTAAATAAGTGTGAGTGAATCCCATATGAAGCAAGGTACATTTATAATTCAAGAGGTTAAGTGTTTATAAGGTATAATCATGAGAGAGAAAATTTTAAACAACATATATCTTACAGCCAAAAAGCGTGTCCGTGAATATTATTATCTAAAGTAACACATTACTCATACTTACAGGCATGCAAAAACAATCAGGAGTATTTGTTACTCTAATTTCATTAGACAGCAAAATATTCAAGGCATGGATAAGCAAAAAACAATGTTCTCATAACTTGAAATGAAAAATTAACATGTAAGGTCATATGATAAAGATAAAACAAAAACGTAACTAAATTTGAGTAGCAATCTTAAATACAGATGATCACAGAAAGTAGGGACAAATTTTGATCATTTTACACTATCGTGCAGCGATAGAGGGATATCTCCTGCGATATCGTTTTTTATAAAAGGCCCGGATCTGAGACCAGATCTCAAACTCTCTGTGTTTTCCTGTAACTATTTGGGAAGAAGACTACCGTACACCTCCAGATTTAAGGTAAATTCATACTTTTCTTATGAAATTTGTAGTGATCTTGTGTGAAATGTCAAATGATAAGTTTTTATGTGATCAAAAGCATAGTTTGATGAAGATTTGGGGATTTTGATCTAGGTTTCTTGCTTGAGTAAATTATCACTCTTTATGCTTGATTTCTTCATGATTATTATAGATCTAGAACATGCATGTGTTTAGAGAAGTTTGAAAATGGTTTACAAAGAACCTATAGAGTAGATCTAAAAATATGAAGATGAATTTTTGGGCTTGGTGAAGGTTTCCAGCTATCGCCCGACGATAGTCACTATCGCCGATGATAGTTAGAAAAACTGATAAACCAAAAAAATTCAAGAAATGGCCTTCAATTCCCGAGCATGTAAGGGCACTGTATGAAATACACATGCATCATACCAATCTTATCCAAGGATTGAAAAGCGGCTGTAGATATAGCAAAGATTATGGAACTGGACATGACTCGAAAGGCTCATATTTATGAAATGTTTGCCCAGTCAGGTTTATTAACACTGCTACTACCTGATATGTTTTGTTCAGTATTAGTCAGAGAATTTTATTTCCATCTAGAAGACTCTATTGTAGGTAATATTTCTCTCAATGTTCCCTATATTTGAAGAAGCATCACAATCAACACTAAGAGCACAGTTGTATTCGATGTTGGTTAAGTTCATCATGTGCAGGATGTTCCATAGAATAAGTTTAGACAGGTTGTCTAAGTGTTTGTGACAGGTGGTCACACGGTAGAAAAGTGGAGAGACAAAAATCTGTCTAAGTACACAGGTGTTGAATAAAGCCAGTTCACTCAACACCAAATACCAAGGAAGGATGCTGGAAAGACTGAAAATCATCCAAATCCACAGGCGTTGAGTGAAGCCAGTTCACTCAACGCCAGATTCCAAAAAGCGTCGAGTAAAGGATGGACAGTCAAAGTCAGGCAGTTTGCAAGGCAGAATTGCGGCTAAGTCCATAGGCGTTGAGTGATGGTAGTTCACTCAACACCATATAACAAGCGGCATATAGTAAAGCGGATTTTGTTAAAGCTTCAGCATTAGCAAGCAGAAAAATCGATTAAGTCTAGAATCGTTGAGTGAGGACAACTCACTCAACGCCTAATGAAATAAGCGTTGAGTCAAACTCAAGCAGTCAAAGCCTTTAAAGAATCTATCAAGAATTCTGACTAAGTTCAAAAGTATTGAGTGAGGTGACCTCACTCAACACCCAAAGAGGAAAGCGTTGATAGAGCAATGGTCAGTCAAATCTTAAGAAGATCGACAGAAAAATTTGTCAAAGTCCAGATGCATTGAGTGAGGATAGCTCACTCAACGCACTCAATGCCTAGCAGAGGCAAAAAGATTGGTTAAGTCGAAATGCGTCGAGTGATGAAGGTTCACTCGGCGCCTAAGCATTTAGATTGTCAAATTCAAAGAAGGCGTTGAGTGATGAAGGCTCACTCAACGCACTCAACGCCTGAGAAGCAAAAAGATTTGGCTAAGTCCAAATGCGTTGACTGATGAAAGATCACTCAATGCACTCAGTGCCAGAGAAGTAGAAAGATTGTCTGAGAACAAAAGCGTTGAGTGAAGGCCTTTCACTCATAGCCTGGAAGTGCATAATTATTTGGCTAAGTGTTTTTGCGCTGCGTGAGGGCTATTCATTTAATGCACTCAACGCCTAGGATGAAACTGAGAATTTGGCTAAGTCCACAGATGCTGACGTCAGCATGAGTCAGCAAAGTTTCAAATTGTTTCGGGAAAACTACAATAGATGACAAACGGCGCCGCAGTTCTATAATATGACTTTTGCAGATAAAGATAAGTTGCAGCCAACAACTTCAGTGGGCCCATGGGTCAAGTAGTCGTTGGACGGCAAAAGATAAAAGGGATAAGTTTTGCAGTTGCAAAGACAACTTTTAGGGCTTTATCATTTCACAAAGAGGCGGAACTTCATCATCTTCTTCCTCTCCATTGTTGTAGAGCTTGAAGCTGAAATTTCAAACCCGTTGAACTAAAAGTCCTTACAGTTAGCTGTAGCAGTTTTCACCAGCTATAGAAAGTTCAGAAAAGCTTTCTAAGAAAGAAGACTGAGCAGAGCCTTCAAATTTCTGCAGTCAAGGTTAGATGTTTGAAGAGCATATAGAACTATCAAATCTTTGTCTTCAACATCAAGTTCAGATACTTGGTTTCTGAGTTCTTTCCAGTACAAGCAGCAGCTTATTGAAGATCAACTTTCTTATTGTTGAGAAGATGTTGGGCCTAAGATAAATCAGCTCAGGAAGTAGTAGACTCAGAGAACTTCTCTGGAGTCATACCAACAAAACCAAAACACTTTCTTTTTTATAGGATCTTAACAAATCTGAGTGTAGGCCTATTTTATAAAGGCTGAGGTAGGATCCAGTATTGGATCAGAGGTAAGGCAGTTTTGCCTGAGGTAGGATCCTGTATAGATCTGAGTTATAGGGCCTATGTGCCTGAGGTAGGGACTTTGGCCTGAGGTAGGGTCTGGTTCAGATCTAAGCTGTAGGAGAGTTTTACACTCTGAGTGTAGGGCTAACCCTATAGACTGAATGTAGGACTATTAATTTAGTCTGAGGTAGGTGATCTACTGATCACTGAGCTGTAGGAGCAATCTTGCTCTGAGGTAGGGCCTTATGCCTGAGGTAAGTCTTTGAGGAGACTGAGAGATCCTGATGGATCTGTGTTGTAAACTCTAAGGAGCGGAGATTTGGAGAAGTGCCTTATCCATCATATTGTCAGAGAGGTGCGACGGACAGTGGATGTCCCCATAATCTGGGGAACCACTATAAACCTTGTGTGTGCTTTTATGAAGTGTCTTGAAAGCAGGAATGAACTAACTCACAACACACTTTAAGAAAGAAAACTTAAATGAGACCAAAAAACCTATTCACCCCCCCCCCCCCCTCTAGGTATTTAGTTGCCCTTGAAACTAAAGACTTTCAAGTGGTATCAGAGTTAGGTTGCTCAAGAAGGACTTAACAGTCTGAGTAGATCTCAAACGGTAGCTGAAATAAGTATATTGAAAGAAATAGTACCCAACCACCTAGAGGGGGGTGGGGGTGAATAGGTGTTCTTTTTCTTTTTAATTTTAAGGCAGAAACTTTGTAAAATTAAACCTGTATTTGTAATATTCTACAACAATTCAGCACAGCTAGCTCAGCAATCACAGAAATAAACATACACAGAGTGTACACAGATTTTTATAGTGGTTCCCCAAGGTCTGGGTGCATCCACTTTCCACCTTCGTCTATCTAGTAGTGTACTAGATTCGGCCTAACTTCAGCACTTCTCCTGAGATCCTCAGATCTTACAGCTCAGAACCCCAAACAGGTTCCTACAACTCAGAGTGTCCCCACTCCTACAACTCAGGCACAAAGCCCTACCACTCAGTCTTCAACAAGACCTACACTCAGGCTAAACAGCCCTACCTCAGCCTTCAACAAGACATACACTCAGAGAATTGATTCTCCTACACTCAGGCTCAAAAGCCCTATCTCAGCCTTTATAGATTTAGGCTTATAACTCAGATCCCTTAGAATCCTACAAAAAGATAATAAAATGTTTTTAGATCACCACTTAGTTTGAGAGAATGAAGAGGGCAACCTTCTTGATCCGTTCTTGATAGCACTGATTCCTGAGATCAACTTTGTCTTTGCTTTCTTCAAGGCTTCTTGAGTCTGAACTCAGTAGAGATGATCTTCTTGAAGTAGACCGGCTGGCAACTTCCTTCTTAGGATGGAGAAATAAATCTGGATCATACTTTGCAGTCTGGTTCAGAATCTGCTTCTTAAGAGATTTGATTAACAAGTCTCTTTCTTGACTTCAATTACTGGAGTTCTCTCTCTCCAAGTAAATCTGAAGTTTCTTCAAAATACTGATTTACAGTTTTCTCTGGATCTGTATTGATCTTCTTAATCTTCTGATTAATTCTTTAATTGTGTTCTCTTTATTGATTCTTCCTGTTGAAGGAGAAAGGCCTTTATATAGTCTTCCTCCAAGCTAACCGACCGATCCGGTTTCTAACAAACTTCTGACAGCTCTGACAGTTGCAGTTGACCGGTTGAAATGGCAGCTGTCAAGTCATCCAGTCACTTCTTGAAAATACTGTCTCTGTCTGAAAGTGTCGAGACTAATCTTCATTATGTGTCGACACAAATAGACCAAGTATCGACACAAGTGAACTAAGTGTCGACACTAGTCATGACGGTGTCGACATAACTCCTTGTGTTGTTGTAACAGCTTCTCAACGCTGCTTCTTCAGAATGTGTCGACACTGATTCCGTGTGTCGACACAAGCCTTCTGTAGAATGTGTCGACACTGATTGAGTGTGTCGACACAAGTACTTCTTCTTTAACACTTAGCTGAATTCTCCTGTGTGTCGACACATCTTCTTTGTGTCGACACATCTACTTTTGTTGTTGATACTTGCTGAGTCTCGACACATCTCCTTTGTGTCGACACATGCCTTCATGTGTTGAAACTTGCTGAGTGTCGACACATCTCCTTTGTGTCGACACAAGTACTTTAACTTTGTTGAAGCTTGCTGAGTGTCGACACAGCCTCCTGGTGTCGACACATTTGATGTCGACAAAGCTTCTCTAGGTGTCGACACTGCCTCTAAGTGTCGACACAGATTATGTTGATAATTCTTCACAGTGTGTCGACATTGCCTGTATGTGTCAACACTTTTCTTCTGGTGTTGACTCTGCCTTTCCTGGTGTCGACACAATTACTCCAAGTGTCGACACAGCTTCTCTAGGTGTCGACACAAGCCTTCATAAGTGTCGACACAGAATCTCTAGGTGTCGACACATGGACTTAGAAACTTTTCTACATTTCCTACAATTACTTAACCTACACATATAAACTCAAAGCACATCAAACACACCTTGATGTATATCATTGAGTAGGGTGAGACTGTTGAAACTTGTGAAGTGAAAGTGGGTGAATGGAAGGCTTGGGCAACCTATCCGCGCGGACTACGCGGACAGGGTTTGCGGACTGCTAAGTCGGCAGGGATGTTGCAGGCGGTTTGCTCTATGGCGGCCTGGGCGGTCTGTTCGCGCGGACTACGCGGACAGCTGCAACGGTCTGTCAGGCCGGTGATTACTCAGCAGGCAGTTGGATCCCAGGAAGTAACCGGGCGGATAGCAATCCTATCCGCGGAGTCCGGTTTGGAGCGGACTGATGAACTGGAGCTCGGCAGACCGGTTTGGCGTTTGCCTTGGTCTTGCTCTAGTGCAACAGCAAGTGGAAGCCGCGGAGACCGCGGATCAGTGCGGACAGTAGCTGGAGGTCGCCCGGTATGGCGGGCTAGATCCAGTGTCCGCCAGTAAGTGCGGACTGGCCCTTGTGGCCAGTGGACTGGACTTGGTGGGATCTGTACCAAGTCCAGGTTGGCTCAGTCCGGGGAGATCGCGTAGTGGAGCGCGGGTTGCTTTCTCAGTCCGCCAAGCCTAGTAGAAGTGTTGTTGCCTTGATTGCTAGCTTGGGGGATGCAGACTGGAGGATTGCCTGTGCAAGAGCGTGCGGACTGGAGCTGGAGTCTGCTGGGTTCGGTTTAGCCTTGTGATGAGGTTATGAACTCAGGAATGCGGATTGGAGTTTGTTGTGTAAGCAGACTGGATAGGCGTGTCCGCTGAGTCCGGCGGTGCCTTGGAGATAGAGGCAATGGACTCAGGAGGTGCGGACGAAAGCCGGGTGTCCGCTGAGTCCGGCAGGTGCCTTAATGGCGAGGCTGCGGGCTCGGGTTTTGCGGGCTGATGCCTTGTCCGCAGATTGGCGGACAAAGCTGTTGTGGAGTCCGGCTGTGGTGGTCCTGGCTTGGCCTCTGGCGGCAAGGCGGGCTGGATATTGGAGTCCGGCCTTTGAGAAGCTGGGGTGGACTGGCTATCTGCACAGGAGCGACGAACTGGAGTGTGTGTCCGCGGGCTGGCGGACACACTTGTTCTTGTTGTGGGATGTGGCGGTGATCCTATCGGCTAGGGCGGTGACCATACTCATCATCGTGCCTATAAATAGGACCCATGTCACATCAGGAAAAGGGAAAAAAATCTAAACTGAAGTAAGTGAACAGTAATTGAGCTCGCGTAAGTTACTGCGGTCTGGACTTTGGTGTCAGCGCGGTTTGAGAGTTGACCCGGTTGTGCTGTGCAGGTTGTGCGGATAGCACTGGAAAGCCAGGACTTGGCTCTTATTGCGGTCAGGGACAGTGCGGACTCTGCGGTTAAGCAACAGGCGGTAAACAGCAGGTCGCGGATAGCGACCAGGCGGTCTCCTCTTTGGCAACTTGGTACGGGGTTCAAGAAGTCGCCTGCTTCAGGCCGACTGTTCCATTCGGTGACGCGGCTTGTGCAGTCTGGCGGCTAGATGACCTCACGGTCAGGCGGCCTGCAGATCGGCGGTGAAGAGCTAAGCATTGGAGTAAGGGGTAGTCCGCGCGGCTTGGGTTGCGGGTTGGCGACCTTGCGGACTGAGCGGACTCCACAGCAGTAGACCGGCGGCTTAGTGGTTGAGTCCGCACGGCTTGTTTTTTGTTTCTTGTCTTTGTAACTGTCTCTGCTCTTCTGGTTTGGGTGTTGGTGAAGCATGTCTCGCCATGTTTATCTCGCCTTGTAAAGAAGTTTGCTCTTGATCAATAAAGAAGCTTGTGCTGCATGTGTTGCTGGTTGTTACTGCTTTGTTGAGATAACCCCTGCTAACTCCATGATCCGGGAAAACTTTCAACAATATAAGTGGGGTGTTCTCCGCCGGTTTGTTGAATTTCAACAGGGTATCCGAGGAGGCCTCTGCGGTTTTGTTGAATTTTAACATGGTATCAGAGGGAGGTTGTTGGAGTGGTCAAGCAGTGCTCAATGGAAGTAGTTACTCTTCTGTAGAGGAAACCAGTGGTAGAACCATGGCAGTGGAGGATGCAAGCTGTCTTGGTATTGATCTCCTTACAGTAACGAACTTTGAAAGGTGGAAGTCCTGTATGAAGAGCTTTCTTCTTGGCGAGGACCTTTGGGAGGTTGTATGCGGAGCAGGAAGACAAGAGGATACTGCTAGCAATGTTGAAGAGATGAGAGCTTGGAAGGAGACAAATGCAAAAGCGAAGTCTATTCTCAAGCAGGTGATCTCATCGGAGCTCTTGGACCACATCAGTGTATGTCGGTCAGCTGCGGAGGTCTGGACTTCCCTTGATGGGTTGTTTAGGAAGGAGGTGAAGGTTGCTGCTGAAGATGGTCCCTCTACTTCATATCAGGAAGAAAGAAGTATTTCTCCTAGGCATGATAGGAAGAGGAAGGAAGGACCAAGGAGCTATAAATGCAAGCAGCATGGTCATCTTTAGAAGGAGTGCAAGGTTGTCTTGCTCTCGGCGAATGTAGCTCATGTAGGAGGTAAGGAGAAGAACGTAGTTGGGACTTCAACTAGTTCTGGATCTGATCGGATGTATGCCAGTGATAGTGCAGCTATCTGGCATGAAAGACTGGGGCATGTAGGGATGGACAAGCTGAAAGCAAAGGCGGAAAGAACACTCGTAAGAGGCTTGCCTAGATTGTCATCCTATGGCGATGGTCGGGGGTGTGCGGGATGTCAGGAAAGTGGAGCCTATCGCTTCATGGTTGATAAAGCACAATCCAGATGTAAAGCACTATTGGCGGTTGTCCATTGTGCTCTGGTGGGACCGACCATCACGGCCAGTCTTGGAGGCAGCAGGTTCATGCTGATATTGGTTGATGACTATTCAAGGTATACATGGGTATACTTCATGAAGAAGAAGTCCAACATGGTACGCTTGTTAGTGGAGTTCAAGAAGCTTGTGGAAGGTCAGCTTGGCCGGAGGATCAAGGTGTCGAGGACAAGTTTCGATGGTGAGTTTGGCTCAACCGAGTTCTCATACTTTTGCAGGAAGCAAGGGATCCGGATGGAGCTTTCTTGTGGACATACTTCACAGCAAGGTAGTATTGCAGCTCGGATGATCCGTTGGTTAATGGCGACCTGCGAGTGTTGGCTTCAGAGTAAAGGCGTTCTGAAGGCTCTTTGGCGGAAGGGATGGCCTATGCTGCTCATGTCATCAACCGGATGCCTCTTAGTCCGATATTAGTGAAGACTCCTTATGAGCTGATGTTCGGAGTGAAGCCCTCAGTGAAGCACCTTCGGGTGTTTGGATCTACCTGCTACATACACTCTCTGGGTGCTCTCAAGACAAAGCTAGTCTTTGTTGGGTATGATGAGCAGTGGAGAAGATGGAGGTGTATGGATCCTATGGCGAAGAAACTCATAGTGTCGAGAGACATTGTCTTCGATGAGTTGACGCCGTATTGGGGTATCTCTCATGTGGAGCTAGAGATAAGCAGGTCAGATGATGGGCTGAAGGAGTCTGCTGCTAAGGAAGTGGAGTTGCCTGAGTCACTAGGCACTCCAGGTTGTTCTAGCTCCGGGGCAAAGGCATCAGAGTCGGGAAGAAGAGGGAGCGATGCTCCAGGATCTTCTGGCTCGAAGGCGGAGGCTTCCGGTTCAGGAAGCAGGGGGAGCGATGTTCCAGGCAGCTCTTGTTCAAGAGGGGAGTCTTCTGGGTCTTGTAGCAGGGGGAGCGTTGCTCCAGGTGCTCCTAGTTCTAGTAAGGAGGCGTCTTGTTCAGGAAGCACGGGGAGCATTGTTCCGGGTTTGCCCGGGAATGGAGCTAGTTCAAAAGCAGTGGAGGTGGTTAGCCATGATCAGGTTCTTCGGAGATCAAAGAGGATCAGTAAGCCACCAGCTCGATATAGTGAAGGGAACATGGCGGACTTGGTTCCGTGTTTCCTTGTTAGCCCTCAGGTCGAGCAAGGTTCTTCTGGCTGTGATAACCCCACTAGAATCAAGGAGGTGGTTGACACCAAGGCTGAAGAGGTGACTTCTCTCAGAGGTAACAAGGCTTGGGCTTTTATGCCTAAGGAATTTGGTGATACTCCTGTGATGCATGAGTGGAGGTTGAAGCTGAAGAAGGCAGAGGGAAGCATGACTCCGTTTGGGAGATGCTGGAGGGCTCCCTCATGGTCCATGATATGCGGGGCGAGGACTATGTCTTGGATATCTCTTCGTAGATGCTATCGGAAGGACCAGGTGAAAGGTTACGGGAGCTGCTGGAGTTATTCACCACTTATCACTTCAAGGGGGAGTGTTGAAACTTGTGAAGTGAAAGTGGGTGAATGGAAGGCTTGGGCAACCTATCCGCGCGGACTACGCGGACAGGGTTTGCGTACTGCTAAGTCGACAGGGATGTTGCAGGCAGTTTGCTCTGTGGCGGCCTGGGCGGTCTGTTCGCGCGGACTACGCGGACAGCAGCAGCGGTCTGTCAGGCCAGTGATTACTCAGCAGGCAGTTGGATCCCAGAAAGTAACCGGGCGGATAGCAATCCTATCCG
The DNA here is from genome assembly GCA_039583875.1 of Platanthera guangdongensis. Taxonomy (NCBI): domain Eukaryota; kingdom Viridiplantae; phylum Streptophyta; class Magnoliopsida; order Asparagales; family Orchidaceae; genus Platanthera; species Platanthera guangdongensis. The sequence goes on from JBBWWR010000260.1 coordinate 244,799, forward strand.
CGGAGTCCGGTTTGGAGCGGACTGATGAACTGGAGCTCGGCAGACCGGTTTGGCGTTTGCCTTGGTCTTACTCTAGTGCAGCGGCAAGTGGAAGCCGCGGAGACCGCGGATCAGTGCGGACAATAGCTGGAGGTCGCCCGGTATGGCAGGCTAGATCCAGTGTCCGCCAGTAAGTGCGGACTGGCCCTTGTGGCCAGTGGACTAGACTTGGTGGGATCTGTACCAAGTCCAGGTTGACTCAGTCTGGGGAGATCGCGCAGTGGAGCGCGGGATGCTTTCTCAGTCCACCAAGCCTAGTAGAAGTGTTGTTGCCTTGATTGCTAGCTTGGGGGATGCGGACTGGAGGATTGCCTGTGCAAGAGCGTGCGGACTGGAGCTGGAGTCCGCTGGGTTCGGTTTAGCCTTGTGATGAGGTTATGAACTCAGGAATGCGGATTGGAGTTTGCTGTGTAAGCAGACTAGATAGGCATGTCCGCTGAGTCCGGCGGTGCCTTGGAGATAGAGGCAATGGACTCAGGAGGTGCGGATGGAAGCAGGGTGTCCGCTGAGTCCGGTAGGTGCCTTAATGGCGAGGCTGCGGGCTCGGGTTTTGCGGGCTGATGCCTTGTCCGCAGATTGGCGGACACAGCTGTTGTGGAGTCCGGCTGTGGTGGTCCTGGCTTGGCCTCTGGCGGCAAGGCGGGCTGGATATTTGAGTCCGGCCTTGGAGAAGCTGGGGCGGACTGGCTATCTGCACAGGAGCGGTGAACTGGAGTGTGTGTCCGCGGGCTGGCGGACACACTTGTTCTTACTGCGGGATGTGGCGGTGATCCTATCGTCTAGGGCGGTGACCATACTCATCATCGTGCCTATAAATAGGACCCATGTCACATCAGGAAAAGGGAAAAAACCTAAACCGAAGTAAGTGAATAGTAATTGAGCTCGTGTAAGTTGTTGCGGTCTGGACTTTGGTGTCCGCGCGGTTTGAGAGTTGACCCGGTTGTGCGGATAGCGCTGGAAAGCCAGGACTTGGCTCTGATTGCGGTCAGGGACAGTGCAGACTCTGCGGTTAAGCAACAGGCGGTAAACAGCAGGTCGTGGATAGCGACCAGGCGGTCTCCTCTTTGGCAACTTGGTACAGGGTTCAAGAAGTCGCCTGCTTCAGGCGGACTGTTCCATTCTGTGACGCAGCTTGTGCGGTCTGGCGGCTAGGCGACCTCACGGTCAGGCGGCCTGCAGATTGGCAGTGAAGAGCTAAGCATTGGAGTAAGGGGTAGTCCGCGCGGCTTGGGTTGCGGGCTGGCGACCTTGCGGACTGAGTGGACTCCACAGCAGTAGACCGGCGGCTTGGTGGTTGAGTCCACGTGGCTTGTTTTTTGTTTCTTGTCTTTGTAACTGTCTCTGCTCTTCTGGTTTGGGTGTTGGTGAAGCATGTCTCGCCATGTTTATCTCGCCTTGTAAAGAAGTTTGCTCTTGATCAATAAAGAAGCTTGTGCTGCATGTGTTGCTGGTTGTTACTGCTTTGTTGAGATAACCCCTGCTAACTCCACGATCCGGGAAAACTTTCAACAATATACGTGGGGTGTTCTCCGCCGGTTTGTTGAATTTCAACAGGGTATCCGAGGAGGCCTCTGCGGTTTTGTTGAATTTTAACAGAGACTTCTTCAAATCTGGTACATATTTTTCAATGTACCCAACAATCTCCCCCTATTTGGAGAAGTCATAACCCTTAGTCAATAATATACACCATACATAATAAATACACATTATGATGTATAACAATATTATATGACAGGGTAAATACTAAACAAAACATGTATAAACAGTCATCACAGAATAAAAATGTAACAGATTGAACATCAAACATTGTTTTGTTATAACTTCCAATAGTTTCATTAATCAAACGTTTATATAGATTTTAATGCAAAAGATTACAGAGTAGTAAACTTAAGAAAATTATATTCTATGGCTGCTCTGGTTCCTTGATGACAATGCCCTTTCCAGATTGAATCTTGGCTTGAACTGGAGCATCATTGTCATCAGCAGGCTTCTTCCCCTTAAGCTCTGAAAGATATGGTATCTAAACACCTAGAGGGGGGGGGGGTGAATAGGTGACCTAATTCTTTTTAAAACTTTAATGGCAGCAATCAGTTATATCACAGAATCTATACTACTTTTGCACAGCAATCACACAAGCATTCACAATCACAATCACAGCACAGCAGACACAGAGTTTTATAGTGGTTCCCCAAGCTTTGGGTACATCCACTTTCCCCCTTCGCCTATCTAGCAGTGTACTAGATTCGGCCAAACTTCTCCACTGTCTCAGAACCCAAATTGGTTCCTACACCTCAGGCCCAAGGCCCTACAACTCAGCTTTATCCCAAAGCCTACACTCAGCCACAAAGGCCTACACTCAGCCAACAAGGCCTACACTCAGCCACAAAAGGCCTACACTCAGAGATTTCAATCTCCTACACTCAGGCTCTCAAGCCCTACCCTCAGCCTTTATAAATACAGGCTTACAAATCACTCAGATCCAAAGTATCCTACAAGTTAAAAATGATTTACAAATATTAACTTAACAACTCAGAAACAAGAGAGGGGAGTTGAGAGTTTCTTGATGAGTTCTTGGAAGAACTCAGCTGGATTCAATCTCACTTAACTTTCTTCAAAGCTTCTTGAAAGTAGAACTGAATAAGATTGTCTCCTTCTGCAGTTGATCCTTGACCTCTGCTTCTTAAGATCCAGAATATATCTGAACCCTTCTTCTCAGCCTAGTTCCAACGGCTAATTTCTTGGATGGAGCCCTCTCTCTCCAACTTTTTAGATCTGCACTTGGACAGCTAGATCTTCTTGATTTGATACTTGATCAGTAACTTGAACAACAATCTGAACTACTGTTTCTGTAAACTGTATGAGCCTATTTATAGGCCTTCTTCATGGTAACCGACTGGTCCGGTCCATAACTGACTTCTGGCATTTCCGACAGGTGCTGTAGACCGGCTGGAACGGCAGCTGTCAAGTCATCCAGTCAGTTCTTGAAAATTCTCTAACTGTCTGATAGTGTCGAGACTTTCTATCTTTAAGTGTCGACACTTATAGACCAAGTGTCAACACAAGTTGTGTAAGTGTCGACACAAGTCTACAAGGTGTCGACACAACTCCTTGTGTTGTAGATTCTATGTCTCGACACAGTTTCTTCTGCATGTGTCGACACTGAAATTGAGTGTCGACACAAGTACTTGATCTTCTATCTTTTGCTGAATTCTTCTAAGTGTCGACACATCTCCTTTGTGTCGACACAACTTCTTGTGTTGAATCTGTTTAGTGTTGACACTGCTTCTTGGTGTCGACACATAGTCTTTTATGTTGATACTTGCTGAGTGTCGACACAGCTCCTTGTGTCGACACTTGATTCTTCTATTGAGACTTCAGCTGAGTGTCGACACATTCCCTTAGTGTCGACACTTGTACTTAGAATAATTTGATGATCTTGCTATTCTTTGCTAAGTGTCGACACAGCTCCATGTGTCGACACTTTCTTCAAGTGTAGAGTCTTCAGCTGAGTGTCGACACATTATGTCTTGTGTCGACACTTTCTTTAAGTGTTGACTCTTCTGTTGTGTGTCGACACATTGTTCTGAGTGTCGACACTTACACTTAGTTTCTGCAGACTTTTGCTGAGTGTCGACACAGCTCCAAGTGTCAACACTTTCTGGTGTAGACACAGCTTCACTGGGTGTCGACACAGCTCCTGGTGTCGACACTTTCTGTCTCCACTTTTCTTCACTGAGTGTCGACACAGCTCCTTGTGTCGACACTTTCTGTCTGGTGTCGACTCTGCATCCTAGGTGTCGACACAATGACTCCAAGTGTCGACACTGCTTGTCTGGGTGTCGACACAAGTCTTCTTAAGTGTCGACACTTTCCCTCTGGTTGTCGACACATGGACTTAGAAACTTTTTGCTTCAGTCCAGTAATTACTTAACTTGCACAAGTAAACTCAACATACATCAAATACATTATGATGTATATCATTGAGTTGGGTGAGGCTTCTTCAAATCAGGTACATTTAACCAATATACCCAACAATCTCCCCCCTATTTGGAGAAGTCATAACCCTTAGTCAATGATATACACCATTCATAATTAAAATTACAAAATGATGTAAAGCAGGATTATTTTCATCAGGGTAAACATAAACATGTATTAATTTCACATGTATACAAATTCATCATTTCAGACCAAATAAGAAATAGACATAGACACATTCACAGAACAAACATGAAATATATTAATCACATATTGTTCTAATATCTGTCTTATACATTTTTCAGAAGTTCACAAAAAGTTTTACATCACAAATATTACACAGTAAACTTCAAGAAAATTCTAATCTATTTCTGTTCAGGTTCCTTGATAACTATTCCCTTGCCAGCTTGAACTTTAGCTTTGATAGGGGCATCAGCAGTTTCAGCATCAGCAGGCTTCTTGCCTTTCAGATCTTTCTTCTTAAGCTCTTCAGCTTTGATCTTCTGTCTCTCAAAGTAATGGTATGGCTTTGGAAAGTACTTGCTAGGCTCCTGAGCTGTAGGAGGTAGCTTTCCCATCTTTGCCTTCCTTCTGTATTGAACAATTTCCTCCTGTCTAGATTCATGTTTTCTCCATTCAGCTTCAGAGAACCATTTGTTCCTGTCATGAATGTTATCCTTGGCAGCTTTCCAGGCAGTTAATATAATATTCCTAGAGGTAGGGCTCCACTGTTCAAAGTCTGGCCTTTGTTCTGCTTGTTCCCTAAACCTCTTCTTAGACAACCTTGTCTCTTCTTCTTTCTGCATTGCCTCTTGCATAGCTTCAGTAATAGGCTGAACAACCTTTTCAATATGAACATTGTCCTTGCCCCCAGGTGGGCTATACATAGTCTGGACATCAGCATGAATCATTTCAAAATCTGGAGGAGGATAAATGACTTGAGCTACTTCTGGTTGCTCACCTCCAAGATAGGCAGGGTTAATTCCAGATTCAGCAACATCATTGTCATCACACAGAGGAGGATATCCAAGTGTAGCTCTGATAGAATTTGATATCCACTTAGCATGGTCAGAGCTTGCCTTGACTAACACTCTCTCCCCCTTTATGACTTCTCTAGCCATATGATCTCTGACATCATCCTTCTGAAATCTGATTTGATTATCCAAGTATTTGACTCCATCTTTAAAGAAAGGTTTGAGCTTTTGAAGTTGTTCAGATATGGCCTTCTGGGAGGCTTGGATAGCAGTCTTAACAGCAGAGAGTTCTTCTTGAAATGCTTTGTCAAAATCAGCTTTAATAGTAGCAGAAGAGGTAGAAGGTTCAGCAGCCTTGTTCTTTAACTCAGTGACAATAGCAATATGGGAAGCAGTCAAATTGTCATTCATTCTTAGCTGATTTTCAAGAACATACCCTTGCTTCAATGCTATGTCATCCACTTGTGCCTTTATCTTTTCCTGGTGTGTTGTCAAGTACACCACTGCATTTCCACCCTTGTGGAAACATTCTGTCATCTCTTTCTTGTTAAGGTTCATTTCAAACCTTATAGACTTGATATCTTGGGCCAGATTAAATTGCAATGATTTTTGCCCTTCATCCACATAAGTCTCTATTGCTTTTCTTTGTTCATCCAGTTTTATCTGCAGTGCAACCATTATTGCACTATAATCAACAGTTGGAGCTTGCTGAACTATATGCTGTGGTGCAATAGATTGTAAAGCCTTTTTATAACTTTGGCTTCTTCTTTTGAATACATAGAGTTTCTTTTGCTTAGCCCTAGTAGCCTCCTCATCTTCAGATTCTGAGGAGCTGGCTATATCAACCCTCTCCTTAGGGCTAAGAGGCTTCTCAGATTGTTCAACTGGAGCTTTCTCAATTTCTTGCCTTATAGGCTCTTCCAGAATCTGCACTTGCTCCCCCTCAAGAGCAGCATTCTCTTCTTCAGCAGCAGCCTTGTCTATGTCAAAATCATGTTGATCTAGATTTAAAAATAAATCTTCCATGGTGTATTCTTGTGGTGAAGGAGCTGGAGAAATTCTTTGCTCTTCAACCACTGGATCAGGAACAACTGCTTGTACAACAGATGTGTCTTCTATAACAGCATCTGGAACTTGACTATACAGCTGAGTTTGCTGATGAACATCAGACAAATCAACATCTTCTATAAGAAATTCTAAAGTATTTAGGTCTGTGAGTACCTCTAGTATGATGGTGGTGGCTTGTTCACTTTCCAGTGTAGAGGGTTCTTCTACAACTAGAAGCTCCCCCTAGCTTTGATCCTTGTGGATGGGGCTAGCTTGAGGTAGCTCCCCCTGGATCTCAGCATCAACTTGAGGAGCAGGAGATTTTACTGCAGGCTCTTCCTCTTGTTCATCTGGAGTGAAGACAACCTGTTCTTCACTTTCAGAACTGCTAGTGGACTCTTGTGCCACTGGAGCAGTCTTCCTTTTCTTCTTGGGAGGAATTTCTTTCTCAGTAATTGTCTTCTCAGGGGTTGCCATCTCCTTTGACAACACCCTGTCCCATCTAGAAAAGATCCTCAGATCCATCCTTCTCATATAATTTATCTTGCTTCCTGCAGCTTGTTGCATTACCTCTGGTATGGCACCAGCTAGGTATAGACTTATAATTCTTCCCAGGTTGGGCTTCTTCAGACTTTCCTTCATTTTCTCAAAGACTATAACTGACCAATCAGTTTTTAGAGAGAAGATAATCCTTTTCATTATACTAAAAATAGAGGCAGACACTCTGTCATGCCCTCTTGGCTTGCTTAGGATGACCTTTCCAACAATCTCAGACATGAATTTGCCTTGGCTGTTCATGCCTTTCCTGTTAAACACAGATCCCAGCTTCATCTTAGGATCAAGTCCACACCAGGTTAGAGCTTCCCTGGTCTTTGTAGCAGTAACTTCATCTTCCTCTTGAGTTCTTGGAAGCTGTAGAATCTTCCTCAGACTTTTTGGTGATACCTTGATCTTCTCACCATGAACCCTGGATTTGATTTTGAATCCAGATTCGTCCACCTTTGCTCCATTGAGGAATTCTAGTACCTCTTTCTTCCATATATTAGTTAGTTCTGAAACTAAATATTCTAATCCAGAATCGGTAACTAGGGTTACAACAGACTTGATTTCTTGATCAGCATCTTCGAAAGCGCCGCGCACCAGCTCATATCCTTCGTTGACGTTCTCCTCTAGCTTAGGCGCCATTAGGGTTTGTAGAATTTGTCTTGAGAGAAGAGAAGTGTCGACACAGAAGCTTTAGTCTCGAAACTTTGAAACCGTGTCGACAAACTAAGACAAAACCCTATTTATACCTTTCTGATTTTGAAGATGAACAGGCGGGACAGCTAACTTAAAATGTGTCGACACTGGCAATAAGTGTCGACACTGACTTATAATGTCTCGACACATATGTGTCGACACAAGTTTAGTCAGCAGATTTTATGTGTCGACACTTGTTTATGTGTCGACACAACATAACTCGACACATTGTCGAGTCTTTACTTAGAAAATTCTGTGTAAAACTTAAGTGTCGACACCACTTTTGATGTGTCGACACCTACTTGACATGTGTCGACACTAACATTCTGAAGTGTCGAAACTAACATCCTAGATGTGTCGACACCTTTTTCCTGAAGTGTCGACACCACTATTCTGTGTCGACATAGACTTGTCTATGTGTCGACACCTTTTTACTTAGCCAATTTCAATACTGTAAACTTACTCTAAGTTTATCATTCCTAGTTCAATTTTAAATCTATTGAACTTAGCTTTTTCTAGGGGCTTAGTAAACATATCAGCTACTTGATTATCAGTTTTAACATATTCTAATAAAATATCTTTTCTTTCTACATGCTTCCTAAGAAAATGATATTTAATTTCAATATGTTTTATTCTACTATGGGATACATGGTTATTAGCTATTGAAATAGCACTTGTAGAATCACAGAAGAGTGGAGTTCTACTTACCTGAAATCCATAGTCCTCTAGCTGATGTTGTATCCACAGAAGTTGAGCACAGCAACTTCCAGCAGCCACATACTCTGACTCTGCAGTGGAGATAGCCACACTTGTTTGCTTTTTGCAGCTCCATGAAATTAGTCTCCCACCTAGGAATTGACAGGTTCCAGTAGTGCTTTTTCTATCTTCTTTGCATCCTGCAAAGTCTGCATCTGAATAACCTGTTAGATCAAAATCTCCATTCCTAGGGTACCAGAGGCCTAGATAGGGAGTGCCCTTTAGATATCTCAATATTCTTTTGACTGCTGTCAAATGAGACTCTTTAGGGCAGGCTTGATACCTTGCACAAACACATGTAGCATACATGATGTCTGTTCTACTAGCAGTCAAGTATAATAGGGAGCCAATTATCCCTCTATACAAGGTTTCATCTACAGGTTTCCCTGCATCATCCTTGCTGAGAGACATACTTGACCCCATAGGAGTCTTCATGGTGCTGGATGAATCCATACCATACTTCCTTATGAGTTCTAGGGTGAACTTGGACTGACATATGGATAAACCACTTTCAGTCTGTTTAACTTGGAGACCCAAGAAAAACTTCAGCTCTCCTATACTACTCATCTCAAATTGACCTTGCATAAGTTTTGCAAACTTTTTGCAAAGGCTGCTTTCAGTAGACCCAAATATAATGTCATCTACATATATTTGGACTAGTATAACTTTGCCTCTAGATTCCCTAAGGAATAGAGTCTTATCTATTTTCCCCCTTGAGAACTTGTTCTCAATGAGGAAACTAGATAGGGTTTCATACCAAGCCCTAGGGGCTTGCTTTAACCCATATAAAGCTTTCCTAAGTCTATAGACATGATGAGGTAGAGTTGGATCAACAAAACCTGAAGGCTGTTCCACATAGACTTCTTCTTTAAGATTACCATTTAGGAATGCTGACTTGACATCCATTTGGTAAATCTTGAATCCTTGATAGGTTGCATAGGCCAAGAACATCCTTATGGCTTCCAGTCTGGCTACTGGAGCAAAGGTTTGATCAAAGTCAATACCTTCTTCTTGCCTATATCCTTTAGCAACCAATCTTGCTTTATTCTTAATGATGACCCCTTGTTCATCTATCTTATTCCTGTAGATCCACTTAGTTCCTATTATATTGTGGTCTTTAGGTTTAGGAACAAGTTCCCAGACCTTGCACCTCTTGAACCGATTAAGCTCTTCTTGCATTGCTTCAGTCCATTGTGGATCTTGTATTGCTTCTTCAAACTTCTTAGGTTCAACTTGAGATAGAAAACTGGAGTAGATTGCTGCATTCATGTATCTGCTCCTGGTTTGTACTCCTTGTCTTGGATCTCCAATAATCTGCTCTACTGGATGATCTCTAAGATGCCTGTTGGCTGGAGGTATCCTAACTTCTGGTTGAACCTCTTCAGCATCTCCATCATGCTGTATTCCTTGAATTTCTTCAGCAATTGGCACATGTAGTTCTCCCCCTAGACAACAGCTACTGTCTTCTACTTGCTGTCTTGCAGCAGGTACTTCTTCTATTGTAAGCTTGTCCATCTTCTTTGTTAAACCTGTGGGGCTGCATACACTACTAGACAACTCATTATTAATAAGTTTAGTCTCATCAAAAACTACATGCACAGATTCTTCTACAACTTGTGTAGTCAAGTTGTAGACTCTGTAAGTCTTACTGTTATTGTTGTACCCAACAAAAATTCCCTCTTGGGATTTGGCAGCAAACTTAGTTAAGTAAGACTTCCCATTGTTAAGTATGAAGCATTTGCAACCAAAAATCCTGAAGTAGGATAGGTTTGGTTTCCTGCCTTTCACAACTTCATAGGGGGTCTTGTTGAGACCTTTAGTGATGGTAGCCCTATTTATAACATGGCATGCAGTGTTAACTGCTTCAGCCCAGAAATACTCTGGCAGTGATGTATCACTTAGTAGGGTCCTACCAGCCTCTATCAAGGTCCTATTCTTCCTCTCAGCAATGCCATTTTGCTGAGGTGTTCTAGGTGAAGAGAATTCTTGAAATATCCCAAATTCTTCACATAGTTTTGTCATGCTATCAGACTGAAATTCAGTACCATGGTCACTTCTAATCTTGACCACTGTACTGTCTAGTTCATTCTGAATTTGCTTGACAAAGTTATGGAAGACACTAGGTGTTTCAGATTTCTGTCTTAAGAAGAACACCCAGGAAAACCTTGAGTAGTCATCTACAACTACAAAGGTATAGACCTTCCTACCTAAGCTATGAACTGGCATTGGACCAAAGAGATCCATATGCAAGAGGTATAAACACCTCACAGCATCTTTGTTTTCTATGCTTCTAAAGGTGGATTTAGTCTGCTTGCCCTTTTGACAAGCTGAGCAAATACCATCTTTAACACACTTAACTTGAGGACCATTCCTCATTAACTCTTTGCTAAAGAGTTTGCTAATAGACTTGTAGTTAAGATGGGCAAGCCTCTTGTGCCATTTGACACAATGAGAGACTGTCTCATCAGCTACAAGACACACTGGAGAACCATTGTTCTCAATCATAATGTCTAAGCAATAGACATTCCTTTTCCTATAACCAGTCAAAATGATCTCTTGATCAGTTGACCTCTTGATATGACAACCATTTTTAACAAATGAGATGTCATACCCTACATCACTTAATTGACTTATACTTATTAGGTTGTGTTTCAACCCTTTAACATAAGCTACTTGAGTAATGGTAACCAAGTTGCTAGAAATGTTACCAAATCCTTTGATGATTCCTTTTTCAGAACCACCAAAGGTGACTTTTGGACCATCTTTTATTGGAGTGTAGTCCCTTAGTAATCTTCTTGTTCCAGTCATATGTCTGGAACATCCACTGTCCAAGTACCATGTTGGGGTATGGCCACTTGGACTCACCTGCAAAACAGATTAATGAACCTTAGAACCCAAAGAATTCTTGGGTCCTTGGTACTTGTTAGTTTGCAATCTGACAAAGCTACCTACTGGCTTTACAACAGGTAGTTTGGTACTCACTTTGGCACTAGCATTGTGCCAACAGTCCATTGCAAAATGGCCAACCTTGCCACAACACCAATATTCAAACTTATTGTACCTTTGCTTAGGTACTGTCTTTGCTGTCTTATCTACAGCAGACTTGTTGAATGTTGGGGCTTTGCCCTTGGACTTAGACTTGGACTGCTCAGTCCTTGCAGGTCTAATAAAACCCAGTACAGCCTTTCCTTTATGATGAACAAATTCATCAATTAAAGGTAGCACTGACTTAGGTTTAGAAAACCTAGCAACAAGCTCCCTCTCTTTCTGAAGATTAATCTCCAGACTCTTGATTTGATCATTCTTAAAGGTGATAGTCCCCATCTGAATCACTGTTATGTGTTTCAGCCTGGCTATCTCATTAAGCTTTTGATCAAATAGCTTCTCAAAATCTGTTGCAACAGCTTTAAGATCAGCAATTTCCTTTGCCTGACTTTTGGCTAGGGACTTGCTTTTCTTGTAAGCTTGCAACAGCACTTTATATTCATCTATCAGTTGATGAATATCATCCTCAGACTCAGATACACTTTCATCACTTGATGAAGATGAATCTGATTCTGAACTGGAACAAGAAACTGAACTTAGAGTTGAACTTTGTACCTTACTGGGTCCTGGCTGCTCCAGGATTTTGTCACTCTCAGTCAATGCCATCAGTCTTTGGCATTGACTGTCTTCTTGTTCATAAATAGACTCCATGATCTGCATGAATTCTTCTTCTTCTTCTTCTTCTTCTTTAGCAAACAACCCTATGTACGCCTTGGCATCTAACTCAGTTTCTGAAGAGGAGATATCTGATAGAGTCTTCTCTTTCTTGGCTACAAAAGACTTTTCTTTCTTGCCTTTGACATAAGTCTTTTTCCTGTCACTAGACTCTTTTCTCTTTTCAGGACAATCTGCAATAACATGGCCCTGTCTATTGCAGCAATAGCATACTATCTTTGAACCAGTTGCCTTGTTAGATTTTGTCCTCTTCCTGTCTTTCTTTGAAGACTTTTTGTTTTGATAGAAGTCTTCTTTTCTTTGTGAAGTAGAGGGTCTTGTCCTCCACTGTTTCTTCTTCAAGAATTTCTGAAAGTGTCTAGTGAAGGCAGCAAAGTCTTCATCACTTTCACTGCTTTCAGATTTTGTGCTGACTGACTCATCTGACTCTGATTCAACTACCTTTGGAGGTGGAGTTGATGACTTATTCATGCACTTTCTGGAGGCTTCTGTCTTGAAGGCTACTGTTCTTTCCTTGTGTTCAGTTCTTGTTGACTTCTCTTCCTCTTTCCTCACTGTCAATTGCATTTCATAAGATAATAACTTGCCAAACAGTGTAGGTGGAGGAATTTCTCCCAACTTAGCCATTTCTCTAATGGCACAAATCTTTGTGTCCCAATCTTTAGTTAGTGACCTTAGGAACTTGTCATTGAGTTCATAATTACTGAACTCTGTTCCATAAGACATGAGTTCATTCACTATTCTGTAGAACTTCTTATAGCACTCAGTTATGTTATCACCCTTTCCTTGTCTAAAACTTTCATACTCCTGATTTAGCAAGGATTTTCTATCTTGTCTAACTTCTTCAGATCCTTCCATATACACAATAAGAGTGTCTCACATCTCTTTGGCTGTCTTACAGTGTATAAGATTCTGAAATGTTGCATCATCTATGGCACTCACTATAATGTTTTGTGCCCTCTTGTCCATGATGGCTAGGACAATCTCATCCTTAGTCATTTCAGAGAAATCCTTTGGAGTTCTCTGATTTGCATCTAGAACTGAAATCTTCATGGGCACATAAGGCCCTTCCTTTACTGTGATGTATATCCTAGGGTCTGAGGCTTCCATAAACAGCCTTACCCTTTCCTTCCAGATCCCAAAGATCTCTTTCCTGCATATGGGTAATTTCATGGATCCCAATTCCTTGTGATTCTCAGAGGAACCCATGTTTCTTGATTTTCTTGAATCTATAGTTCACTTAGACTGAATCTGCCAAACAGGATCTCCTTAGACTGTTAGTCCTTTTTGAGCAACCTGGCTCTGATACTACTTTAAAGATATGGTACCTAAACACCTAGAGGGGGGGTGAATAGTGACCTAATTCTTTTTAAAACTTTAATGGCAGCAATCAGTTATATCACAGAATCTATACTACTTTTGCACAGCAATCACACAAGCATTCACAATCACAATCACAGCACAGCAGACACAGAGTTTTATAGTGGTTCCCTAAGCTTTGGGTACATCCCCTTTCCCCCTTCGCCTATCTAGCAGTGTACTAGATTCGACCAAACTTCTCCACTGTCTCAGAACCCAAATTGGTTCCTACACCTCAGGCCCAAGGCCCTACAACTCAGCTTTACCCCAAAGCCTACACTCAGCCATAAAGGCCTACACTCAGCCAACAAGGCCTACACTCAGCCACAAAAGGCCTACACTCAGAGATTTCAATCTCCTACACTCAGGCTCTCAAGCCCTACCCTCAGCCTTTATAAATATAGGCTTACAAATCACTCAGATCCAAAGGATCCTACAAGTTAAAAATGATTTACAAATATTAACTCAACAACTCAGAAACAAGAGAGGGGAGTTGAGAGTTTCTTGATGAGTTCTTGGAAGAACTCAGCTGGATTCAATCTGACTTAGCTTTCTTCAAAGCTTCTTAAAAGTAGAACTGAATAAGATTGTCTCCTTCTGCAGTTGATCCTTGACCTCTGCTTCTTAAGATCCAGAATATATCTGAACCCTTCTTCTCAGCCTAGTTCCAACGGCTGATTTCTTGGATGGAGCCCTCTCTCTCCAACTTCTTAGATCTGCACTTGGACAGCTAGATCTTCTTGATTTGATACTTGATCAATAACTTGAACAACAATCTGAACTACTGTTTCTGTAAACTGTATGAGCCTATTTATAGGCCTTCTTCATGGTAACCGGCTGGTCCGGTCCATAACTGACTTCTGACATTTCCGACAGGTGCTGTAGACCGGATGGAATGGCAGCTGTCAAGTCATCCAGTCAGTTCTTGAAAATTCTCTAACTGTCTGATAGTGTCGAGACTTTCTGTCTTTAAGTGTCGACACTTATAGACCAAGTGTCGACACAAGTTGTGTAAGTGTCGACACAAGTCTACAAGGTGTCGACACAACTCCTTGTGTTGTAGATTATATGTCTCGACACAGTTTCTTCTGCATGTGTCGACACTGAAATTGAGTGTCGACACAAGTACTTGATCTTCTATCTTTTGCTGAATTCTTCTAAGTGTCGACACATCTCCTTTGTGTCGACACAACTTCTTATGTTGAATCTGTTAAGTGTCGACACTGCTTCTTGGTGTCGACACAGAGTCTTTTATGTTGATACTTGCTGAGTGTCGACACAGCTCCTTGTGTCGACACTTGATTCTTCTGTTGAGACTTCAGCTGAGTGTCGACACATTCCCTTAGTGTCGACACTTGTACTTAGAATAATTTGATGATCTTGCTGTTCTTTGCTAAGTGTCGACACATCTCCATGTGTCGACACTTTCTTCAAGTGTAGAGTCTTCAGCTGAGTGTCGACACATTCTGTCTTGTGTCGACACTTTCTTTAAGTGTTGACTCTTCTGTTGTGTGTCGACACATTGTTCTGAGTGTCGACACTTACACTTAGTTTCTGCAGACTTTTGTTGAGTGTCGACACAGCTCCAAGTGTCGACACTTTCTGGTGTAGACACAGCTTCACTGGGTGTCGGCACAGCTCCTTGTGTCGACACTTTCTGTCTGCACTTTTCTTCACTGAGTGTCGACACAGCTCCTTGTGTCGACACTTTCTGTCTGGTGTCGACTCTGCATCCCAGGTGTCGACACAATAACTCCAAGTGTCGACACTGCTTGTCTGGGTGTCGACACAAGTCTTCTTAAGTGTCGACACTTTCCCTCTGGGTGTCGACACATGGACTTAGAAACTTTTTGCTTCAGTCGAGTAATTACTTAACCTGCACAAGTAAACTCAACATACATCAAATACATTATGATGTATATCATTGAGTTGGGTGAGGCTTCTTCAAATCAGGTACATTTAACTAATATACCCAACAAGATCTTTCTTCTTCTATTCTTCAGCCCTTATCTTTTGTCTCTCAAAATAATGATAAGGCTTAGGGAAATACTTGTTAGGCTCCTGTGCATTAGGAGGTAGCTTCCCTAGTTTAGCCTTTCTTCTGTATTGTACTATGGCTTCTTTCCTAGCTTCATGCTTTCTCCATTCCTGGTCAGAGTACCATTTACCCCTCTCTAGGAAATTATCCTTTGTTGCCTTCCAAGCAGTCAATATGATATTCCTAGAAGTTGGGCTCCACTGTTCAAAATCAGGCCTTAACTCTGCATGTTCTCTGAACCTCTTCTTAGATAATTGAGCTTCCTGCTCTTTTAATACTACCTCTGGCACAGGCTGTACTACTTTCTCATTGATCACATTTTGAGCACCTTCTGGAGGGCTATACATAGATTGTATCTCTTGATGTATCATGTCAAAATCTGCAGGAGGATAGATTACCTGAGCTACTTCAGCTTGTTCTCCTCCAAAATATGCAGGATTTATCCCAGATTCTGCTACATTATCATCATCACACAAAGGTGGATATCCAAGGGTAGCTCTGATGCTGTTTGAAATCCATTTAGCATGGTCATAGCCTGCTTTGACTAATACCCTCTCCCCCTTTATGACTTCTCTTTCTATATGATCCCTAAGATCATCCTTCTAAAATCTGATCTGAGCATTCAAATAGTTAACACCATCTTTATAAAAAGGTTTTAACCTTTGAAGCTTTTCAGTAATAGCCTTTTGAAAATCTTCAATGACAGTTTTAATAGCAGTTAGGCTCTCTTGTAGTTGCTTATCAAATGCTTCTTTGGCAGTAGCACTTACTGCACTTTGGGCAGTAGCTATATTTTTCATTTCACTTACAATGACATTATGAGAGGCAGTCAGATTATCATTCATCCTAATCTGATTTTCCAGGACATATCCTTATTTCACTGACATATCGTCAACCTATGTCTTGATCTTCTCCTGATGAGTAGCCAGATATACCACTGCATTGCCTCATTTGTTGAAACAATCAGTCATTTCTTTTTTAGTTTGATTAACTTCAAATCTTATAGATTTGATGTCTTGAGCCAGATCAAATTGAAGGGATTTATGTCCTTCATCCATATAAGTTTGGAGAGCCTTCCTTTGCTCATCCATCTTGATCTGCAAAGCCACCAACAATGAACTATAATCAGCAGTTGGGCCAGGTTGCGGAACAATGGTTTGTAGTACTTTCTTGTAGGTATGGCTTCTCCTTTTGAAAACCTGTAGCTTTCTTTTCTTGGCTCTAGCAGCCTCTCCATCTTCAGAGTCAGAAGTACTAGCAATGTCTACTCTATCCTATGCAGTAGGGGGCAATTCCTTCTCTGCTCTTGGTAGCTCCTCAGCATTCCTTTGCTCCTCAGTCTCATTTCTAGTAGTCACCTCATGAAAATCTACATGCTCCCCCTCAAGGTTAGCTGACTCCCCCTCAACAGCTGCTTTCTCTCCCTCAAACTCAGTCTGTAGTAAATCAGGGAACAGCTCTTCTAGTGTAAACTCCTATTAAGGATGGACTGGAGAATTTCTTATCCTAGGAGCATGATCTGCAACTGATGTGTCTTCCATGACAACATCTTGTTGTTGACTATGTATCTGAGTTTGCTGATCAACATCAAGTAATGATTCAGTCAATACTTCATCCTCAATATTGAAAATAGATTTATTAACTTCATTGATTACCTCAAGATTTGTTTGGGTTGCCCTTTCACTATCTAAGTGAGTTGGCTCATCCACATATTGAGGCTCCCCCTGGAGTGGATCCAGGTGAATGGGGCTAGTAGATGGTAGCTCCCCCTGCCTCTGTGCATCTTTAGGTCTTACTGGTGACTGTCCAGCATTTACAGCCTCTCCATCATCAGAACTAAAAACCACCTGCTCTTCTGAGCTACTAGAGGATTCAGGAGCCACAATGGCTTTCTTCTTCTTCTTCTGAGGTGTTTCCTTCTCTGGTGTAGGAATTTCTTTAGTTAACACTCTATCCCACCTTGAGATAATTCTAACATCCATTCTCCTCATATGGTTTATCTTAGAACCTGCATCTTGGTTCATCACTTCTGGAATACTTCCAGCTAAGTATAAACTCATAATCCTACCCAGATTGGGCTTCTTCAGACTTTCCTGTATCTTGTCAAACATTACTGCTGACCAATAAGTTTTAAGTTGGAAAATTATCCTTGTCATTAAACTGAACATGTGAGCTGATATTCTATCATGCCCACTTGGCTTGCTCAGAATTACCTTCCCAACTACTTCAGATAAAAAATTTCCTTGTATGTTCATCCCTTTCCTGTTAAAAACTGATCCAATCTTCATGCTTGAATCTAATCCACACCATTGTAGTGCCTCCCTTATCTTTGATGCAGGTACATCTTCCTCTTCTTTAGTTCTAGGTAGATGTAGAATCTTTCTTAGACTTTTCTGGGTGATTTTTACTTTTTCCCCATGGACTGTGGACTTAATCTTCAGTCCAGATTCATCAAAGGTAGCTACATTAAAGACTTCGAGGACCTCCTTCTTACAAATCTTGATTGGTTCTGAAACAAGATACTCCAACCCAGTCTCTGCAACTAGGGTTACAATACCTTGAATTTCTAGTTCCGCGTCGTCAAAGGCATGTCGCACTAGCTCATAACCTTCATTGATGTTCTCTTCTAGCTTGGGCGCCATTAGGGTTTGGAGAAATTTTGAATTTAGAGAAGAGAGATGTCGACACACAAGTTTAGTCTCGAAACTATGGTGAGTGTGTCGACAAACAATGGTGAAGACCTATTTATACCTTTCTGAAATCGAAGGTGAAAAGGCACATCAAAATACTTGAAATGTGTCGACACTGTTGAAAAGTGTCGACACTTACTTCTAATGTCTCGACAACTATGTGTCGACACAAATATAGTCGACAGAATATATGTGTCGACACTTAAACATCTCAGCTCGACGATTAGTCGAAACTCTACTCGACGAATTTAGTGTTAAAATTTAAGTGTCGACACCACCCTGGATGTGTCGACACTAATTCTCTGAAGTGTCGACACAGACTTTCTAGATGTGTCGACACCATTTATCTGAAATGTCGACACCACTTCTATGTGTCAACACAGACAACTCTGTGTGTCGACACCATTTTACTTAGCCAATTTTTTTTAAACTATTCTAAGTTTAACATTCCTAATTCAATTTTAAAATTATTGAATTTGGTTTCATCTAGGGGCTTAGTAAACATATCAGCAACCTGATTATCTGTGTTAACATATTCTAGGGAAATGTCCTCTTTTTCTACATGTTCTCTAACAAAATGGTATTTAATTTCTATGTGCTTAGTCCTACTATATGAGACAGGATTATTTGCAATAGAAATGGCACTTGTAGAATCACAAAATAAAGGTATTCTACTTACTTGAATACCATAGTCTTTCAGCTGATGTTGTATCCACAAAAGTTGTGCACAGCAGCTTCCTGCAGCAACATATTCTGACTCAGCTGTGGAGATTGCCACACTGGTCTGCTTCTTACTGCTCCATGACACCAGCCTTCCACCTAGAAATTGACAGGTTCCTGTAGTACTCTTCCTATCTTCCTTGCAGCCTGCAAAATCTGCATCTAAATAACCTGTTAGTACAAAATCTCCATTCCTAGGGTACCAAAGGCCTAAATAAGGTGTGCCCTTAAGATATCTCAAAATCCTTTTGACTGCAGTCAGATGAGATTCTTTAGGGCATGTTTGGTACCTAGCACAAACACATGTAGCATACATGATATCTGGTCTACTAGCAGTCAAATACAGTAGGGAGCCAACTATCCCTCTATATAAAGTCTCATCTTCAGGTTTCCCTGCATCATCTTTGCTTAGAGACATGCTTGACCCCATAGGAGTTTTCATGGTAGTGGATGATTCCATACCATACTTCTTTATCAACTCTAGGGTGAACTTAGATTGGCATATGGACAGGCCATATTTAGTCTGTCTAACTTGGAGACCCAAGAAGAACTTAAGTTCCCCCATACTGCTCATTTCAAATTGTCCTTGCATAAGTTTTGCAAACTTTCTGCAAAGACTACTTTCTGTAGACCCAAATATTATGTCATCTACATATATTTGGACTAAGATAATCTTGCCTTTAGATTCCCTAAGGAATAGCGTCTTGTCTATTTTCCCCCTTGAGAATTTGTTCTCAATGAGGAAACTAGACAGGGTTTCATACCAAGCCCTTGGGGCTTGTTTTAATCCATACAAAGCCTTCCTAAGTCTATATACATAATCAGGTTTAAGAGAATCAACAAAACCTGAGGGTTGCTCAACATAGACTTCTTCCTTTAGATCTCCATTTAGGAAAGCTGACTTAACATCCATTTGATATACCTTGAACCCTTGATATGTTGCATAGGCAAGGAACATCCTTATTGCTTCCAGTCTTGCTACTGGAGCAAAGGTTTGATCAAAATCAATACCTTCTTCCTGCCTATATTCTTTTGCAACCAGTCTAGCTTTATTTTTTATAATGATTCCATTCTCATGCAACTTGTTTCTAAAGATCCACTTAGTTCCAATGATGTTGTGGTCCTTGGGTTTAGGAACTAGCTTCCAGACCTTGCATCTTCTAAATTGATTCAGCTCCTCTTGCATGGCATCAATCCAATGAGAGTCTATAACTGCTTCTTCAAATTTCTTTGGCTCTACTTGGGATAAGAAACTGGAGTAAAGAACTGTACTCAGATTCCTGGTCCTTGTTTGCACTCCTTGTCTGGGATCTCCAATTATTTGATTGGCTGGATGATCTTTTAAGTGTCTATTTGCTGGAGGTAGTCTGTCTTCAGGTTGAACTCCTCCAGCCTCTTCATTTAACTACACCTCTTGGTCTTCTTCTACATCTAGAGAGTCTTGTACTCCCCCTGGACAGCAGCCACCATCTTCCATATGCTGAGTTGCAGTAGAACCTTCTATAATGGTAAGCTTGTCCAGCCTATCAGTTATACCTGTAGAGCTGCAAACACAAAGCCTTTGATGATTCCTTTTTCTGAACCACCAAAGGTAACTTTAGGGCCATCCTTGATAGGTGTATAGTCCTTCAGCAACCCCTAGTTCCAGTCATATGCCTGGAACATCCACTATCCAAGTATCATATAGGGGCATGGCCACTTGGACTCACCTGCAAAACAGATTACTTAACCTTAGAACCCAAATAACTCTTGGGTCATTGGTGCAGGTTAGTCTGACTTTTAACAAAACTACCTATAGCACTTCTAGCAGGCAGTTTACTACTCTCCTTGACACTTGAATTGTGCCAACAATCTAAGGCAAAGTGGTCTATCTTGCCACAACACCAGCACTCAAACATGTTGTACCTTTGTTTAGGTACTACCCTGGCTAAAGTATCTACAGCAGGCTTTATGTTTTGTGCTGGGGCTTTGCCCTTAGATTTGGACCTAGCAGTCCAGGCAGGTTTTTTAAACCCCAATCCAATCTTACCCTTTTGTGGTACAAACTCATCTATCAAGGGTAAAACATATTTAGGTTTAGAAAAACTTGCAACTATCTCTCTCTCTTTCTGAAGTCTAATCTCCAGATTTCTGATCTGATCATTCTTAAATGTAATAGTACCCATCTGAATAACAGTAATGTTCTTCAGTTTGGCTATTTCATTAAGTTTCTGATCTAACAACTTGTCTGAATCAGGAGCAGCCAATTTAAGACTAGCAATCTCCTTTGCCTGAGTTTTGGCCAAGGTTTTGCTTTTCTTCAAGGCCTGCAACAAGTCCCTATATTCATCAATTAACTGATGAATATCTCCTTCAGATTCAGACCAACCCACATCACTTGATGCAGATGTATCTGATTCTGACTCAGTACTATAAATTGAACTAGAAGAACAACTTTGTACCTTACTTGGTCCAGGCTGATCCTGATTCTTGTCTCCTTCAGATAAAGCCATCAGCCCCTTGCACTGATGGTCCTCATGCTCATAAATTGAGTTCATTAGCTGCATGAACTCATCTTCTTCCTCTTCAGCAAATAATCCAATGTAGGCTTCAGCTTCTAATTCTGTTTCTGAAGATGACTGATCTGACAGACTCTTGTCTTTCTTGGCAATAAAGGACCTTTCCTTTTTGCTCTTAACCTGAGTTTTCTTTTTGTCAACTGACTCCTTCTTCTTTTCAAGACAGTCAGCCACTACATTTCCCTGTCTATTGCAGCAATAGCACACAATCTTTGAAGATGTAGCTTTGCTTGGCTTGGACCTTCTTCTGTCATTCCTTGATGACTTTCTCTTCTAATAGTAGTCATCTTTTGGCTGAGAAGTGGAAGGCTTAGACCTCCACTGCTTCTTCTTTAGAAACTTTTAAAAATGCCTAGTAAAAGCAGCAAAGTCTTCATCACTTTCACTGCTATTTGAATTCTTGCTATCTGAATTATCTGTGACAGCCTCAGCAATTAATTGAGGTGGAGATGGAGACTTGCTTCTATACTTCTTAGTGGCTTCAGTCTTGAAGGCCACAGATCTTTCCTTGTGCTCCACTCTAGTATTCTTCTCTTCCTCCTTTCTAACCATTAACTGCATCTCATAAGATAGCAGTTTTCCAAACAAAGTTGGAGGAGGTATATCAGCTAGTTTGGCCACTTCCCTAATGGCACAAATCTTGGTGTCCCAGTCTTTAGTCAGAGATCTTAAGAACTTGTCATTCAGCTCATAGTTGCTGAATTCTCTTCCATAGGACATCAACTCATTAACAATCCTATAGAACTTCTTGTAATATTCTGTAATGCTATCAGACTTTCCTTGTCTGAAGCTTTCATATTCCTGATTTAACAAGTACTTCCTATCTTGTCTTACTTCCTCTGAGCCCTCCATATAGACTATTAATGTGTCCCACATTTCTTTAGAGGTTTTACAATGAATTACGCTCTGAAACGTTGCATCATCCATGGCACTAACAATTATATTCTGGGCTCTCTTATCCATAGTGGACAGAATGATTTCATCTTTAGTCATTTCAGAGAAGTCCTTGGGAGTTTTCTGATTTGCATCCAGAATGCATATCTTCATTGGCACATATGGGCCTTCTTTAACTGTAATATATATCCTTGGGTCAAAAGCTTCCATAAAGAGTCTAACCCTCTCTTTCCATATGTCAAATATCTTTTTTCTACATATTGGCAATTTCATGGACTCCAGCTCTTTGTGATTCTCACTAGAACCCATTTTCTTGATTCTTGTTTGTTCTGAATCTGCCTACAGGATCTTACTCAGACTGTTATGTCCCTTTTTGAGTAACCTGGCTCTGATACCACTTGAAAGAAATAGTGCCCAACCACCTAGAAGGGTGTTGAATAGGTGTTCGTTTTCTTTTTAATTTTAAGGCAGAAACTCTGTACAATTAAACCTGTATTTGCAATATTCTACAACAATTCAGCACAGCTAGCTCAGCAATCACAGAAATAAATATACACAGAGTGCACACAGATTTTTATAGTGGTTCCCCAAGGTCTGGGTACATCCACTTTCCCCCTTCGAATATCTAGTAGTGCACTAGATTCGGCCTAACTTCAGCACTTCTCCTTAGATCCTCAGATCTTACAGCTCAGAACCCCAAACAGGTTCCTACAACTCAGAGTGTCCCCACTCCTACAACTCAGGCACAAAGCCCTACCACTCAGTCTTCAACAAGACCTACACTCAGGCTAAACAGCCCTACCTCAGCCTTCAACAAGACCTACACTCAGAGAATTGATTCTCCTACACTCAGCCTCAAAAACCCTACCTCAGCCTTTATAGATTTAGGCTTACAACTCAGATCTCTTAGGATCCTACAAAAAGATAATAAAATGTTTTTAGATCACCACTCAGTTTGAGAGAATGAAGAGGGAAACCTTCTTGATCAGTTCTTGATAGCACTGATTCCTGAGATCAACTTTGTCTTTGCTTTCTTCAAGGCTTCTTGAGTTTGAACTCAGTAAAGATGATCTTCTTGAAGTAGACCGGCTGGCAACTTCCTTCTTAGGATAGAGAAATAAATCTGGATCCTACTTTGCAGTCTAGTTCAGAATCTGCTTCTTAAGATATTTGATTAACAAGTCTCTTTCTTGACTTCAATTACTGGAGTTCTCTCTCTCCAAGTAAATCTGAAGTTTCTTCAAAATACTGATTTACAGTTTTCTCTGGATCTGTATTGATCTTCTTAATCTTCTGATTAATTCTTTAATTGTGTTCTCTTTATTGATTCTTCCTATTGAAGTAGAAAGGCATTTATATAGTCTTCCTCCAAGGAAACCGGCTGATCCGGTTTCTAACGAACTTCTGACAACTCTGACAGTTGCAGTTGACCGGTTGAAATGGCAGCTGTCAAGTCATCCAGTCACTTCTTGAAAATAATATCTCTGTCTGAAAGTGTCGAGACTGATCTTCATTATGTGTCGACACAAATAAACCAAGTGTCGACACGAGTGAACTAAGTGTCAACACTAGCCTTGATGGTGTCGACACAACTCCTTGTGTTGTTGTAATAGCTTCTCAACATTGCTTCTTCAGAATGTGTCGACACTGATTCTGTGTGTCGACACAAGCCTTCTATAGAATGTGTCGACACTGATTGAGTGTGTCGACACAAGTACTTCTTATTAAACACTTAGCTAAATTCTGCTGTGTGTCGACACATCTCCTTTGTGTAGACACATCTTCTTTTGCTGTTGATACTTGCTGAGTGTCGACACATCTCCTTTGTGTCGACACATGCCTTCATGTGTTGAAACTTGCTGAGTGTCGACACATCTCCTTTGTGTCGACACAAGTACTTTAACTTTGTTGAAACTTGCGGAGTGTCGACACAGCCTCCTGGTGTCGACACATTTGATGTCGACAAAGCTTCTCTAGGTGTCGACACTGCCTCTAAGTGTCGACACAGATTATGTTGACAATTTTTCACAGTGTGTCGACACTGCCTGTATGTGTCGACACTTTTCTTCTGGTGTCGACTCTGCCTTTCTTGGTGTCGACACAATTACTCCAAGTGTCGATACAGCTTCTCTAGGTGTCGACACAAGCCTTCATAAGTGTCGACACAGCATCTCTAGGTGTCGACACATGGACTTGAAACTTTTCTGCATTTCCTGCAATTACTTAACTTGCACATATAAACTCAAAGCACATCAAATACACCTTGATGTATATCATTGAGTAGGGTGAGGCTTCTTCAAATCTGGTACATATTTTCCAATGTACCCAACATATACTTATAGGCTCATGACAGAATAATTAGGAGCTAGGTTCCATGAAGCCTCATATCTGCAGGAAGGAGAGCTTTGGAATCTGGAAGGACAGGGTCAGGCTCTTCATGGAAGCATTTGACCCAAGGATCTTTGTCACTATCAAAGAGGGACCTTTTATTCCTATGAAAGTCTCAGTTCTAGATGTAATAGTCCAGACACCAAAAACATATTCTTAAATGACCAAGGTTGAGGTCATGTTGGCTACACTGGATAAGAGGACACAAAATATAATAGTAAGTCTCATAGATGATTCTACCTATTGGATCCCTAATTTGAATTTGGGCTATGTTCACTATTAGGTTACTGACCCTTCATGTATAGCCTAGGGTCATTTTGTCAGTTCTAGGTCTAGGTCAGTTTAACTAGGTTAGACAGACATTGGTCCAGCCCTCAGAAGAAATCAAGATCCAGACTTAGAAGAATGGCAGTCTTTAAGAGTTCTGAGAATCAGTTCGAAGTTCTTCGAACTCAGCTCGATGATCGTCGATCACAGATCGACGAACTCAGAGTCCCTACTCTGAGTTGAGCTCGACGAACTTGGATCTCAAATCGATGATCTTCCCTCTTTTCTCAAGTTCTCTTATCAACAAACTTCTTTCTCTAGTCGACGAACTTGGAGCTCAGCTTGACAGTTTATTTTCCAGAATCAACTTTCCCTGATCTCAACTCGACGAAGACGATTTCTCAACTCGACGAACTTTGAGTTCAGGTCGACGAAATCTGTCTTGTGTTCGACGAATTCTCTCAGTATCAGTTTTGGCATTTTCTCTCAGTTTGATTTCAGTTTGGATTATTCTAAGGCTGTAATTATCTGGTAATTAATGCTCATATTCTCATGAATATAGTCATTGCTTGGCAGCATTAATTGTGGATTTCACAGAGTAATTACTTAACTTATTTACTGAGACAGTTGAGGAAATGCATTTAAGACAATTTCAGTCGTTCAAGTTCCAGGATTTCATCATTAATTCAAGGATAGAATTCAAATTCAAATGTTATTTTTTGGAAGGAATATAAAAGGACTGTTTTCATAAGATCATACAAAAAAACAGAGAATAGAAAACAGTGAATAGAGAATAGAGATAGAGAATTCACTGAGACACACAGAAATATACATAGAATCTCACAGAGCTCTTCATCATCAGCTTCAGATCTTTTCAAGGGACAACTATTCAATATCTATCCAAAAAGCTTCTGAAGATCTTCTAAAGATTGAAGGCCTACACCCTGTGTGTACAAACCCGTATCCGGTCGAGCGGGATCCTCCCCAAACGGCGTACTCGGG
The DNA here is from genome assembly GCA_039583875.1 of Platanthera guangdongensis. Taxonomy (NCBI): domain Eukaryota; kingdom Viridiplantae; phylum Streptophyta; class Magnoliopsida; order Asparagales; family Orchidaceae; genus Platanthera; species Platanthera guangdongensis. The sequence continues at coordinate 270,465 of JBBWWR010000260.1, forward strand.
ACGTACTACGAGCGACGATTTGGTGCAGCCCTGTTCGAGGACGTGCGGGCTCTCGTACGCGCGTGTGGAGTTTTTAAGTTTTGAGTTATAAAATATATATATATATATATATATATATATATATATATATATATATATATATATATATATATATATATATATATATATATATATATATATATATATTTCTATTTATAATATATATTTATGATATATATATAGATATACGTTTATGTATAAGAGGAAAAAAGGTGATTTATTGAGGAGAGGGAGGTAGGGCATCGGGCAGGGAGGAAAAAAGAAAAGGGGCCAGCCGCAGGTTTTTCGCTGGCCCCGATCTTCCCGATTTCTCCCTCTCTCTCGGTGAAGCAGCAATGGGAGAAGAGCCGACCGCCTGCAGGTGGGGCTCGGCTGCCTGGAGAAAAAGCCGGCCGCCTGGGGCAAGGCACGACCGCCTGATGCTCGGGCACGGCCTGGAGCAGGGCTCGGCCTGGAGCTAGGGCACGGCCTGGAGCAGGGCTCGGCCGGGAAGGGAGCCCGACCACCACCACGGCCTCTTTGAGCAAGGCATTGATCGTCCATATACGGCTAGGCTCGGCCAGGAAAATGAAGATCGGGAGTCATTGTTCTCCTCCCTGCGAGGGCTCGTCCACCACCAGAAAAACGGAGCAAGAGGATGTATTTTTCCATCTCCTCCAGCAAGGGCTCGGCCAAGGAAATAGGGACCGGGTTTCTCCAGCAATGTTCGGCCAGGAGAAGATTGTGATGAGGGTTTGGGCCGGCACCGCCATCAGAAAAATCAGCTGGGTGCCGTTCACCGGGCATCGATCCTCGTGCAAGATACGCGGCCGCGACTCCGCCAATATCCGCTCCAAGGGTAACGAAATTTCTACTTGGGCAGGTGAAGCCCTCAGTTTCCATATTTGCATGGAAGCCCCTCTCCACCAACGGGTGGAGGAAGGGAGCTCTCCGACGGGTTGACGTGTACGTCCCCGCAATTAACTGTGTTAGCGCCCAGAAGAGTGAGTACGGGTTTAGGCATGCTGTGTGAAGCCCATCCGGACGTGTGAGCCGGATTGGTGATGTTCTAGGGTTCCCGGAGAAGACTCCGAGGAAGTTGTATATTTTCCATTTGCAGGGAATGCGCACCATAGCACCGAAAAAGGGGTATGTGTAATATGTTCGGCCAGCTTATGTTAACCAACTGGCATTTAGTTGACCACCGCTTGTCGAGACGTTGGCGTACAGGTGTTGCAGTACCAGGCGGGGAGTAGCGGGCTTAAGCCCAAGCTTGTGCCGGCCCTCGAAGGCCTTTTTTGTTTCTATTGTCGGCCTACGTGCCGAAGTATGGAATTCATATTCCTGTAATATTCTTTTAATATCTGTGATGCTTTGAGGATGTGTAGCTTCCTTCTTCGTATTAGGCTGGCGGTGTTCTCGAGAACCGCTCGCCCCGTGGGGGCCCCGAGGTATAGTTGCCGGGAGGCCCCTCATGGCCTGTTGACAGCCAGTCAGAATAGGGGAATTACGCTGTTAGTGGCCCAGTTTGGGCAGCGTGTCGTGGCATTGCTCGACGAGTTTGCGCCATCAGTAGGGCGGGTGAGGAGCCTTTTTTGTAGACCCAAGGAGACATATCTGGATAGGAGAGAGTTGGCCGTGAGACCCTCCTTAGATGTTCCGGTCGGCCGAGAGTGCCCTCCGGAGGTGTCTTAGCTCAGCCTTTGGCTTGGGAGGGGAAGAGTTTGTTAGTCTTTCGGGTATGCGGTGGGTCCTCCACACTGAGACCTTGGATCTGTCCCTTGTGTTCCTAATCTTGTGCCTAGATCGTTCGCTTGAGGGTAGTAGGTGCGCGGTCACCCCTCTTTTGGGACCCCGAACTCCACAGAAGCCAATTTTGGCTTCAACAGTTATGGTGCGGTGAGCGTGGAGAGTGACCAGTACAGAAAAATTCAGGCGAACGTCATGGCTATGAAAGAGAAACCAAGTGACGACCAGGGTCATGTGATGAAAGAAGTCCCCTCCCATTCCCCTCTTGTCGCTAGGATGTTCGGTCCTGGAGATCAAAACGTGTCTTAGGGAGAATATTATATGATCGACCCTCGTTCTCAAGAGGGTGGATGTAGCGGGTAGATGTGCCCCGTAGTGGGTAAAGATTGACTGGGTAGAGGTACCCCGAGCGTGGCTCGGCCCCAGGTAGACCCGCTGCCTGGCTCCTACTAGCTGGCAGGTCCGTAGGCTCGCCTGTGGGGGAGAGGTCCTGGTTCTTGGTTCTGCACTACCCCGAGCGCGTCTCGGCCCCAGGTAGACCCGCTGCCTGGCTCCTACTAGCTGGCAGGTCTGTAGGCTCGCCTGTGGGGGAGAGGTCCTGGTTCTTGGTTCTGCACTACCCCGAGCGCGGCTCGGCCCCAAGTAGACCCGCTGCCTGGCTCCTACTAGATGGCAGGTTCGTAGGCTCTCTTGTGGGGGAGAGGTCCTAGTTCTTGGTTCTGCACTACCCCGAGCACGGCTCGGCCCCAGGTAGACCCGCTGCCTGGCTCCTACTAGCTGGCAGGTTCGTAGGCTCGCATGTGGGGGAGAGGTCCTGGTTCTTGGTTCTGCACTACCCCGAGCGCGGCTCGGCCCCAGGTAGACCCGCTGCCTGGCTCCTACTAGCTGGCAGGTCCGTAGGCTCGCTTGTGGGGGAGAGGTCCTGGTTCTTGGTTCTACACTACCCCGAGCGCGGCTCGGCCCCAGGTAGACCCGCTGCCTGGCTCCTACTAGCTGGCAGGTCCGTAGGCTCGCCTGTGGGGGATAGGTTTGGTTTGTGGATGATAGGTTAGGATAGGTTAGGATAGGCTAGGATAGGTTAGGTTTGTGGAATCGTCATCGGCACCCCGAGCTCGGCTCGGCCCCAGGTAGACCCGCTGCGTAGGCTCTCATCTAGCTGGCAGGTCCGTAGGCTCGCCTGTGGGGGATAGGTTTGGTTTGAGATCGTCATCGGCACCCCGAGCTCAGCTTGGCCCCAGGTAGACCCGCTGCGCAGGCTCTCATCTAGCTGGCAGGTCCGTAGGCTCGCCTGTGGGGGATAGGTTTTGGTTGTGGAATCGTCATCGGCACCCCGAGCTCAGCTCGGCCCCAGGTAGACCCGCTGTGCAGGCTCTCATCTAGCTGGCAAGTCCGTAGGCTCGCCTGTGGGGGATAGGTTTGGTTTGAGATCTTCATCGGCACCCCGAGCTCGGCTCGGCCCCAGGTAGACCCGCTGCGCAGGCTCTCATGTAGCTGGCAGGTGCGTAGGCTCGCCTGTGGGGGATAGGTTTTGGTTGTGGAATCGTCATCGGCACCCCGAGCTCGGCTCGGCCCCAGGTAGACCCGCTGCGCAGGCTCTCATCTAGCTGGCAGGTCTGTAGGCTCGCCTGTGGGGGATAGGCTTGGTTTGAGATCGTCATCGGCACCCCGAGCTCGGCTCGGCCCCAGGTGGACCCGCTGCGCAGGCTCTCATCTAGCTGACAGGTCCGTAGGCTCACTTGTGGGGGATAGGTTTGGTTTGAGATCTTCATCGGCACCCCGAGCTCGGCTCGGCCCCAGGTAGACCCGCTGCGCAGGCTCTCATCTAGCTGGCAGGTCCGTAGGCTCGCCTGTGGGGGATAGGTTTGGTTTGAGATCTTCATTGGCACCCCGAGCTCGGCTCGGCCCCAGGTAGACCCGCTGTGCAGGCTCTCATCTATCTGGCAGGTCCGTAGGCTCGCCTGTGGGGGATAGGTTTTGGTTGTGGAATCGTCATCGGCACCCCGAGCTCGGCTCGGCCCCAGGTAGACCCGCTGCGCAGGCTCTCATCTAGCTGGCAGGTCCGTAGGCTCGCCTGTGGGGGATAGGTTTGGTTTGAGATCGTCACCGGCACCCCGATCTCGGCTCGGACCCAGGTAGACCCGCTGCGCAGGCTCCCATCTAGCTGGCAGGTCTGTAGGCTCGCCTGTGGGGGATAGGTTTTGGTTGTGGAATCGTCATCGGCACCCCGAGCTCGGCTCGGCCCCAGGTAGACCCGCTGCGCAGGCTCTCATCTAGCTGGCAGGTCCGTAGGCTCGCCTGTGGGGGATAGGTTTGGTTTGAGATCTTCATCGGCACCCCGAGCTCGGCTCGGCCCCAGGTAGACCCGCTGTGCAGGCTCTCATCTAGCTGGCAGGTCCGTAGGCTCGCCTGTGGGGGATAGTTTTGGTTGTGGAATCTTCATCGGCACCCCGAGCTCGGCTCGGCCCCAGGTAGACCCACTGCGCAGGCTCTCATCTAGCTGGAAGGTCCGTAGGCTCACCTGTGGGGGATAGGTTTGGTTTGAGATCGTCATCGGCACCCCGAGCTCGGCTCGGCCCCAGGTAGACCCGCTACGCAGGCTCTCATCTTGTTGGCAGGTCCGTAGGCTCGCCTGTGGGGGATAGGTTTGGTTTGAGATCGTCATCGGCGCCCCGAGCTCGGTTCGGCCCCAGGTAGACCCGCTGCGTAGGCTCTCATCTAGCTGGCAGGTCCGTAGGCTCGCATGTGGGGGATAGGTTTGGTTGGTTTGAGAACGTCATCGGCACCCCGAGCTCGGCTCGGCCCCAGGTAGACCCGCTGCGCAGGCTCTCATCTAGCTGGCAGGTCCGTAGGCTCGCCTGTGGGGGATAGGTTTTGGTTGTGAAATCGTCATCGGCACCCCGAGCTCGGCTCGGCCCCAGGTAGACCTGCTGCGCAGGCTCTCATATAGCTGGCAGGTCCGTAGGCTCGCCTGTGGGGGATAGGTTTGGTTGGTTTGAGAACGTCATCGGCACCCCGAGCTCGGCTCGGCCCCTGGTAGACCCGTTGCGCAGGCTCTCATCTAGCTGGCAGGTCCGTAGGCTCGCCTGTGGGGGATAGGTTTTGGTTGTGGAATCGTCATCGGCACCCCGAGCTCGGCTCGGCCCTAGGTAGACCCACTGCGCAGGCTCTCATCTAGCTGGCAGGTCCGTAGGCTCGCCTATGGGGGATAGGTTTTGATATTGGAATCGTCATCGGCACCCCGAGCTCGGCTCGGCCCCAGGTAGACCCGCTGCGCACACTCTCATTTAGCTGGCAGGTCCGAAGGCTCGCCTGCGGGGGAGAGGTCTTGGTTCTTGGTTTTGGAATAGGTGTATGTTTATAACAGATGAAGGTTCTTTATATATTGAAATATAAATATACATACTAGTCAACGAACATGACTCGATCAAAAGTAATTCTCGATATAATACGATATACGACTCAGACTACATGACGACAACATATAACTATCACAAAATGTATTCGTTAAGTAATTCTACCAGCTAATGATTTTAAATGTCTTATCGTTTGCGGACAATCTTCAAAAACCTACTGATTATAGCTACATCTGATGTTTTTTTCCTGCTGCTTAAGAGTTCTTATAAGCTCGTGTATCTAGATTATGGAATAATGTTTTAAACATTTCGTTTTCCAGATTCTCAGCAGTGCTTCACCAATTATTATCTTTGATAAAGCTGTTGCATATTCCTCATCATTATCATCTAGCGTTTCAACATCCATATTGAACGTATCAGTGGATTCATCTAAGGGATTAGCAAAGGTTGTAGTGATGGGAACTAGAGGAGTAACTATTGGTCGTGTTAATAAATCATTATATGATTGATCTCTACCTGTCCATGCTGATCGAGCGGCTATGCTAAGATTTATCGGTCCTTCTATACCTTTACCTGCTCCTGCATTTAAATCCTCATTCTATGCTAGTTTCTCATAAAATTTGCTCCTTGTTATACCACCGTTACAGAAAGAGATTCAAAAAGAATAATCGTGTTTATAAAACGTACGCCCATCTGAAGTAATGGCCTCTTGCATTTCAAAACATGTACTGTCGTTGCTTTCCACGTCAATTGTTAATTTGGTTTGATTTTTAATAAATCGGTTGGTTTTTACAGCATATTCAAGATAGTGAGTTGTTTCTGATCTAAGCCCTGGTGTGGAGCTCCCTTTATCTCCAAGTGAGTTTTTCTCTAAAATTTTTCTTTGGGTCGGCTCCCACTCGCCGGATACTTGAGGTTGGACATTTCTTTCCGAGCTTGTGCCAACCTCGAAAAGAGCGGGAATTGTGTACAACCCCGTATCTGGTCGAGCGGGATCCTCCCCAAACGGCGTACTCGGGACGTACTACGAGCGACGATTTGGTGCAGCCCTGTTCGAGGACGTGCGGGCTCTCGTACGCGCGTGTGGAGTTTTTAAGTTTTGAGTTATAAAAAATATATATATATTTACTATATATATTTCTATTTATAATATATATTTATGATATATATAGATATACGTTTATGTATAAGAGCAAAAAAGGTGATTTATTGAGGAGAGGGAGGTAGGGCATCGGGCAGGGAGGAAAAAAGAAAAAGGGGCCAGCCGCAGGTTTTTCGCTGGCCCCGATCTTCCCGATTTCTCCCTCTCTCTCGGTGAAGCAGTAAGGGGATAAGAGCCGGCCGCCTGCAGGTGGGGCTCGGTCGCCTGGAGAAAAAGTCGGCCGCCTGGGGCAAGGCACGACCGCCTGATGCTCGGGCACGGCCTGAAGCAGGGCTCGGCCTGGAGCTAGGGCACGGCCTGGAGCAGGGCTCGGCCGGGAAGGGAGCCCGACCACCACCATAGCCGCTTGGAGCAAGGCATTGATCGTCCATATATGGCTAGGCTCGGCCAGGAAAATGAAGATCGGGAGTCATTGTTCTCCTCCCTGCGAGGGCTCGGCCACCACCAGAAAAACGGAGCAAGAGGATGTATTTTTCCATCTCCTCCGGCAAGGGCTCGGCCAAGGAAATAGGGACCGGGTTTCTCCAGCAATGTTCGGCCAGGAGAAGATTATGATGAGGGTTTGGGCCGGCACCGCCATCAGAAAAATCAGCTAGGAGCCCTTCACCGGGCATCGAGCCTCGTGCAAGATACGCGGCCGCGACTCCGCCAATATCCGCGCCAAGGGTAACGAAATTTCTACTTGGGCAGGTGAAGCCCTCAGTTTCCATATTTGCATGGAAGCCCCTCTCCACCAACGGGTGGAGGAAGGGAGCTCTCCGACGGGTTGACGTGTACGTCCCCGCAATTAACTGTGTTAGCGCCCAGAAGTGTGAGTACGGGTTTAGGCATGCTGTATGAAGCTCATCCGGACGTGTGAGCCGGATTGGTGATGTTCTGGGGTTCCCGGAGAAGACTCCGAGGAAGTTGTATATTTTCCATTTGCAGTGAATGCGCACCATAGCCCCGAAAAAGGGGTATGTGCAATATATTCGGCCAGCTTATGTTAACCAACTGGCATTTAGTTGACCGCCGCTTGTCGAGGCGTTGGCGTACAGGTGTTGCAGTACCGGGCGGGGAGTAGCGGGCTTAAGCCCAAACTTGTGCCGGCCCTCGAAGGCCTTTTTTGTTTCTATTGCCGGCCTGCGTGCCGAAGTATGGAATTCATATTCCTGTAATATTCTTTTAATATCTGTGATGCTCTGAGGATGTGTAGCTTCCTTCTTCGTATTAGGCTGGTGGTGTTCTCGAGAACCGCTCGCCCCGTGGGGGCCCCGAGGTATAGTTGTCGGGAGGCCCCTCATGGCCTGTTGACAGCCAGTCAGAATAGCGGAATTACGTTGTTAGTGGCCCAGTTTGGGCAGCGTGTCGTGGCATTGCTCGACGAGTTTGTGCCATCAGTAGGGCGGGTGAGGAGCATTTTGTGTAGACCCAAGGAGACATATCTGGATAGGAGAGAGTTGGTCTTGAGACCCTCCTTAGATGTTCCGGTCGGCCGAGAGTGCCCTCCGGAGGTGTCTTAGGTCAGCCTTTGGCTTGGGAGGGGAAGAGTTTGTTAGTCTTCCGAGTATGCGGTGGGTCCTCCACGCTGAGACCTTGGGTCTGCCCCTTGTGTTCCTAATCTTGTGCCTAGATCGTTCGCTTGAGGGTAGTAGGTGTGCGGTCACCCCTCTTTTGGGACCCCGAACTCCACAGAAGCCAATTTTGGCTTCAACACTGTGCAAATCTCTCATCTTCCTGAACCATTCAACATCCCAGGGGGAGCTTTGATAATATCAAATCCACTAGTCTTCTCTTAGACTGTTGGAAGAGAAGAACACCATCAATTTTCTTTTTCCCACTGTGTACAGGGTTATAACACCCTTCAAAAGTTAACCCTTTGGTTGTTGGACACCTGAACAAAAGCTCAAAAGGGTTGTTAGATCTCCCTTGAAAAATAGATCTTGTGGTGACAGGGCACCTAAGCAAAAACCTGTGGTGGCAGGGCACCTGATCAAAAACCTGTAGTGGATTCCTACCAGGGTGGTAGAAGAGTGGATGTACCCAAGTTAAGGGTAACCACTATAAATTTATTGTGTCGTCTAGAATGCCCTATTGTTTATTTTCTTTGTGCTGTGATAGTTTTTTGTTTTTATTTTCTCTCTTTATACTTATACTTATCACTTACTTTAAATCCGCTGCAAAAATCAATTAAAGTTTTAAAATACTCTATTCAACCCCCCCCCCCCCTCTAGAGTTAAGCAGATCTATCCGTCACTTGGTATCAGAGCATATCTGATATCACCTTTAATTGGTATCAGAGGGTAAGTTTGTTTGGTTTCACAGGCTAACGCCTGAACCAAATGATCTTTGATAGATGTAATTATCTCTAGTGTCTCTCTTATATATCATGACACAAAATATAAAATATTCAAGCACCAGACCTCCAGTATACAATCTGAATAAGTTTGCAACCTGGAAGGCAAGAATAAGATTATATATGAACTTTATTGATGAAGATATCTACAATTCTATCTTGACAGGTCCCCCTACTCCTTCTGCCTCTACATCAACAAGTACTTCAACAGTTCCACCACCTGAGTGGACAGATGCTCAGAAGAAGTTGAAGATGGTTGATGCTAAGGCCATGAACATTCTGGCACAAACCATGTCTGATGACATTTTTCAAAGGTTGTTGAATGCACATCAGTAAAGGACATTTGGGAATCTCTAAACCAAATGGTTGCAGGATCAGCTGATGAGACAAAGGACAGAAGATCTCATCTCATCTCTCAATATGAGAATTTCAAGAAAGTTGAATCTGAGTCAGTAGCTGACATGTACAACAGACTCAGCCTAATCATTAATGAGCTGAAGAATCTGGACAAGAATATCTCACTGACTGAGATAAATGACAAAATCCTTATGTGCTTCCCTAGCTCATGGGATTCTAGGATTTGGCCAATCAAGGAGGCCAGAAGTCTGAATGAAATTTCCAATGAGGCTCTTCTAGGCAAGCTCAAATCTTATGAGAAGCTTATTAAGACTAGAGAAGCAGCTGAACAGAAGACTTCTACATCAGGAAGAAAAGAGCAAAACATTGCCTTTAAGGCATTTGAGGAATCTGAGACTCTACTAGCAAATGAAGAGCTAATGAGTCTGTTAGCCAAAAGATTTTATAAAATGGTTAGGAAAGACTTCACAAGAAGGTCAACAAGGCAAGATGACAGACGAAGATTTGACAAAACTCCTACCAAGGAGATTGTATGCTTTGGTTGCAAAAAGCCTGGACACATTCTAGCTGAGTGACCAGAGAAGCTGAGGCAAGACAAAAGAAAAGACAAGGACTGTAGAAAGAAGTACAGCAGGCCCTCTTCCAGTAAATACAAGAGGAAGTAAAAAGGTTTTGTAGCATAAACTTGGAGTGAAACAGAAGAAGAATCATCATCTTCCAACTCCAGTGAAGATGAAGAAGAAGCTAGAGCAAAAGAAACTTGCTTGATGGTTATCAATGCATCAAGCAACCCATCAGAAACTGAAGAATCAGAAGCAAAAGATTCTGAGACTGAAGAGGATCAGGTAATATCCTCCTTTGATTTCACTTCTGAACATTTTAAAACTGAATTTAAATTATTGTGTAATGATTTAATCAAATCTAAGAAGGAAATCAAACTTCTCAGGGATAAACTAGTTGAACAAGATAGTTTGTTGTTTGAAAATACTGAATCAAAAGACAAACTAGTTATAGCTTCTGAAGAGATTAATACTCTAAAAATTAAACTGAATGAGGCTAAACAATTTGAAGAATCCATAAATGGGAGAAGCATCAAATTGATGGGCATCACAAGCACTGTTAATGCCAGGCTTAATGGCAAGTTGGGCTTGGGTGCTTCATCAAGCCAACCTCATTTAATTCAGAAAAATATACTTTCAACCCCCATTAAATTCATATCTGAAAAGGGTAAAGAAAAGACAGAGGAGATTAATAAACCAACTGAATTAAAACAAAAACCCAAGAAAAAGAAAAAGAACAAGAAAAACACTAAGTATAACCATGTTCAACAAATTTCGCCGAACTCAGATCGACGAAATATGTACAGTTCATCGAACTTCAGTTAACGAACTCCGAACGTAGATTTTTATCATAACTATTCTTCGAACTATGATCGATGAAACCAATATGGTTCGTTGAGCCGAGATCGACGATATTGGGGCACAGAGAATGAACATTTCCATTCTCTGAGCAGAGTTCGACGAACTCATCCCTATTCGTCGAACTCAGTTCGACGAACTTATCAGAAGTTGTCGATCCCAGTTCAAATTAACAGAAACCTTAATCATTCCAGAACATTTAATCAATCTAAAGAATTTATTAACCCATTCACCCAATGGATAATTCCACCTAGGAAATTTCACCCCCTAGGATATAAAAATTAACCTGAGTGTTCTTATATTTCTAGCTTCAAATTTATAAATAATCAATGACCCAAGGTAACCTGGGTCAAGAACACCTAATTTTTATTTTTTAGGTGTTAGGATATCCTACCACAGAGGAATAGTGGTACTTGGATAGTGGATGCTCAAAGTACGTGACAGGCAGCAAGGACAACTTAACAAACTACAAGTCCAAGCTAGGTCCAAAGGTGATTTTTGGTGACTCCAACTATGGACAGACTGAAGGCTATGGGAATGTAAAGATTGGAGCAGTCACTTTCAAGAAAGTAGCCTATGTGAATGGTTTAAAACACAACCTGATATCCATAAGTCAATTATGTGATGAAGGTTATCAGGTATCCTTTAACCATTCTTCTTGCATTATATCTTCTCTAGATAATATAACTGTCTTAACTAGTGTTAGGCAAGGAAACATATATGTAGTAAACTTTAAATCTACTAGGTCAAAAATTTGCTTATTCAGTCAAATCAGCAATAATAATGAATTATGGCATAAGAGATTAGGACATGTTAATCTTAAAAATATTGCTAAACTCTCTAGGGACAACCTTGTTAGAGGATTGTCTTCTTGCCCCTACAAGAAGAAAAGCTTTTGTAGGGCTTGTCAATTAGGCAAACAAACCAAAAAATAGTTTAAAATCTATTAATATGAGTGATTCACTAAGGATTCTATATCTGCTACATATGGATCTATTTGGACCCACTGCTATACAGAGCTTGGGAGGGAAATCTTATACCTTAGTTATTGTAGATGACTTCTCTAGATTCACTTGGGTATTCTTCTTGAGAAACAAGTCAGATAACTTTAAAGTTCTTATAGACTTTCTTAAGAGCATAAGGATTGAGTACTCTACTCCAGTTGCATTGATTAAGAGTGATCATGGTACTGAGTTTGAATCTCTTCCTATGCAAGAATTCTGTGAGATGGAAGGTGTGCGAACAAAAAAATGTAGACCGAAAATTTGGAGTAACAAAATCTTTATTATCCAAAAAGGTATCTATTACAATGTTATAACCTTCCTTTTATAGAATGGAGGAGATGAGAGAGATTACAAATAAGCAATGTGGGATTAAAAATTACAAGTATATGTCGCTTTACAAATAGACAATCCGGACAAGTCGTGCAGTTAGACAAGCCGGCTAACCGCCCGACAACAAACAGTAGGAGAGAATAAGCGCCACAGAGAGCAAGCCGCCAAAGGAGATCGCTAAACCGCCCGTTCTCCAAGTCGCTTGAGACAAACCGCCAGACCGCTGGGATACCAAACAGAAACAGCTTGGCAGATAAGCCAACTCGGATAAACGCCAGACCGCTCGGCCTCTGAATAGCAACAGACCGCTCGGCCTCCATACTGCAACACTCCCACTCAAGCTGGAGCATAGATATCAATCATGCACAGCTTGTCGTAAATGTGGAAGAAGGAGGCGGACACTGGCTTGATGAAGACGTCTCCCAACTCGTAGTCGGAAGTGACGAACGAAGTACAAATCTTTTTCTTCAAGATCACTTCCAGAATAAAGTGACAGTCGACTTCTATATATTTTGTCCTCTCATGGAAGACAAGATTTTTGGAGATGTATATCGCGGCCTTGTTGTCACAGAACATAGGAAGAGGATAGTTGTAGACCTCTCCTAAGTCAAGCATGAGAGCTCGTAACCATTTCAACTCATATGTGGTTGATGTCATACTGTGATATTCTGCTTCTGTACAAGACCTGGAGACTACAAACTGTTTCTTGCCTTTCCAACTAACAAGATTTCCTCCAACAAATGTGCAGAAACCTGATGTTGACTTGCGGTCACCTTTAGCATCAGCATAGCTCGAATATGAGTACACTTCAACCCTTAAGTGACCATTCTTCTGAAAAAGGAGTCCTTTCCCTGGCGCTGCTTTAACATACTCTCGTATTCTCAGTGCAGATTGTAGATGACACTCCCAAGGAGCTTGCATGAACTGCCTCACCTTGCCCACAGCATAAGAGATGTCGGGTCTGGTTATAGTGAGATAAATGAGTTTGCCAACCAAACGCCGGTACCTTGTAAGATTGGATAGAAGGGGCGAGTCATCTGTCTAAGTTTTATCTTCTCCAGCAACCATGGGACATCGGGCAGGTTTAGCACCAGTCAACCCTGCCTCCTTTAGAAGATCAATAGCATACTTTCGTTGGGAAAGGACCATGGAGTTGGGCTTCCTAGAGATTTAAATCCCCAGAAAGTATTTCAGGGAGCTCATATCCTTTGTGACCATGTGTTGATGAAGGTGTTTCTTTGTCAAAGTTACCTCATCTTAGTCATCGTGAGTAAGAAGAATGTCATCCACATATACCGCAAGAACTACTAGACCCGAGGCGGTTTTTCGAATGAACAAGGAGTGATTGGCTAAACTTCTTGCAAAACCAATGGTCGTAACAATGCCGCTGAACTTGTCAAACCAAGCACGAGGGCTTTACTTTAGGCCATAGATAGCCTTCTTTAGTTGGCATACTTGTGTCTCCCCTTGAGCAACATACCCAGGAGGTTGCTCTATGTAAACATCTTCCTAAAGATCACCGCAGAGAAAATCATTCTTAACATCCAGTTATGAAATGGGCCAATCCCTATTGACAGCGACAGAGAGAAGGATCTGAATGGTGCTGAGACGAGCAACGGGATAAAAGGTGTCAAAGTAAACAACACCATAGGTCTGAGTGAAGCCTTTGGTAACCAGGCGGGCCTTGTATCGATCCACGCTGCCATCCGGACGGAACTTTACAACAAAGACCAAGCAACAGCCAACCACATCAGTGCCCAAAGGGGGGAACCAGGGTCCAGGTACCCCGTTCAGTGAGGGTAGAAATTTCCTCATCCATGGCAGCCTTCCAATGAGGAACCACAAGAGCTTCCTGGTAGGTGCGGGGAGTGGCAGTCGCAGAGATAGCCAATGCAAACGCCCTGCGAGAAGGAGTGAGACTATCATATGAAACAATGGCATCCAGCAGATGCTTGGTACACGTCTGTACCCCTTTGTGAAGAGCAATGATAAGACCCAGGTCAGTGTGTTCATCATTAACCGGAGCATCCGTGGCGGAAAGAGCTAGCCCGGGATAGGAGAGAGACAGCCGCGGAGAGGAGGGAGAGAGCAGTGGTGATGAGGAAGAGAGGGAAGGAGGAGACGGTAGAGGGGATGGTGGGAAAATCTCGATGGGAGTAGACGGGGTGGAGGGGATGTTGCTAGAAGGCAAAAGAACTGTAGAGGGAGAGGGGTTAGAAGAGAAATAGGACACATTCTCGAAGGTCACATCCGCGGATACGTATTGTTTACGAAGAACGGGATCAAAGCAACAGTAGCATTTTTGAGTAGTTGAGTAACCCAAAAAGACACATTTTGTGGCATGTGAGTCGATTTTGTCATGAGTGGCGGAAGGATTGTGCACAAAAGCCGTGCACCCAAAGATTCGCAGAGGGAGACAAAACAAATCCTTGCCTGGATAAAGAATAGAGAATGGCATTTGTCCGTGGAGAACCGTGGACACAATGCGTTTAATGAGGTAACAGGAGATGAGTACAGCGTAGCCCCAATAGGATCAAGGAACGTGCATCTGTGTCATCAGAGTGTGAGCGACATCGAGGAGGTGACGGTTCTAGCGTTCCGCCACCCCATTTTGTTGGGAGGTATAGACACGGGTGGTTTGATGAATAATACCATGTTGCATACAAAAAGAAGAGAAAGCAGTGCTAAGATATTCCTTAGCATTGTAAGAACGTAATATTTTAATAGACATATCAAACTGATTCGTAATCATATTATAAAATGATGTCCATACAGAAAGAGTTCAGAGCGATCCTTTAAAAGATACACCCACGTACATATAGAGAAATCATCAATAAATGTTACAAAATATGAACTACCCCTACGTATGGTGAGGGTAGGAGTAGGACGCCAGATGTCGGAGTGAACAAGTTCAAATGGTCGGGAAGAGCCGTAGCCTTGCTTCGGTGGGAAGGAGGAGAGGTGATGCTTGCTAAGCTGACATGCATCATAGTTGATAGGTGGACTCTGCGGAGGAAGATGTGGTAGAAGCTGACGGAGAAGACGTGGAGGAGCATGACCAAGGTGAAGATACCACTGGAGAATATCAGTAGAAGATGTGGAGAAGGCGGAGACTGCTGAAATGTTGTCGAGGGAGTAGAATCCGCCGCTCTCAGTCACAGTAGCAATCGTCCGCTTTATGCCCGGATCCTAAAAAGAACAAGTAGTTGAAGTGAATATGACAGAGCATTGTAGTTGTTTGCAAAGCAAAGTAATAGATAACAAGTTGCAAGGGAACTTGGGCATGTAGAGGGTGTACGCCAGGCGAAGAGACGGAGTGACTTGAACCACACCCGTTCCATTGAACGGTGAGGGAGAGCCGTCCGCAACAAGGACCAGGGGAAACCGGTCATGCTGTTCTAGGAGAGAAAAACATTGTGGATTGCCTGTCATATGATTAGTAGCACCAGAGTCGATTAACCATTTACCTTGAGTAGATACGTGGGCACTGTAACACCCCTATCCGTCACATAGCATATAGCAGTAGATCCGGCCAGGGCCCGGCGCCATATACCACAGACAGACCGAAGGGTTACGAAATGAAACCATCCTTCCAAAACACGTGTCCTACAAAGAGTACATTCTAGCGGAAGCATTTTAAAGTTGCAAAGAAAAGAACCCAAGCCAATAGCATGAATGTCCACTAAATACCCAAATTAGGAATGAGCGTACAAAATACACAAAGTACTTGGCCTTATGGCATTACAAGAGTTTACTTAAACAGTGTCTTCCAAACATTGGCATGCAGGCCGGTCACACATGAGCATAAAAAGTAAATGTTCGCATTGGCCTTCAAGGGCCGGCTCAGCAACCAGGGCTTCAGCCCGCTATTTGCCACTAGGCTCCGCAGCACCTGCAAGCAACAATCCACCGCAGCGGTGGCAAACAAAAGCAACGGTCAGCTAAAGCTGGCCAAATTATGATGACCCCGCACCTTAACTTGGGGCGGCGATGCTCCTTCCCTGCACTTTATTAGCATAGCCAAACAGTAGTGAAATTACACTTCATCACAGGCGTAGGCACGCACGGCCACACACCCCGTACTCTCAGGGAACATTCTCGGTGAACCCGGTCAAAATCTGTGGTCTCACCACCACCTCCAGGACGGAAAACCTCGTGAGCATTATAGTCTTACCGGCCTATGCCTAAGACCCTTCATCTATGCCAACGACAAGTACCACGTACCTTAGGTCACTTTAACCGAACGACATAGAGTGGGTATGGTTCTACCTAACCCGTTTCTCACACTGCAATGTCAATTTAAGCCATATGCGTGGATCAAGCTTCCCCGAGTCCCAAATCAATCACACAAATTTTGCATAACCCAGTTATGTGCAAGTTGGCTCCCAGGGCTACAAGATGGCAGAATCACGCTTTTGACCAGTTTTCCGGGTGCACCTTGGAGCTAATCCCCAAGATTCCCTATTGCAATCTACCGCGTAGAAAACCCGAAAAACAACCATCGGCGCGGAGTCTTCTCCGGCCATTCATGCAATGAAAAATCACCGATCCAGACCAACTTGTCTGGGTAGGCTTCACACATCACACCTATGTTCGTACTTTGATTCCAAACTCTACATGCAAAACAATGGGGACTATTCATGTCCACCCGAAGGAACAACTCACACTCACCGCATACTCGCGAGAGCGGGTTTCCTGTGTAGAAAGGAAGAGGACTTCACATATCCAAGAATAGAATCGTTACCCTTGAGTTTATCTTTGGCGCCATGAAGATCTAGACAGATGAAAAGCATTGAAATGGCCTCGCCTCCGTAGATCTGGACTCGGCTTGTAATTTGGGGCTCCGAAGCTCCACTGGCGGTCGGATCTCTCCTCTTCCTTCTTCCTTACTCTCCCCTCTCTCTAAAGCTTTAGAAAGAGAAACTTCAATGTGGAATGAGGGTTTCAAACCCTATTCTCGGCTTTAACTCAGCAAGGACAGCCATGGGCCATAGGATCCCAAAATAAGGAAACCGACGACCACGATTCGCACTTAAAATAACATTACTGGGCCAAACACGACTTGTGATACGCCCGTGTTCAAGGTCGTGTGCCTCAATCGACGCCGAAACTATCGCATCCAAAACAAGATACGGCCAATGGACATGCCCGTGTCACATACCGTGTGCCAGACACGGCCATGCACACGGCAGTGTTCTAGGTCGTTCTCAACAGCTAACACAGCCGGCCAAACACACAGAGAAGGACACGGGTTCCTGACACACCCGTGTTCCTTCTGACACGCCCGTGTCGACCAGCACACACCCGTGTTGCGAGGCATGTCCCTCATTCGACACAGGACCAAACCATCCCGAAGAGAATACGGGTTCTTGACACGCCCATGTCAATTTTGACACACCCGTGTCAACCAGAACATGCCTTGATCCAGACCGTGTTCCTCACCCGACATAACCCGGCTAACAACCCGAGCAGGACACGGCCCTGGACACGCCCGTGTCTCAGGCCATGTTTACTGTCTCGACGTCTCATCGAGTGCATTTCATCGACCACTCGGCAAGTACGTCGAACCCGAGCACGGCACGGCCCTGGACACGCCTATGTCCCTAGCCATGTGACCCTTACTAGGCACCAAACTTGGCTCTAAACGCTGTTCGTACCTCTTTTGAGTTTCGGGGCATTACAGTTCTCTCCCTCTAAAAAGAATTTCATCCCGAAATTACAGGAAGGAAGAGATACATAAAACTTAAACGGTACCTGTGTGGAATAACTCCGGGTGCTACTCAAGCATGGTCTGCTCTCGCTCCCATGAGAGCTCCTCCCGACCGCAGTTGTCCCAACGGACCTTGACCATCCGGATGTCTTTGTTACGCAGTCTCTTGACTTCCGAGTCCTCAATGCGAATGGCCTTGACCTTCGTCATCAATCCATTAACAACTGGTACTTGTTCGACCGTAATAACTTACGAAGGCTCTTGCACCGCCCTCCGCAACACCAAAATATGGAATACGTCGTGTAGACCACTCAATTTCACTGATAGCTTCAATCGATAAGCTACTTTGCCAATTCTCTCCAGAACCTCAAACGGCCAAAGTACCTCGGGCTTAGCTTCTTCAAGCTCCATACCCGTGAGACGCCCTTGAACGGCTTAATCTTCAAATAAACTCAGTCGCCAACAACGAACTCAACATTCCGATGCTTGGCATTATAGTATTTAGCTTGCATGTCCTGAGCGATCAGCATTCATTCTCGAATAGTTCGTACCAACGAAGTTGCATCTTCCACTTCTTGCCGTTTGTACAGCATCGACTCACCAGTTTCCAACCATGACAACGGCGTGCGACATTTCCTACCATAAATGGCCTCGAAGGGCGCCATTTGAATGCTTGCTTGTTAACTATTGTTATAAGCAAATTCCACCAAGTACAGGTGATCTTCCCACTGCTTTCCGAAATCCAAGATGCACATGAGAAGCATGTCTTCCATCATCCTATGGACCCTCTCGGTCTGACCATCTATCTGCGGATGAAAGGTCATGCTGAAACTCAGCTTGGTTCCCAATATTTATTGCAACAACCTCCAGTCATTGGACGTGAACCGCCCATCTCGATCACTCACAATGCTGCGGGGCACACCGTGAAGTCGAACAATATTATCCACATAAAGTTTTGCCAATTTCTCCACTGAATCATCCTTCTTATTCGGAATGAAGTGCAACATTTTCGTAAATCGATCTACGATCACCTAGATGGAGTCGTTTCCCTTCTGTGACCTTGGCAACCCATGCGCAAAGTCCATTGAAATATCGTCGAACTTCCACTCCGGGATAGGCAAGGACTTCAAGAAACCTTCAGGCTTCTGGCACTTCGCCTTCACTAAGGCGCACGTTTGACACATCGCCACATAAAGTGCCACGTACTTCTTAAGTCATGGCCACCAGAACAACTTCTTCATATCACGGTACATCTTCGTGCTCCCTGGATGAATCGAGTACTTGGTATGATGAGACTCGTGCATCAATTCCGCCCGCAATTTAGCTCAGACATCTGAAGGATCACCCCATGGACCAAATCATAGGAGATCCCCGGGAAGGTGTCAGAACTCGAAGAGGTACAACTAATGAGAATCTTTATTTAAGATGTCTCTCGCAGGTTGAACCAAAGAAGTTTGAGGAAGCAAACTTAGATGCATCGTGGATATTGACAATGAAAGAAGAGCTAAATCAGTTCAAGCGTTGCAATGTATGGAAGCTTGTTCCAAGACCCAAATGAAAGAACGTCATTGGAACAAAATGGGTATACAGGAACAAGATGGACGAAGATGGGACGATCATAAAGAACAAGGCCAGACTTATCGCTAAAGGCTATCGTCAAGAAGAAGGAATCGACTTCGACCAGACATATGCTCCAGTGGCAAGGCTGGAGGCAATAAGGTTGTTCCTAGCATATGCTGCATTCAAAGTCTTTACCGTCTATCAGATGGACGTGAAGTCTGCCTTCCTAAATGATAACATAAAGGAGGAAGTGTATGTGGAACAACCTCCAGGTTTCGTTGATCCTAACTTTCCTAATTATGTCTATTTCCTACACAAGGCCCTATATGGTCTGAAACAAGCTCCTCGAGCCTGGTATGAGACGCTGTCTAGCTTTCTACTTGAGAATAAGTTCACAAGGGGAAAGATAGACAATACATTATTTCTTAGGGAAATTAAAGGCAAGATTTTGCTAGTGCAAATCTATGTCGACGACATTATTTTTGGCTCTACAGACGACAACTTCTGCAAAAAGTTCTCAAAACTTATGCAAGGGAAGTTCGAAATGAGCAGTATGGGGGAGCTGAAGTATTTCTTAGGGCTTCAGGTGAAACAATCTGAAGATGGAATTTTCATCTCGCAGACCAAGTTCACCAAAGAGCTGATTAAGAAATTCGGAATGGAGAACGCAACCTCTATGAGGACTCCAATGGGCTCAACTATGTCTCTGGACAAGGATGAAAAAGGGAAACCTTTTGATGAAACCAAGTACAGAAGAATAATTGGATCCTTGCTCTACCTTACTGCCAGTAGACCTGACATAATGTTTTCAACATGTGTCTGCGCTAGATTTCAGGTGAACTCTAAGGAATCTCACTACGTTGCTGCAAAGCGGATTTTGAGATACCTTAAAGGTACACCAAATCTTGTCTTATGGTACCTAAGAAGTAATGATAGCGAACTAATTGGTTTTTCAGATGCAGATTTTGCAGGAAGCAAAGATGACAGGAAAAGCACCTCCGGGACGTGCCAATTCTTTGGAAGAAGGCTAATCTCCTAGAGTAGTAAGAAGCAGAATTATGTCGCAATCTCAACGGCCAAGTCTGAGTACATCTCTGCAGGCAGTTGCTGCTCACAGTTACTCTTGATAAAGAATCAATTTGAGGATTACAACATGCAGTTCAAGAATATCCCATTGTTTTGCGACTCTTCCAGCGCAATTGCAATAGCCAACAATCCAGTCTCGCAAAGCCGGACAAAGCATATCGAGCTAAGGTATCATTTCATCCGGGAGCATGTAGAGCATGGGGACATAGATCTCCAATATGTCTCCACAGACAGGCAAGTTGCAGATATTTTCACAAAGCCGCTGGACGAGACCAAGTTCTCATTCTTCAAAACTGAACTTGGGATGCTCAACAAGGAAGATTAGAGAAGTTTGGATCTCAAGAAAGCCAAGAAATTTAAAGGTTAGTCAAATTTGGCATTTCAATTTCTTTCTCTCTGTCTAACTCAAAATGGACTTGACCTACTCGAGTAATCAAAGGACCTACTCGAGTAGTCTATCTAACTTACTCGAGTAAGGCAATTCATGTACTCGTGTAGTATACTTCATCAACTCAAGTCAGTCAATTCTCCTACTCGAGTCACTCCTCATCTACTCAAGTACCTCCTTTATCTCTCGTGTATGTGCCTCTCTGGATTTTCAAATCTTATTATAAGCCAACCAAGGTTTATGCCGCCCTTCCTTTTTAAGTTATTTCCTTCTCGATGATTAGACATAAACCTAGGGTTTATAAATTCGAAATTCCAAATTAATTCTACATGAAATCATTTCCAATCTCTCGAGTACCTGTCTAACACTTCGTCTTCCTTCGAGAAGTTGCAGAGCCGCGACTTTTCCTCTTCCCCCGACAGAGCTTTTCTCAGGTTCTGGATCATGGCCGCCGTCTCCAAGATTGGTGTAGGTTCGGAACTTGTTACCGCAGGGATTGCCGAGCTTTCAGATGATTTCCACAACTTGCTGATTCTTCTAGACACCGCAGGGCTCTCCTTCATCCTACAAGAACCCTGCCGGATCCTCTTCCCCGAGGTAGCAGAATTCTTCTCCAATCTGAAGGTCAAATGACATGGACAAGTCCTGAAATCCAAAGTGAGAGGTATGAAAATCAAACTCACCAAGACCATTGTCTCTCAACTTCTCCGATTACCGATAGTGGACGCAGAAGATGACCTAGATGACGAAGATTCTGACAGAACAAGCTTATTCTGTGGTATTTCGGCAGACACTCAGTATATCAAACGATCAGACATGAGCGCAGAAGGAAAGTTTCTGGTTGATGTTATTGGAAAGATTTTGCTGTGCAAGA
>JBBWWR010000261.1:0-114867 GCA_039583875.1 Platanthera guangdongensis
CGTATGCGAGAACGGACATAGGCATGATGTGTGAAGCCTACCCGGACATGTTAGTCTGGGATCGGTGATGTTGCATTGCATAAGGCCGGAGAAGACTCCGTGCTATTGGTTGTTTTTCGGGTTCTTACGCGGTAGATTGCAGCAGGGAGCCTTGGGGACTAACCCAAAGGTGCACCCAGAAAACTGGGCGGATACGAGATCTTGCCAACTTGGTGGCCTGAGAGCCAACTTGAACATAACGGGGTTATGTGACTTGCGATAGAATGGGACTCGGTGAAAGTTTGACCCACGCAAATGGCTTAAATTGTCGTTGCGTGTGAGGCAAGGGTTAGATGGAACCGTACCCACTCTATGTCGTTCGGTTTTAAAGAGACCTAAAGGTTACGTGGCACTTGCGTTGGCATAGATGTGAGTCTTCGGCGGTCAATGGCTTAAATTGACGTGACCCATGCCAAGAAGACAAATTGCTCATAGGTTTGGCCGTCTAAGTGGCGGTGGTGAGTCCGGAATGTTAATGGCTTTAATTGACGTGACATCGACCGGTTCACCGAGAATGTGCCTGAGTGCCGGGACGTGTGGCCGTACGAGCCAACGTCTGTGATGTTATGGCTATGATTATAAATTACTCGCTATGCTAATGAAATGCAGGGAAGGGAGCATCGCCGCCCGAGTTGGGGGCGGGATCGTTATAATTTGGTCAGCATTGCTGACCGTTGCCGGTTTTGCCACAGTGCGGTGGTTTGTTGCTTGCAGGTGCAGCTGGACCAAGCGGTCAATAGCGGGCTAAAGCCCTTTTTGCGAAGCCGGCCTCGAAGGCCCAAATGGAAATGTTTATTGCTTTATTCATGTATGACCGGCCTGCGTGCCATGGTTTGTAAATCATGTAACAGTCAAGTGAAACATTTTGTAAGGCCTTAAGGCTTGTTTTGAGTATTTTGTAATAACATTCCTATTTTCGTAGTAGTGGACATTCGTGCTTGTTGCTGGGTTCTGTTTACAACCTTTTTAAACTGCTTCCGCTAGAATGCTCTGTGTAGGACGTTGAGATTGGTTGGATGGTTTCCATAAGTAACCACCCGGTCTGTCTGTGGTATATGGCGTCGGGCCCCGGCCGGACCTACTGCTATATGCTATGCGACGGATAGGGGGTGTTACAACATCCACTTTCCCCCTTCGCCTATGTAGTAGTGTCCTAGATTCGGCCTAACTTCTCTACTATTTCTCAGATCCACAGATCTTATAGCTCAGAACCCCAAATAGGTTCCTACAACTCAGGCACAATAGCCCTACCACTCAGTCTTCACCAAGACCTACACTCAGCCTTCAATAAGGCCTACACTCAGCCTTCAACAAGGCCTACACTCAGAGAAATGTATCTCCTACACTCAGGCAAACAAGCCCTACCACTCAGCCTTTATAAATATAGGCTTACAACTCAGATCCCTTAGGATCCTACAGAAAATAAAGAGTACAAAGATTAATAACTACAACTCTGATTGAGAAAGTTGAGTTGACTGTTTTCTTGATGAGTTCTTGAAAGAACTTTGCAGAGATCAACCTCCCTTGGCTTTCTTCAAGCTTCTTGAATTAGAACACAGTATGGTTGTATCTCTAGGCAGATGATCTTCAATAACTGCTGACTTGAGAATCAGATCTCAATCTGAAACTTTCTTTATCAGCCTGGTTCAATAGCTGTCTTCTTAGAAGGAGCTTTCTCTCTCCAACCTTCTTAGATCTTCACTTGAAGGTCTTCTTCTGGTTGTGTTGTTTTTCACTTCCTTGATTGCTTCTCTCTTTATCTTCTGTTGAAGGAATAGGCCTTTATATAGGCTTTCTTCATGGTGACCGGCTGATCCGGTTTCTAACAACTTCTGACAGCTCTGACAGTAGCAGTTTTCCGGTTGAAATGGCAGCTGTCAAGTCATCCAGTCACTTCTTGAAAACTCTATCACTGTCTGAAAGTGTCGAGACAGATAGTCTTTATGTGTTCGACACAAATAGACCAAGTGTCGACACAAGTAGACTAAGTGTGACACTAGCCTTCATGGTGTCAACACAACTCCTTGTGTTGTAGAATCTACTTCTCGACAATGCTCTCAGAATGTGTCGACACTGATCATGTGTGTCGACACAAGTCCTTCTCTTAAATACTTAGTTGATTTCTGCTAAGTGTCGACTCACTCCTTTGTGTCGACACATCTTCTTGTGTTGACAAACTTGCCTAAGTGTCGACACATCTCCTTTGTGTCGAACATTCTTCATGTGTGAGACTTTTGCTGAGTGTCGACACATCTCCTTTGTGTCGACACTTGTACTTAAACTCTGTTGAAGTTTGCTGAGTGTCGACACAGCCTCCTAGTGTCGACACTTGTATTGAACTTTTGTTGATGTTTGCTGAGTGTCGACACAACCTCCTAGTGTCAGACACTGTTGATGTCGACAAAGTTCCTCTGGGTGGCGACACTGCTCTAAGTGTCGACACTTGTACTTTAGACATTTTCTTCATTGTGTGTCGACATGCCTGTATGTGTTGACACTTTCCTTCTGGTGTCGACTCGCCTTCCTGGTGTCGACACAATTACCCAAGTGTCGACACTAGCTTCTCTGGGTGTCGACACAAGCCTTCTTAAGTGTCGTCACTTCTTTTGGGGTCGGACACATGGTCTTAGTGAACTTTTCTGCTTTCCCTGCAATTACTTAAACCTGCACAAATAAACTCAAAACACATATCACATACACCCTGATGTATATCATTGAGTAGGGTGAGGCTTCTTCAAACACAGGTACATATATTCAATAATACCACAACAGTAATCTTCTGGAGTATGTAATAAGGTGTGTCAATGCTGGGTTGGGCTTTGGGCAGGAGGTGGTGGAGTTTTCCTCTTCTTGGAAAACTTTCTTTTCTTGGGGTCCACATCTCAGTCCTCATCTGCATCCTCATCATCATCGGTGGAGTCCTAAGGGTTATCATATAATGTATTTAATGCTTTTAAGGCCTCATCAGATATTTCAGGTTTCTCTGGCTGGGAGGGAGCTGGAGGAGGAGCTGCAACTTGAGTTGGAGCAGGAGCTGGAGAGAATATAATAAACTGGGCTTCAGTAACTGTCTTATTTTCCTCCTCTATATCAGCCATGATCAAAGAGTCAAGATCAGGCATGGGGGAATCATCCATGACAAAAATAGGGGCAGGAGGAGATGAACTGATGGGGGAAACAGCTTTGGGTGGAGATGGAATGACTGGAGCTTCAGGAACAACAAAGGTAGCCTTAAGTTGCTTGACAACCTTGGGGCTTATTGGTGAGGTGTATGGTACTATAGCCATTGATGGTTTAATGCCATCTTTTGGAAGTATGTGGAAATAAGTTGTATCAAAAACTTTCAACAAATTGAATAGATCTACTGTGGGATTAATAATATAATCACCAACAGTGGTTATTTCTTCTGTGACAGTCTCATCATCCATAGTATCTATTTCAATATCAGATTCAATAAATTGAATAAAATTAAATAATTCATCATCAGCATCTGCTATTGCTTCTGATGATGCTACTGCTGTTGCTGCAGCTGGTACTGCTGTTGCTGCTGCTGGTACTGTTGTTGGGGATACTGCTGCTGCTTCTTCTTCATCAAGTATCTCCCCCTACCTGGTTTCAGTGGAAACTGAAGCCATGCCCCTTACTGAAGAGGGGGCAGTAGAGAGGGCGTGATTTGGGCAGCAAGGAGGAATGGAAAAACAAGAGGTGAAGATAGCCTCTGTATATTTAAGATTTTTGAGAGAGGAGTAAGCAGTGCAATCAGAGAGAAATAGTGAATGGATCCAACAGGTGGGGTGGTAGAGGGTGGGGGAGATGGTGTGTTGGAATGGAGACAGAAGTGAGGATGGTAGTAGTTGGTGTTGATTTTCTCAAAGTGGTCAGCAAGGTAGCCTAAAGCTAAATTAATATTCTCAGAATTACCCAGTCACACTTGATCATGCGGAAACCAAGGAGCAAGTTTAACACAACCACAAATGGAAGCACAAGCAAGTCTTTTATCATTCACACTTTTTACAAGGCGAGGTATACGTAGTGAGACATGATTTCGCTAGTACACAAGCTACAAATAGAAAGAACACAAGCCGGGCGGACAGCACTGGAGACCGCCGAGACCGCCTCATCCGCCAAGGTCGCCCAAGCCGCCCAAGCTGCAACTGCTACAAGCCTAATAGCACACAGAGTTTGCTGAGACCGCGAGGTCGCGCGGACACACCGTTATTCACTGCCTACTGAAGAACAGGGGAACAGACCGCCTACCCGCCTGAGACCGGCGGACAGGTTATTGACACTTGATCAAGCTGAAGCAGAAAACTGACAAGCCACAGAAGCGACCAGCTGAGACCGCAGAAACCGCACACTTCAATGCCCAACTCCTGGCTCCTTGAAGCTAGTCGCGCGACCTGCACACAGCACACCTTAGCACTACTCAACCCGCACGGACAGAAAACCGCAGACCGCAACACTTGCCCAAGCCCAACTTACTGTTTACTCCGTTATTGTAGACGTGTCGGGGGGGGGGGGGGTCTATTTATAGGCGAGGTGAGGAGTGTGGTCACCACCCTCGTGCATAGAATCACCACCACAGCCTGCGCGCTAGCAAAACCTCCATCCGCTGAGTCCGCAAAGACATAACCGGATTCCAAGGAAGAAACCGCCAGAAGCAATAGAGATGCGCCTTTATGTGAACTCTCATCAGTTCGCCCAAGCTATGTGGACAAGGCACCAGCCCACAGAGCCCGCAAACATCACAGGACAGCAACACCCCCCTTCAGTGACTGTCCGCACATACAAGAGGCAGTCCGCACAGTCCAAGAGCAACGCCTCCATCCGCCACAAGCCCACGATCAAAGGCAGTCCGCCCGGTCAACAACGGACTTGGCGAATACAGTGGACACACTGGACTTGTCACAGAATGTGACCAAGTCCAGTAAACACTAAGGGCCTAGCGCAAGCTCGGCGGACATAGCTTCGTCCGCCAATCATCCAAAAAACACAGACCGCCAACACCTCGGCAGAGTAAGGCAGTCCGCAAGCTACTCGCACAACTGCCCAAACAAGCGGCCAACTGCCGGACTCCGATATTAGTCTGTGCAGTCCAACCCAGTAGTTAGCACCTGCTGTTCCACCAGAGTTCGGCAAGGGCCACAGCCAAATATAAGGTCAATCCGCCACAGCAGACACCGTGGACACGCCAGTTCGCAAGCCTCCCGCGGGCAGGACCCAATCCGCCGGTTAACACACAAGCTTGTAACACGAACACTAAACAAAGAGCACTCCCTTTAGTCCACACATCGCAGTCCGCTCAGTCCGCCCAGTCCGCGGGCTTTGTCCGCTCAGGCCGTCTGGCTTGCCCATCAACCACTTTCACTTCATAAATTTCAACACTCCCCCTTGAAGTGAGAAGTGGTGATCAAGCCCAGAAAGCTGCGCAGCCGCTCAAAAGGCCCCTTCGACAGTGGCTTTGTGAAGATGTCAGTAAGATTATCTTCACTCTGAACATGCCCGACCAGAAGAGATCCCTCCAACACCTTCTCCCTTATGAAGTGGTGATTGATCTCAATGTGCTTGGTCCTAGAGTGACACACTGGATTGTTTATAAGCTTGAGAGAACTCTCATTGTCACCCCGGAGTAAAGATGGCCCATGCACTTCTTCATGAACATCCTATATAAGCCTGCTCAACCAGATGGCTTCCCGAGCAGCCAAGGCCGAATCCTTATACTCTGCCTCCATAGTTGATACGGACACTGAGTCCTGCTTCTTGATACACCACGAGATGCTAGCTGATCCGCAAGTGAACACATAACCTGAAGTTGACCTTCGATCATCCGAATCACCGCCATAGTCAGCATCTGTGTACCCAAGCAAGGAAAAATCCGAGTCCATTTTATAGAGAAGTCCCATGTCAGAAGTTGTCTTGACATACTTCAGAATGTTCTTTGCCGCCACTAGATGAGACTTCCTTGGTTCAGCCATGAACCGACTTACTCGGCCAACAACGTAAGCAATGTCTGGCCTTGTAATCGTCATGTAGATCAAGCTTCCAACAAGAGCTCTGAACACCAAGGGGTCAGGAAGAATCCTTCCCTCATCTCGCCGAAGCTTCAGCCAATTTCCAGTGGAGTAGAGCAACTCTTTCCTTCGCCCATGCCGAACCGCTTCACAATGCGATCTGCATATCCTCTTTGGAAAATTAGTATACCGCTCTTCTTCCTCTCCACTTCAAGACCGAGAAACTGATGAAGCTCTCCCAAGTCCTTCATCTCGAAGCGTATAGCAAGATCATCCCTGAGCCTTGCTACTTCCTCCTCTAAATTCTCTGTGATGATCATATCATCCACATACAGCAGGACCAAGACTTGCAGCTCCTCCTTCTTCTTGATGAACAAGCTAGAATCTGAGTTTGAAGAAAGGTAACCGCAGAATTGGAGATATTCTGCAATCTTCCCATACTAAGCTCTAGGAGCTTGCTTCAACCCATAGAGAGCTTTCCTGAGTTAGTAGACATAGTCCGGATGTTGTTCAGAAACAAAACCAAGTGGCTGATCCATGAAGATGTCCTTGTGTCAATCTCTCCGGTAAAGAAAAGCATTCTTCACATCAAGCTGCCACATCCTCCATCCCTTGCTAGCAGCCAAGGCGATCACCACTCTAACTGAAGTCATCTTTACAACCGGACTAAACGTATCCTCGTAGTCTTCTTTATACTGCTATGAGAATCCTCGAGCAACCAGGCAAGCTTTGAACCTATCCATTCTCCCATCTCCCATCCGCCTCTTCTTCAACTTATACACCCACTTGCAAGTCACCGGAGTAATGTCATCAACCTTGGGCACAAGATCCCAGGTTCATTTTCTTGAGAGCAGCAATCTCTTCCTTCAATGCATCTTCCCACTCTTGAATGTGGCCTCTATTATTGAAGTTTGCAGGCTCTCTCCTCATCCAAGAGGGACCTGCAAGAAATAGGAGACAAAAACTCACACCGCGTTCCCATCATAGTACCGAGCAAGTGGCCTAATAGTTCTCTTTGTACCTTCGCCAAGGCCTTCTCCTTGCTTACTACCCGTCTTGCTGCTTCTCCGAGGCTCAAACTACTACTTGGGCAAGCTTTGAGCAGTGCTCCCCTGCTTCCTGAGCCAAAGGCTCAGAGCCTAGTCTTTGCTGCCCAGATCCGGAGTAACCTGAAGCCAACAGCCAGCCTTGTTCTCACAACGGCTGCTTAGCCATCAAACGACGCTCACCTCCTCATTAGCACACATAGCTTCGTCGCTGAGACAACAAGCTCCTCTTCCAGAACTTCCAACAGCTTTGTTCTTCATCACCTTGCTTTCTGGTAGATCAACCGACCCACCTCCATACCGACATTAGTTCGTCAAAGACAACACCCTAGACATGACAAACTACTCTTCGCAGGATTCCCTGCATTTTTATACCTTCTTCCGTCATCGTAGCCCAAAGACACGCTTCCTTGCCTTGCTCCCAGGCTTAGTCCGTGACGCATCCGGTACATGCCATAGCAAGTTGAACCGAACACCCGAAGGGTGTCCCATACTAGGCTTCTCCTTCAGCAACAACTCAAAAGGAGTCTTCATATTGATCGGGCTAAGTGACATTCGGTTGATGACATAGGAAGCACAAGACATCCCCTCCGCCCAAAAGGACCTCGGAATGTCTTTCGCATGATGCCAACATTTGCAAGTCTCCGTCAGGTGACGAATCTTCCGCTCCACTACTCCATTTTGTTGTGGAGTGTGAGCACAAGTGAGCTCTCTCTGAATTCCGTGCTTCCTGTAGAAGTTAGAAAACTCGGAGGAAACAAACTCACCCCCGTTATCTGTTCTAAGCTTCTTGATCCGCAAGCCAAGCCGACCCTCCACTAGCTCCTTGAACTCCACAAACAAATGGAAGGCTTCTGACTTCTCCTTCAAGAAATATACCCAAGTATATCTTGAGTAGTCATCAATCAAGACAAGCATGTATCTGCTTCCACCAAGACTGGCAGTGACAGTTGGTCCCATCAAGTCGCCATGAATGCACTCCAATGGTTACTTGCTCCTTGTTTGTGATTTATCAGACGGAAGACGATGTGCCTTACCGTATTGACATCCCGTGCAAACATGCCCGTCACCGAAGGAGGACAACTTAGGCAAAGCTCTCACCAAACTTCTACTAGCCATATCCTTCAGCTTGTCCGTTCCTACATGCCCCAGCCTCTCATGCCAGATAGCAGTGCTATCGTTGGCTCTCATTCGATCAACATAAGAATTAGTAGCAAGAACAAATAAGTTCTTAACTCTCCTTCATACATGAGCAACATCAGCCTTAACCGCTGATACGTTACGAAGGAACTTCACATCTGTTGGCCCAAACAGAACGTGATAACCAGCACCTACCACATTGGTCAGAGAGAAGAGGTTATTCTTTATGCCCGGTACGTGATACACACTCCTTAATGTGAGTGTCCCCTGATCACTACCCAAAGACACAACCCCCTCTTTCTCTACTGCATAAACAGTATTATCTGTAGTTATGATAACTTCATTACTTGAGTATGCTTGCAAGGAAGATAACTTCGACTTGTCTCTGGTGAGGTGATGACCACACCCGGAGTTCACGATCCATTCGCCATAGAAGTACTCAGCAGACAAGGCACGGACACAAGTGCCCGTCATGAAATCTCCTCCCCATTCAACTTCCTCACTCTTAGAGCAAGCTTCCTCCTTGCCTGCAGCATGCTTAGACTGCAGTTTGACCTTGCAGTCCCGCTTGAAGTGCCCTCGCTGATGACACCTGTAGCACTTCAGATTCTTCTTCCAGTCCTTCTTAGGAGTAGTGCTCTTCTCTGCCTAATAAGAAGTTGAAGGCTCATTCTCAGCAGCGACTTGTTTCTTCTTCCCTTCACATCTCTTCTTCTTCTTACCAGTGAAGAGTGCTTCACTACTTTCCTCAGAGACAGTGACTCCAGCCATTTGCCATGCCAGGCTTTCCTGTGAAGCAAGCAGATTCTCAAGCTCCAGCAAAGATGGTTGAGTAGCCTAGCCTTAAACTGATGTCACAAAGGCAACATACTCCTTCCACAAGCCCTGAATTATGTGCCTTTTTAACATAGCCTCAGAGATAGGCTCATCAGGATCAAGCGCTGATATCTCTGCACACAGACTCTTCATCTTCAAGAAGTATTTAAAGATAGTCAGGTCTCCTTGAGTTGTCCTGGCCAACTCATTCTCCAGAAACTGAAGTCTAGCCACATTCTTCCTATTGAACAACTCATCAATGGTTGTCCAAATATCAGCAGTAGACTCACATCCAATGATGTGATCAAACAGTTCTGGTAAAATAGCTCTCTTGAGAACAAACTCCGCCTTAGCATTTGTTTTCTCCAGAGCCTCACCTACTCAGCAGTTCCGAAAACAGCAGTCACTTCCTGTCTATCGTCACCACCGACGACCTCCCATAGATCCTCACCAAGAAGGTAACTCTTCATGCACGACTTCCACCTCTTGAAGTTAGTCAGCGTTAAGAGTTCAATGGCAAGACCCCTTGCATAGCTCCCTTCCATTGCAACAACTGTTGTTTAGCAACCTTCCAGAAGCACAGAGCACCAACACAGGTTGATCACCACTCAAGCACATAGCAACAACACTGGTTGAATACCACTCAAGCAACTGAAACTGGCTCTGATACCATGTTGATTTTTCTCAAAGTGGTCAGCAAGGTAGCCTAAATCCAAATTAATATTCTCAGAACTAGCCAGTTCACACTTTGATCATGCGGAAACCTAAGGAGCAAGTTTAACACCAACCACAAATGGAAGCACAAACAGGTCTTTTATTCATTCACACTTCTTTACAAGGCGAGGTATACGTAGCTAGACATGATTTCGCTAGTAAACAAGCTACAAATAGAAAGAACACAAGCCAGGCAGACAACACTGGAGACCGCCGAGACTGCCTCGTCCGCCAAGGTCGCCCAAGCCGCCCAAGCTGCAACTGCTACAAGACGAATAGCACACGGAGTCCACCGAGACCGTGAGGTCACGCGGATACACCGTTATTCGTTGCCTGCTGAAGAACAGAGGAACAGACCGCCTACCCTCCTGAGACCGACGGATAGGTTATTGGCACTTGATGATGCTGAACTAGAAAAAATGACAAGCCGTAGAAGCGACCAGCTGAGACCGCAGAAACCGCACACTTCAATGCCCAACTCCTGGCTCCTTGAAGCTAACCACGCGACCTGCACACAGCACACCGCCAGCACTACTCAACCCGCGTGGACAGAAAATCGCAGACCGCAACACTTGCCCAAGCCCAACTTACTATTTACTCCATTACTGTAGACGTGCCAGGGGGTCTATTTATAGGCAAGGTGAGGAGTGTGGTCACCACCCTCGTGCATAGAATCACCAACCCAGCCCGCGTGCTAGCAAAACCTCCGTCCGTTGAGTCCGCAAAGACTTAGCCTGATTCCAAGGAAGAAACCGCCAGGAGCAATAGCGATGCACCTTTAGGCGAACTCTCATCAGTCCGCCCAAGCTATGCGGACAAGGCACCAGCCCGCAAAGCCCGCAAACATCGCAGGACAGCAACATCCCCCTTCAGTGACTATCCGCACATATAAGAGGCAGTCCGCACAGTCCAAGAGCAACGCCTCCATATGCCACAAGCCCACGACCAAAGACAGTCCACCCGGTCAACATCGGACTTGGCGAATACAGCAGACACACTGGACTTGTCTCAGAATGTGACTAAGTCCAGTAAACACCAAGGGCCTAGCTCGAGCTCGGCAGACATAGCTTCGTCCGCCAATCATCTAAAAAACACAGACCGCCAACACCTCGCCAGAGTAAGGCAGTCCGTAAGCTACTCGCACAACTGCCCAAACAAGCGGCCAACTATCGGACTCCGATATTATTCCGTGCAGTCCACCCCAGCAGTTAGCACCTGCTGTTCCACCAGAGTTCGGCAAGGGCCACATCCAAACTTTAAGGTCAATCCTCCACAGCAGACACCGCGGACACCCTAGTTCGCAAGCCTCCCACGGACATGACCCAATCCGCCAGTTAACACACAAGCTTGTAACACGGCCACTGAACAAAGAGCATTGCCTTCAGTCCGCACATCGCAGTCTGCTCAGTCCGCCCACTCCGCGGGCTCTGTCCGCTCAGGCCGCCCGGCCTGCCCATCAACCACTTTCACTTCACAAATTTCAACAGTTGCTGGCATAGGGGGGAGAGTATCTTGCATGTGGACATCTGGAAGAGAGGAAGTATGAGGAGGGGAAGTAGGTAGAGTAAAGAATGGTATGTTGTCCAGATGGTGTGGTAAAGGAGATGATGGTGGTGATGAAATGTGTGTATCATGGGGGGACTGAGGTGGGGTTGGTTGTGGTGATTGAGAGGGAGAAGGTTGTTGAGATTCCTGAAGTGGGGAAGAGGGGATGTCAGTAAGATCTATTGGTGGAGAAGTTGCAGGAGATGTAGTTGGAGGAGGAATGTGAACAGGTTGTTGTGGTTGGTGTTGTAGTTGTTCTTGTGGTTGTTGTTGTGTTTGTTGGAGAGAAGGAATGGTGGAAGAGGATGGAGGTTAGGGGGGATCTCTTTAGAAGGGTGGGAAGTGGCTGGATCAGACCTTGTACTTTCAGAAGCCCTGTTGGAGGAGGAAGCCTTGGAGGGCTTTTGTGACGTCCTCTCCCACTTGCCAAAAAGGGCACATGTGAGCCCTCTGCTGGCATTTATGAATATGGTCTGGGAGATCGTGGATTCAGCAGCTTTTTCCTTTAAGAAGATCCCTAATATCTTCCAAAACAGACTTCTTTTATTATTCTTTTTCTTTATCAGATCAAATGGGATCTGAGCCGGCATTACTTTCTTCTTATTGACCATAGCACACATAACCAGGAATTGGTGCCTTGTGATGTAGTCATGAGCATTTGTGCTTGCCAGCAACACTTTTCCACTATATTTGCTAGGAATTTGACTCAGCAAACAAGTGTTTCTTCAGCAGCTTGTAGGGTTTCCTCCAGAATAACCCATGAGACTGAGCATCTCATCATATGTTTCATTCTCAATCTCCAATTCTTCTATTCCATTATTTAATCCAAAGATTTCTGTTGGGTACATTGGAATACATGTACCTGATTTGAAGAAGCCTCACCTTACTCAATGATATAAATCAAGGTGTATTTGATGTATTTTGAGTTTATTTGTGCAGGTTAAGTAACTGCAGGTTTGCAGGAAAAGTGTCTAAGTCCATGTGTCGACACCTAGAAGAAAAGTGTCGACACTTAAGGAGGCTTGTGTCGACACCTAGAGAAGCAGTGTCGACACTTGGAGTGATTGTGTCGACACCAGGAATGCAGAGTCGACACCAGAAGGATAGTGTCGACACATATAGGCTGTGTTGACACACAATGAAGAAATGTCTAAGTACAAGTGTCGACACATAGAAGCAGTGTCGACACCCAGAGGAACTTTGTCAACATCAAAAGTGTCGACGCTAGGAGGCAGTGTCGACACTCAGCAAAACATCAACAAAGTTCAAGTACAAGTGTCGACACTAGGAGGCTGTGTCGACACTCAGCAAACTTCAACAGAGTTTAAGTACATGTGTCAACACAAAGGAGATGTGTCGACACACAGCAAAAGTCTCAACACATGAAGAATATGTCGACACAAAAGAGATGTGTCGACACTCAGCAAAAGTTTCAACACAGAAGGCATGTGTCGACACAAAGAAGATGTGTCGACACTTAACATTTCAACACAAGAAGATGTGTCGACACAGAGGATTGTGTCGACACTTAGCAGAAATCAAACTAAGTACTAAAGAAGAAGGACTTGTGTCGACACACAGGATCAGTGTCGACACATTCTGAAGAAGTAGTGTCGAGAAGTAATTTCTACAACACAAGGAGTTGTGTCGACACCATGAAGGCTAGTGTCGACACTTAGTCTACTTGTGTCGACACTTGGTCTATTTGTGTCGACACTTAAAGACTATCTGTCTCGACACTTTCAGATAGTGACAGAGTTTCAAGAAGTGACTGGATGACTTGACAGCTGCCATTTCAACCGGTCAACTGCTACTGTCAGAGCTGTCAGAAGTTTGTTAGAAACCGATCAGCAGGTCACCATGAAGAAAGCCTATATAAAGGCTTATTCCTTCAACAGAAGTAGAATCACAGAGCAGAGATTGATCAATCAATGAAGTGAGAAACAACAACCAGAAGAAGACCTTCAAGTGAAGATCTAAGAAGTTGGAGAGAGAAAGCTCCTTCTAAGAGACAGCTATTGAACCGGCTGATAAAGAAAGTTTCAGATTGAGATCTGATTCTCAAGTCAGCAGTTGATTGAAGATCATCTGCCAAGAGATTCAACCCTACTGTGTTCTAATTCAAGAAGCTTTGAAGAAAAGCCAAGGGAGGTTGATCTCAGCAAAGTTCTTTCAAAAACTCATCAAGAAGCCAGTCAACTCAACTTTCCCAATCTGAGTTGTGGTTATTAATCCTTGTTTTTTTATTTTCTGTAGGATCCTAAGGATCTGAGTTGTAAGCCTAAATTATAAAGGCTGAGTGGTAGGATTGTGTGCCTGAGTGTAGGATCTTTTTCTCTGAGTGTAGGCCTTGTTGAGGGCTGAGTGTAGGCCTTGTTGAAGGCTGAGTGTAGTTCTTTGTAAAGACTGAGTGTAGTTCTTTGTAAAGACTGAGTGGTAGGGCTGTGTGCCTGAGTTGTAGGAGTGAGATCACTCTGAGTTGTAGGAACCTATTTGGGGTTCTGAGCTGTAAGATCTGTGGATCTGATAAGTAGTGGAGAAGTTAGGCCGAATCTAGTACATTACTAGATAGGCGAAGGGGGAAAGTGGATGTACCCAGACCTTGGGGAACCACAATAAAATCTGTGTGTTCTCTGTGTGTGCTTTATTCTGTGATTGCTGTGGGTATGTGCTGTATTGCTGTGAAGAATTGCATATAATTCTGTGTTTCTGCCTGTAAAGTTTAAAAAGATTAAGTGCACCTATTCACCCCCCCCCCCCACCTCTAGGTGTTTAGGCACTAGTTCTTTCAAGTGGTATCAAAGCGAGGTTACTCAAAAAGGACATAATAGTCTGAGTAAAGATCCTGTAGGCAGAATCAGTATAATCAAGAATCAAGAAAATGGGTTCAACTGAGAATCACAAAGAGCAAGGATCCATGAAGTTGCCAATCTGCAGAAAGGAGATCTTTGGCATTTGGAAAGAAAGGGTTAGACTTTTTATGGAAGCCTCTGACCCAAGAATATATATTACTGTTAAAGAAGGGCCATATGTGCCAATGAAAGTATCTGTTCTAGATGCAATCAGAGAACACCCAAAGACTATTCAGAAATGACCAAGGATGAATATTCTGGCCACTATGGACAAGAGGGCCCAGAATATAATTGTAAGTGCAATTGATGATGCCACATTTCAGAATCTGATTCATTGTAAAACATCAAAAGAAATGTGGGACACACTGATAGTCTATATGGAGGGATCAGAAGAGGTAAGACAGACAGAAGTCTTTATTGAATCAAGAGTATGAAAGCTTCAGACAAGGAGGTCTGATAGCATAACTGAGTGCTACAAGAAATTCTATAGGATAGTCAATGAGTTGATGTCTTATGGAAGAGAGTTCAGCAATTATGAATTGAATGATAAGTTCTTGAGATCCCTGACTAAGGACTGGGATACCAAGATTTGTGCCATAAGGGAAATGGCCAAATTAGCAGACATACCTCCTCCAACATTGTTTGGAAAACTGTTATCTTATGAGATGCAGTTAATGGTAAGGAAGGAGGAAGAGAAGACTACCAGAGTTGAGCACAAAGAAAGAGCTGTGGCTTTCAAGACAGAAGCCACTAGAAATATAAAGTAAGTCTCCATCTCCACCTCAAAAAGTTGCTGAGCTGAGACAGATGAGTCAGAAAGCAAGAATTCTGAAAGCAGTGAGAGTGATGAAGACTTTGCAGCTTTCACGACATTTTCAGAAGTTTCTAAGAAAAACAGTGGAGGTCTAAGCCATCCACTTCACAGAAGTCATCAAAGAATGAAAGAAGAAAGTCCAAGCCAAGTAAAACTACATCCTCAAAGATAGTTTGTTATTGTTGCAATAGACAAGGACATGTAGTTGCTGATTGTCCAGAAAAGAGGAAAGAGTCAACAGACAAGAAGAAGACTCAGTTCAAGGGCAAAAAGGAAAGATCCTTTGTTGCTAAGAAGGACAAAAGTCTGTCTGATATGTCATCTTCAGAAACTGATTCAGAAGCTGAAGCTTATATTGGACTGTTTGCTGAAGAAGAGGAAGATGAGTTCATAAATTAATGAACTCAATATATGAGCATGAGGACAATCAGTGCCAGGGACTGATGGCCTTATCAGAAGGAGACAAAATCCAGGATCAGCCTGGACCAGTCAGGTACAAAATTGTTCTGTAGTTCAATTTCTAGTACTGAGTCAGATTCAGATACATCAGCATCAAGTGATGTTAGTGGATCTGAATCTGAAGGAGACATTCATCAGTTGATTGATGAATATAGAGTAGTGTTGCAGGCTTTGAAGAAAAGCAAACTCTTGGCCAAAACTCAGGCTAAGGAGATTGCCAGTCTTAAGTTGCTGTAACAGATTTTGACAATTTTTTGACAAGTGCTTGATCAATTAAATGAAATAGCATGCCAAGACTGACACATTACTGTTATTCAGATGGGGACTATAACATTTAAAATGATCAAATAGAAATCTGGAGATTAGTCTTCAGAAGGAGAGAGATATTGTTGCAAGGTTTTCTAAACCAAAATCTGTTCTACCTTTAATAGATGAGTTGTACCTCATAAGGGTAAAACTGGATTGGGGTTTACAAACCTGCCTGGACAGTAAAGTCCAAGTCTAAGGGCAAAGCCCCAGTACTCAACAAGAAGCCTGCTGTAGATAAAACAGCCAGGGTTACCTAAACAAAGGTACAACAATTTGAGTGCTGGTGTTGTGGCAAGGTAGGCCACTTTGCCATAGATTGTTGGCATAATTCAAGTGCCAAGGTGAGTAGCAAACTGCCTGCTAGAAAAGCTACAGGTAGTTTTGTTAAGAATCAGACTAACTTGCACCAAGGACCCAAGAATTATTTGGGTTCTAAGGTTAAGTAATCTGTTTTGCAGGTGAGTCCAAGTACCATGCCCCAATATGGTACTTGGACAGTGGATGTTCCAGGCACATGACTGGAACTAGGGGATTGCTGAAGGACTATACACCAATCAAGGATGGTCCTAAGGTTACCTTTGGTGGTTCAAAAAGGAATCATCAAAGGCTTTGGTAACATTTCTAGCAACCTTATTACAATTACTCAAGTGGCTTATGTTAAGGTTTGAAACACAACCTCATTCATAAGTCAGCTGAGTGATTTAGGATATGACATCTCATTTGTCAAAGATGGTTGTCATATCAGTAGGTCAAGTGATCAAAAGATCATTCTGACAGGTTATAGGAAGAGAAATGTCTATTGTCTAGACATTATGTGTGAGAACAATGCTTCTCATATTTGTCTTGTAGCTGATGAAAGAGTCTCACATTGTGTTAAATGGCACAAGAGGCTGGCTCATCTTAACTATAAGACAATTGGCCAACTCTTTAGCAAAGTTAGTGAGGAATGGTCCTCAGGTTAAGTGTATAAAGGATGGGATATGCTCAGCTTGTCAAAAGGGCAAGCAGACCAATCCACCTTTAATAGCATTGAGAAACAAGATGTTGTGAGGTGCCTATACCTCTTGCATATGGATCTTTTTGGTCCTATGCCAGTTCACAGCCTAGGTAGGAAGGTCTATACATTTGTGGTTGTAGATGACTACTCAAGGTTTTCCTGGGTATTCTTCTTAAGGCAAAAATCTGAAACACCTAGTATCTTTTATAGTTTTGTCAAACAAATTCAGAATGAGTTAGACAGTACAGTGGTCAAAATAAGAAGTGACCATGGTACTGAATTCCAGTCTGATAGTATGACAAAGCTATGTGAAGAGTTTGGGATATTTCAGGAATTTTCTCACCAAGAACACCTCAGCAAAATGGTATTGCTGAAAGGAAAAATAGAACCTTGATAGAGGCTGGTAGAACCCTATTGAGTGACACATCTCTCCCAGAATATTTCTGGGCTGAGGCAGTTAATACTGCATGTCATGTAATCAATAGGGCTACTATCACCAAGAGCACAATAAGACCCCCTATGAGATTGTGAAGGCAGAAAACCAAATCTATCCTATTTCAGGATCTTTGGTTGTAAATGCTATATACTTAACAATGGTAAGTCTTATTTAACCAAGTTTGCTGCAAATCCCAAGAGGGGATCTTTGTTGGGTACAACAACAACAGTAAGGCTTATAGGTCTACAACTTGACTACTCAAGTT
Organism: Platanthera guangdongensis; assembly: GCA_039583875.1. NCBI lineage: Eukaryota > Viridiplantae > Streptophyta > Magnoliopsida > Asparagales > Orchidaceae > Platanthera > Platanthera guangdongensis. The sequence continues at coordinate 17,444 of JBBWWR010000261.1, forward strand.
GTAGAAGAGTCAGTACATGTAGTGTTTTGATGAAGCTAGACTCATTAACAATGAATTGTCTAGAAGTGTTTGCAGCTCCACAGGTGTGACTGAGAAGATGGACAAGCTTACTATTGAAGAAGGTTCTACTGCAAGTCAGCAAGTAGATGAAGGTGGCTGCTGTCCAGGGGGAGTACAAGATACTCCTATTGCTGAAGAAGACCAAGAGGAGCTGCTAAATGAAGAAGCTGAAGGTGTACAACCAGAAGACAGGCTGCCTCCAGCAAATAGGCATTTAAAATCATCCAGCCAATCAAATTATTGGAGATCTCAGACAAGGGGTACAAACAAGGAGCAGAAATCTAAGTTCAGTTCTCTACTCCAGTTTTCTATCCCAAGTAGAGCCAAAGAAATTTGAAGAAGCTATCCTAGACCCTCATTGGATTGAGGCAATGCAAGAGGAGCTGAACCAGTTCAAAAGATGCAAAGTCTGGGAGCTTGTTCCTAAACCAAAGGGCCACAACATTATAGGAACTAAGTGGATCTTTAGGAACAAGTTGGATGAAAATGGAGTAATTATAAAGAACAAAGCTAGACTAGTTGCTAAAGGATATAGGCAGGAAGAAGGTATTGATTTTGATCAAACCTTTGCTCCAGTAGCCAGACTGGAAGCAATAAGGATGTTCCTTGCCTATGCACCATTCAAGGGTTCAAGGTATACCAAATGGATGTTAAGTCAGCTTTTCTGAATGGAATCTGAAGGAAGAAGTCTATGTAGAACAGCCATCAGGTTTTGTTGATTCTACTAAACCTAATTATGTTTATAGACTTAGGAAGGCTTTGTATGGGTTAAAACAAGCCCCTAGGGCTTGGTATGAAACCCTGTCTAGTTTCCTCATTGAGAATAATTCACAAGGGGGAAAATAGACAAGACTCTATTCCTTAGGGAATAGAGGCAAGATATCTTAGTCCAAATATATGTAGATGACATCATATTTGGGTCTACAGAAAGTAGTCTTTGCAGAAAGTTTGCAAAACTAATGCAAGGACAATTTGAAATGAGCAGTATGGGGGAACTTAAGTTCTTCTTGGGTCTCCAAGTTAGACAGACTGAGGATGGTTTATCCATATGCCAGTCTAAGTTCACCCTAGAATTGATAAGAAGTATGGTATGGAATCATCCACTACCATGAAAACTCCTATGGGGTCAACAATGTCTTTATGCAAAGATGATGCAGGGAAACCTGTAGATGAACTTTGTATAGAGGGATAGTTGGCTCCCTACTATATTTGACTGCAAGTAGACCAGATATCATGTATGCTACATGTGTCTGTGCTAGGTACCAAGCTTGCCCTAAAGAATCTCATTTGACAGCAGTCAAAAGAATTTTGAGATATCTTAAGGGCACTCCTTATCTAGGCCTTTGGTACCCTAGGAATGGAGAGTTTGAACTGACAGGTTATTCAGATGCAGATTTTGCAGGCTGCAAGGAAGATAGGAAAAGTACAACAGGTACCTGTCAATTCCTAGGTGGAAGGCTGATATCATGGAGTAGCAAGAAACAAACAAGTGTGGCTATCTCCACAGCAGAGTCAGAGTATGTTGCTGCAGGAAGTTGCTGTGCTCAACTTCTATGGATTCAACATCAGCTAGAAGATTATGGTATTCAAGTAAGTAGAACACCTTTATTTTGTGATTCTACTAGTGCTATTTCTATTGCAATAATCCTGTCTCCATAGTAGGACTAAGCACATAGAAATAAAGTACCATTTTCTAAGAGAACATGTGGAAAAAGAAGATATTTCACTAGAGTATATAAATACAGATAATCAGCTAGCTGACATGTATACTAAGCCCTTAGATGAAACCAAATTCAATAAATTTAAAATTGAATTAGGATGATAAACTTAGAATAGTTTACAAATTTGGCTAAGTAAAATGGTGTCGACACACAGAGTTGTCTGTGTCGACATAGAAGTGGTGTCGACATTTCAGAGAAATGGTGTCGACACATCTAGGAAGTCTGTGTCGACACTTCAGAGAATTAGTGTCGACACATGCAGTGTAGGTGTCGACACATCCAAGGTGTGTCGACACTTAGGCTTTACACAGAATTAGTCTAGTAAAGTCTCGACTAAGTGTCGAGCTGAGTGGTGTCGACACATATATTCTGTCGACTATACTTGTGTCGACATAGTTGTCGAGACATTAATAAGTGTCGACACTTTTTAACAGTGTCGACACAATTTAAGTATTTTGACGCGCCCTTTCATCTTCGATTCTAGAAAGGTATAAATAGTTTTCGCCATTGTTTGTCGACACGCTCACCAAAGTTTCGAGACCAAACTTGTGTGTCGACATCTCTCTTCTCTAAATTCAAATTTCTTCAAACCCTAATGGCGCCCAAGCTAGAAGAGAATGTTAATGAAGGATATGAACTCGTGCGACATGCCTTTGATGACGCGGAACCTGAAATCAAAGGTGTGTAACCTAATTGCTGAAACTGGACTGGAATACCTTGTTTCTGAACCAATCAAGATCTGGAAGAAGGAGGTCCTAGAATTTCTGAGTGCAGCTTCACTTGATGATCTGGACTCAAGATTAATCCAGAGTTCATGGAACCAAGGTTAAGATCACACAGAAAGTCTCAGGAAGGTACTTCAACTACCAAGAACAAAGGAGGAAGAAGATGTCTCTGCTTCTAAGACTAGAGAGGCATTAAGATGGTGTGGACTGGATTCAAACCTGAAGATTGGATCAGTATTCACAGAAAAGGAATGAACATCCAAGGAAAATTCTTTCTGAAATAGTTGGCAAGGTCATCCTGAGCAAGCCTGGAGGACATGACAGATTTCAGCTTATATGTTCAATCTGATGACAAGATTATCTTCAAACTAGATACTGATTGGTCTGCAGTTATGTTTGAGAGATAAAAGAAAGTATGAAGAAGCCCAATCTGGGAAGAATTCTAAGTCTATACCTGTTGGAAGTATTCCAGAGGTAATGAACCAAGCTGCAGGTTCAAAGATTAACCACATGAGGAAGATGGATATGAGAATCTTCTCTAGGTGGGATAGAGTACTGACCAAAGAACTGCCACTCCAGTAAAAGACACACCACAGAAGAAGAAGAAAAGACAGCCACTGTGACTCAAGAATCCTCAGCAGCTCTGAAGAGCAAGTAGTTTTTTTCTCCTGATGAGGAAGAAACTGGAAATGCTGGTCATCTCCAGCCAGACAAGAAGATGCACAGAGGCAGGGGGAGCTACCACCAGCTAGCCCAATTCACCTGGATTCACTCCAGGGGGAGCCTTTACTTGGGAAGAGCCAACTCCACTAGAGAGTGAACAAGCTACCCAAACCATACTAGAGGTAATAACTGAAATTAATCAATTAGATTTTCCTATTGAGGATGAAGTTTTTCTGATTCATTACCTAATGTTCATCAGCAAACACAGATACACCTCAACCCAAGATGTTGTCATGGAGGACACATCTGTTGCTGATCAAGTGGTTGATGAGATAAGAGATTCTCCAGCCCTTCCTCAACAGAAATTACATTAGAAGAGCTATTCCTGATCTTCTACAAACAGATTTGAGAAAGAGAAAGCTGCTGCTGAGGGGGAGGGAATCACTATGAGGGGGAGCATATGGAGAATGTAGAGGTAACTGCTACCAAGAGACAGAGAAGCCAAAGGATGCTGAAGAACCACAAGGACTGAGAAGGATTCTCATCCTAGTCCTAAAGAAAGAGTGGATATTGCAAGCACATCTGCTTCAGAAGATGAAGAGGCTGTTAAGGCCAAGAAGAGGAAGTTCCAAGTCTTCAAAAGAAGAAGACAGAACTATAAGAAAGCCCTACAGACCATTGCTCCACAGCCTGCCCCATCTACTGATTACAGTTCTCTGATGGTAGCTTTACAGATCAAGCTAGATGAGCAAAGAAAGCTTTGCAAACTTATATGGATGAAGGGCATAAGTCACTGCAGTTTGATCTGGCCAAGACATTAAGTCAATCAGATTTGAAGTGAATCTGAACAAGAGGAAATGACTGATGTTCCATAAGGGAGGCAATGCAGTAGTCTATCTGGCCACACATCAAGAGAAAATAAAGAACAAACTTGATGACTAGAAGTGAAGCAAGGCTATGTCTGGAAAATCAGATAAGATGAATGATAATCTGACTGCTTCACATAATGCAATAGTAACTGAAATGAAGAATATAGCTACTGCTCAACTACAGCAAGTGCTACTGCCAGGCTGAATTTGACAAACAATTGCAAGAGAGCCTAACTGCTGTTAAAACTGCTATTGAAGACTCTCAGAAGGCTATTACTAACAAGCTTCAAAGATTAAAACCCTTCTATAAGATGGAGTAAACTATCTGAATGCACAGATAAGGTTCAGAAAGATGATCTGAGGGATCACATTGAGAGAGAAGTCATAAAGGGGAGAGGGTATTAGTCAAGGCAGGCTATGATCATGCCAATGGATTTCAAATTCCATCAGAGACACCCTTGGATATCCACCCTTATGTGATGATGACAATGTTGCAGAGTCTGGAATCAATCCTGCATACTTGGAGGAGAGCAAGCTGAAGTAGCTCAAGTGATATACCCTCCACCAGACTTTGACATGATACATCAAGACATACAATCAATGTATAGTCCTCCTGAGGGAATCAGAATGTCATCATAGAGAAAGTTGTTCAGCCTGTGCCAGAGGCAATACTGAAAGAACAAGAGCCTTATTAAAGGAACAAGAGACTCAATTGTCTAAGAAAATTCAGAGAGCAAGCTGAATTAAGACCTGATTTTGAACAATGGAGCCCCACTTCCAGGAATATCATCTTGACTGCATGGAACTGCTAAGGACAATGTCCTGGTAGAGGCAAATGGTATTCTGATCTGGAGTGGAGGAAGCATGAGAATAGGCAAGAGGCATTGTGCAATATAGAAGAAAGGCTAAACTGGGCAAGCTACCTCCTAATGCACAGGAGCCTAGCGAGTATTTTTCCAAGCCTTATCACAATTTTTAAAGGCAGAAGATCAAGGCTGAAGAGTTGAAAAAAGAAAGATCTTAAAGGGAAGACCTGCTGTTGCTGATGACACTGAAGCTCCAGTTCAAGCAAAGATTCAATCTGGAAAGGGATTGTAATCAAGGAACCAGAGCAGCAATAGGATAGCATTTTCTTAGTTTACAAATTGTAATTTGTATTAACTCTATGTAAACTTTTGATCAATGTAAATGTTGGAATTTGTAAGAACAATGTTATATGTTTCAATCTATACATTAATTGTTCTGAGCTATTGTGTATACATGTTTTGTTCATACATGTTTAAGTATTTTTCCCTGTCATATATTACTGTTTTACATCATACTGTGAATTTGTTATGTATGGTGTATATCATTGACTAAGGGTTATGACTTCTCCAAATAGGGGGAGATTGTTGGGTACATTGGAATATATGTACCTGATTTGAAGAAGCCTCACCTTACTCAATGATATACATCAGGTGTATTTGATGTATTTTGAGTTTATTTGTGCAGGTTAAGTAACTGCAGGTTTGCAGGAAAAGTTCTAAGTCATGTGTCGACACCTAGAAGAAAAGTGTCGACACTTAAGAAGGCTTGTGTCGACACCTAGAGAAGCAATGTCGACACTTGAGTGATTGTGTCGACACCAGGAATGCAGAGTCGACACCAGAAGGATAGTGTCGACACATACAGGCTGTGTTGACACACAATGAAGAAATGTCTAGGTACAAGTGTCGACACTTAGAAGCAGTGTCGACACCCAGAGGAACTTTGTCGACATCAAAAGTGTCGACACTAGGAGGCTGTGCCGACACTCAGCAAAACATCAACAAAGTTCAAGTACAAGTGTCGACACTAGGAGGCTGTGTCGACACTCAGCAAACAAAAACAGAGTTTAAGTACATGTGTCGACACAAAGGAGATGTTTCGACACACAGCAAAAGTCTCAACACATGAAGAATGTGTCGACACAAAAGAGATGTGTCGACACTCAGCAAAAGTTTCAACACAGAAGGCATGTGTCGACACAAAGAAGATGTGTCGACACTTAACAAGTTCAACACAAGAAGATGTGTCGACACAGAGGAGTTGTGTCGACACTTAGCAGAAATCAACTAAGTACTAAAGAAGAAGGACTTGTGTCGACACACAGGATCAGTGTCGACACATTCTGAAGAAGCAGTGTCGAGAAGTAATATCTACAACACAAGGAGTTGTGTCGACACCATGAAGGCTAGTGTCGACACTTAGTCTACTTGTGTCGACACTTGGTCTATTTGTGTCGACACTTAAAGACTATCTGTCTCGACACTTTCATACAGTTACAGAGTTTTCAAGAAGTGACTGGATGACTTGACATCTGCCATTTCAACCGGTCAACTGCTACTGTCAGAGCTATCAGAAGTTTGTTAGGAACCGGATCAGCCGATCACCATGAAGAAAGCCTATATAAAGGCTTATTCCTTCAACAGAAGTAGAATCAACAGAGCAGAGATTGAAGCAATCAATGAAGTGAGAAACAACAAACCAGAAGAAGACCTTCAAGTGAAGATCTAAGTAGTTGGAGAGAGAAATCTCCTTCTAAGAAGACAGTTATTGAACCAGGCTGATAAAGAAAGTTTCAGATTGAGATCTGATTCTCAAGTCAGCAGTTGATTGAAGATCATCTGCCAAGAGATTCAACCCTACTGTGTTCTAATTCAAGAAGCTTTGAAGAAAAGCCAAGGTAGGTTGATCTCAGCAAAGTTCTTTCAAGAACTCATCAAGAAGCCAGTAAACTCAACTTTCTCAATCTGAGTTGTGGTTATTAATCCTTGTATTTTTATTTTCTGTAGGATCCAAAGGGATCTGAGTTGTAAGCCTAAATTATAAAGGCTGAGTGGTAGGGCTTGTGTGCCTGAGTGTAGGAGATACTTTTCTCTGAGTGTAGGCCTTGTTGAGGGCTGAGTGTAGGCCTTGTTGAAGGCTAAGTGTAGGTCTTTGTGAAGACTGAGTGGTAGGGCTGTGTGCCTGAGTTGTAGGAGTGGGATCACTCTGAGTTGTGGGAACCTATTTGGGGTTCTGAGCTGTAAGATCTATGGATCTGAGAAGTAGTGGAGAAGTTAGGCTGAATCTAGTACACTACTAGATAGGTGAAGGGGAAAGTGGATGTACCCAGACCTTGGGGAACCACTATAAAATCTGTGTGTTCTCTGTGTGTGCTTTATTCTGTGATTACTGTGGTGTATGTGCTGTATTGCTGTGAAGAATTGCATATAATTCTGTGTTTCTGCCTGTAAAGTTTAAAAAGCTTAAGTGCACATATTCACCCCCCCTCTAGGTGTTTAGGCACTAGTTCTTTCAATTTCAGTTAACAGAGTAAGGGTGAGGGAAACGACATTACTCGATATCGTTCCTGTCATTGTATTCTTTTCTGTGGCGGAGGAAGTATAATCCCACTCCCTGATTTCTGTTCCAGATATCTTGAATCTTGTGGATAGCAAATTTTTCAGTTGCTGGTTTTCGAGGAGTTGCAGGATTGTCAGGAATATATGGTCTGAATGTTGAAAGGAATCGAAATCGACATCAAAGCCCGTGTCAAATTTCATTATTGTAAGAGTACCTGCTAGAATCACCATTAGAGTACCTGCAAGAGAAAAATGATGATCAAGTGCAACGGAACTGAAAGCACGGGATGAAGGTCGAAAAAACCTAGATATAAGGTTTTCCAGAATATGAATCAACAAACTCCGTTCCACGAAAAATTAAGAAATTCTTCGACCTGAGATCGATGAAATAATTGATAGTTAAATAGTTCGTTGAGCTCAGTCTGAAGATTTGAAGACATTTCGTCGAGCTCCATTCTACGAAATTTTTATGAAGCAGCTTCGTCGATCTCCATTCTACGAACACAACTTCACTCACAGAGAGTTCGTCGACCTCCGTTCGACGAATATCTCAAGAACTTTTATCTGTTCGTCGAACTCCGTTCGACGAACTTTGGAAAATTCATCGAGTGCAGACATAAACTAAATTAAGTCTTCTCCATTGATCATTCCAAGATGATTTATAAAGAACAAGTGATTTCTCTCATCCAGAGGTTTGGTGAATATATCAGCTCTTTGTAAATTAGTGTAGATATAGACAAGTTTAATTTTATTTTTGTCTACACACTCTCTAATGAAATGATGCCTAATGTCCATATGTTTAGTCCTACTGTGATGGACTGGATTTTGTGCTTTGGCTATAACACTTGTGCTATCACATAATAGAGTTGAATTATTTAAGTTGAGACCATAGTGCAGTAGTTGATTCTGAATCCACAACATCTGTGAACAGCAACTGCCAGCTGCAATGTATTCTGCTTCAGTAGTTGAAGTGGACATAGAAGATTGTTTCTTACAGAACCAAGACACTAATCTCATACCTAGGAACTGACAAGTTCCTGAAGTACTTTTTCTGTCGACCCTGCATCCAGCAAAGTCAGCATCTGAATATCCAATTAAATCAAATTCTGACTCAGTAGGATACCATAGGCCTAGACTAGGACAACTCTTTATATATATCAAAATTCTTTTTAAGAAAATTAGGTGAGATTTTTTAGGGTTCACCTGGAACCTAGCATAAAGGCATGTGACAAATATAATATAAGGTCTGCTTGTTGTAAGGTATAGTAGGGATGCAACAATGCCCCTATATAATTTCTGATCCACAGGTTTCCCATGTGCATCAGAGTCTATTATAGCATTTGTAGCCATGGGTGTTTTCTTTGCTGAGGCATCAACCATCCCAAACTTCTTTATAAGCTCTTTAGCATATTTAGCTTGGGAGATGAAGATGCTATCAGTGAGCTGCTTCACTTGCAGACCAAGGAAGTAGGAGAGCTCACCGATGCTACTCATTTCAAATTTAGAATGCATGAGGTCAGAAAACCTCTTGCATAATTTGGAGTCAGTAGACCCAAATATGATGTCATCCATATATATTTGTACTAACAAAGTTTGATCCTTATGATGTCTAGTGAATAAGCTCTTATCTACTATGCCTCTAATGAATTTATGCTCTATCAAAAAGCTAGCTAGGGTCTCATACCAAGCTCTTGGAGCTTGCTTTAGACCATAAAGAGCTTTATGCAATTTAAATACATGATAAGGATGAGTTGGAGAGACAAAACCTGGAGGTTGTTTAACAAAAGCCTCTTCTTTAAGTACTCCATTCAGAAATGCACTCTTCACATCCATCTGATACACCTTGAATTTCTTGTAGGCAGCATAGGCCAGAAAAATTCTGATGGCCTCTAGCATTGCAACTGGTGCAAAGGTTTGATCATAATCTATGCCTTCTTCTTGCCTGTATACTTGAGCAACAAGCCTAGCCTTGTTCCTCACAATTGTTCCTTGGGAATCTAGTTTATTTCTGTATACCCATTTGGTTCCAATGACTGGGTAGTCTTGGGATCTTGGAACCAAATCCCAAACTCTGCATCTCTCAAATTGATTTAGTTCCTCTTGCATAGCAATGATCTAGTGGGGATCCTGCTCAGCATCATGTATAGATTGAGGTTCAACCTGAGAGACAAAACAGGCATGCATCAAATCTTGGTTGAGTTGATGCATTGTCTGTACACCTGCTGACATGTCTCCAATCACTTGAGATCTAGGGTGATCCCTTAGTGTGACAAGATCATTTGGTGGAGTTGGTTCAACAATTGCATTTTGAATTAATTTCTCTTGTGGAATTATATTTGTTGTTGGATGAGGTTGAATTTCTTCCAGCTATTCTTCTTCACTGTCTTCATCAACCTGTGGAGAAGGATGTGTTGGGGCCTCTTGGGTAAGGATTAGTCCATTTAAATTCTCACACAAGTGAGGTACCTGCAAAGTGTTATTAGTAGAAATCTCTTTCTCCTTGCAAGACATGTTACCCTCATTAAATGTTACATGTATAGACTCTTCAATTTTCAAGGAGGATTTGTTAAATACCCTACAAGCTTTGCTTGCTTGGGAATATCCTAGAAAAATTCCCTCTTCAGCTTTAGCTTCAAACTTTCTAATATATTTTTTGTTGTTATTATGTATATAACATATACAACCAAATACTTTAAAAAAAGGTGATTTTAGGTTTCTTCCCTTTAAGTAATTCATAGGGAGTCATATTCTTTAGTTTATGTATTAAACTTCTATTCAGGACATAATTTGCTGTGCTTACAACCTCTGCCCAAAAGGATAGGAGCATGTAAGCATCTGCAAGTAATGTACCTGCAGCTTCAATTAGGGTCCTATTTTTCCTTTCAGCTACCCCATTTTGTTGGGGAGTTCTAGGAGCTGAGAAGTAGTGTTTGATACCTTCCTTCTCACAGAACTCATGCATAAGAAGAGACTCAAAATCTATACCATGATCACTTCTGATCAATGCAACATGAGTAGAGTACTCAATCTGTATGGTCCTTAGAAAATCTGTAAGAACTTTAAAGGTATCTGACTTAGATCTCAGAAAGAACACCCAAGTGAACCTTGAGAAGTCATCTATAATAACCAAGGTATAGGATTTCCTTCCAACACTTTGTATAACAATGGGTCCAGAGAGATCCATGTGTAGCAAGTACAAGATGCTAGGTGAATCACTTTTATTTACTGATTTAAAGCTAGGTTTAGTTTGCATGACTAATCGACAAGACCTGCAGAGACCTTACTTCTTGTAGGGACCAGAAGGTAAACCTCTCATAAGATTGTCTTTTGATAGCCTAATAATATTTTTCATGTTAACATGACCTAGCCTTTTATGCCATAGTTCATTTTGAGTACTAACTATATTAAGTAAGCAGATATCTGACTTGGCAGACTGAAAATCAACTAAGTAAATGTTTCCTTGTCTATTTACAATTAAAATAATTTGTTTTTCTTTATCAGAAATAGTGAAAGAAGTTGAGTTGAAATGTACCTGATAACCTTCATCACATAATTGACTTATGGAGATGAGGTTATGTTTGAGTCCTCTTACATAAGTCACTCTCTTGAAGGTGACTGCTCCAATTTTCACTTCTCCATAGCCTTCTGACTGGCCATATTTTGAATCACCAAAGATTACCTCTGGTCCCAGCTTGGACTTGTAGTTGATTAAATTGTCCTTGCTGCCAGTCATGTGTTTGGAGAATCCACTGTCCAGGTACCGGGTTTGATTAATCACTGGACAGCCCTTTTCCTGTAGTAAAAACAGTTAGTTGTTCTTGACCCAGGTTACCTTGGGTCCTTTATATTGTCGATATGAAAAACTAGATATCACAGAAAATTCTGGTTGAGATTTGTATCCTAAAGGATGATATCTTCTTGGTGGAATTATCTAGTCAGCTAATTGATTAAATGGTTTTCGCGATTTAATAGAATTGTTATTATAGTTATAATTTTTGTTAAGTATTTCTGGGTTCGACGAAATGTTGTGAGTTCGTCGACCAGAGATCGACGAATTGGGATGAGATCGTCGATCTCTGCCTAGAGAATGAATATGGTCATTTTCTGTGCCCCAAGTTCGTCAATCTCTGCTCTACGAACCATACAGAGTTCGTCGATCGTAGTTAGATTAATAATTATAGCTAAGGTTTGCGTTCGGAGTTTGTCGACTAGAGTTCGACGAACTGGCCACATTTCGTCGATCTGAGTTCGACAAAATCTGCTGAACTTTATTTTTACTTATTTTCTGGTTTTTGTTATTTTGATTTTTAAGGTTGGCCATTTATTCTGTGATTTGTTTATTAGTTATTATCTCTTTGCCTTTAGCAAAAACAAACTTGATGGCGGCCGACAAAATATTCTTTTTAAGAATGGGGGCAAACTTGATGAAGCACCCAAGCCTAGCTTGTCATTTAGTCTATCATTAACAGTGCTTGCAATGTCCATCAGCTTGAGGCTTCTCCCATTAAGAGATTCCTCAAGTTGTTTGGCCTCACATAGTTGTGTCTTCAAGGAATTGATTAGTTCATTAGCTTCATTTAGTTTAGCCTTTAGCTTATTGTTTTCAGAGATAACATTTTCTTGGTTTCCTAGTTTTTCCCTAAGTATCTTAATTTCTTTTTCTGAATTTATTAGATCAATGCACATAGTTTTAAATTCAGATTTGAATGAATCAGAAATATAATCAAAAGAAGAAAATACCTGGTCAGCTTCAGATTCTGAAGCTTCTTCATTGTCAGATGCATCTTCATCTGACTGGTTTCTGGAGGCATCAATGGCCATGAGGCACACTTCATTGGCCCTCGCCTCTTCTTCTTCTTCTTCACTGGAGCTGGAAGATGAGGATTCATCTTCTGTTTCACTCCAGCTTTCATCTACAAATCCTTTCTCCTTCTTTTTATGTCTTCTTGAGGAAGGTCTGCTGCTTTGCTGTCTTCTTGTATCCTTCTCTCTTCTCTTCACCTTCTTCTGATTCTCTGGACATTCTAAAAGGAAGTGTCCAGGTTTCCTGCAGCCAAAGCAAAACACTTCTTTAGTGGGGGTTTTGTCATAACTTGTCTTATCATCCAATCTGGATGATCTCTTCCTGAAGTCTTTCCTTGCCATCTTGTAAAATATTTTGGCAAGTAGACTCATCAGCTCTTCATATATTATTGGAGTCTCTGTCTCCTCGACAGCCTTGAATGCAATGCTGTGCTCCTCCTTGCTGGTGGAGGTGTTCTTTGCTCAGCTGCCTCTCTGGATTTGATGAGCTGCTCATAGGACTTTAGCTTTCCCAAAAGAGATTCAGTGGAAATCTCATTTAGGCTCCTGGCCTCCTTGATGGGCCAGATCCTTGAATCCCATGAGCTTGGGAAGTACATAATGATTTTGTCATTCACCTCTGTGAGGGTGAAGTCCTTATCCAAGGTCTTTAGCTCATGGATGATTGAGCTCAACCTATTGTACATGTCAGCTACTGATGCTGCTTCCTTCTTCTTAAAATTCTCATATTGGGATATGAGATTGGATCTCCTATCCTTTCTTTCATCAGCAGATCCAGCCACCATTTGATTGAGGGAATCCCAGATGGCTTTGGCTGATGTGCATTCAGCCACTTTTTTAAAAAATATCATCTGACATTATTTGAGCCAGAATATTCATGGCCTTGGCATCAGCAATTTTTGCCTTCTTCTAGGCCTCAGTCCACTCAGGTGGTGGAACTACATTTGTGCTTGAGGTTGTTGTAGAGGTAGATGCTTGAGGAGGACCTATCACAATGGCATTGAAAATATCCTCAACAATAGAGTTCATATATAACTTGATTCTTGCCTTCCAGATGGCAAACCTATTTAGGTTGCAAATTGGAGGTCTGGTGCTTCCATAGTCTTTGTTCTGTGTCATCTTGTGTGTGAATATTTAATAGAAATGAAAAGATAGATCTAACTCAGGATCTTTGGTTTAAGGGTTAGCTTGTACAACCAAAGGAATCCAGGCTCTGATACCAATTGAAAGTGAGGGGTTAGATCAGGAATACTATAGAGGGGTGGTGAATAGAGTATCTTTAGATTTTTAAAACTTTTTGCTACAAATAAAACTTATGAATTAAACTATCCTAAGTTAAGTTAATCTACCACAGGTGCTGCAGAATATAAACTAATTAAACACTAACTTAGATATCTTAACTAGCACAGCTACAGTAAGAAATAAAAGAAAAGAACAACCAGACAACACAAAAAATTTATAGTGGTTCCCCAACCTGGGTACATCCACTCTTCTACCACCCTGATAAGAATCCACTCAGATTTTTGATCAGATTCCTAACACCAATGAGCTTTTGATCAAGTGCTCCAAAACCAAACATCAAGTCTTTTGATTAGGTGACTTGCAACCAGAGATAACTTTTGAAGGGAGTTAAGAACCCTTCATATAGTGGGGGATGAGAGATTGATTTTGTCTTCTCTTTCTCAAAGTACAACTGAGAAGACTTTTGTGGATTTGATTTTAGCAAAGGCTCCCCCTGAGATGTAGAATGGTTCAGGAAGTTGGAGCTTTGCTGCAGGGTGATAGGCCTTCAAACTGTTGCCTTGACCAGATGAGCTCCAGGAACTTCTTGACAGATATTGTAGTTGTTGTCCTTTGAAGAATCCCTAGAAGAAGAGGGAGGAAGACTATTGATTTTGAATGGTTGTTCTTCTTCCTTATTCAGATTGCTGGTGTCTCTGGTCTAGAGCTTGTTTCTCTATGTCACTGTATTCTGTATGATTGTTGTTATGTTGTAGAGCCAGTGTATTGTCTTCTCTGTCTGTATTATTTCTCAGACTCTTTTATTGAGAGAAGGAAGAAAATCCCTTTTATATTTTCTAGATTATCTTCCTTTTGAAATTTTAATTTCTTCTACATTCATTGCTGACGGCCTGGAGAATATTTTGCATTGAATGATTTCCCCAACTATCCCAGTAAAAAACGACAAACAATAATCCTGAAGAAGACCATAATCAATGCCCTGTCTAACAGTAGTATTCAGAGAATATTTTAGCATTAATTACTCAGGAATTATTGTAATAGAATAAGGACAGATGGATGAAAATAACTAAGTCTGGAATCGAGAAAAAGAGAACAGAATTCGTCGAGATGAGTCCACAGTTCGTCGAGCTGAGAGGTTAAGTTCGTCGATCTGATAATAGTTGTTCGTCGAGCTGAGATCCAAGATCGTCGACCTAAGAACAGACGACTGCTTTCTCCAAAACCTTGCCAATTCTGTGCATGAAGTTCGTCGAGCTGATAATCTAAGTTCGTTGACTGGAGTTCAGCAAAGTGTTTCTGGACTTAGAATATTCTAAATGTCCCTGGAATGAAGTATTGAATTGGAGTTGCCAGAAATCCTCGACCTGAGAACTAGATTCATCGACCTGAGAACTTCTAACTGCTAGATAAGTCTTGCCAGGAATGTGGTCTAAGTTCATCGAGCTGAGAAGGTGAATTCGTTGACTGTTGTATGATCCTGGAGTTAAAATATTTACTTATTTCTAGAATAAGATGTTGAAGTAGAATACCCATAGATCGTCGACCTGAATACCAAGTTCGTCGAGTGGAGTTCAGAGAAATTCTGGACTTGAAATGTTGAAGTAGTGTCCATAAATCATTGACCTGAGTCCCAAGTTCGTCGAGCTCAGCTCAGAGAATTGTCTCTGAGATCGTCGAGCTGAGCATGAATTTCGTCGACCTGAGTTCGACGAACATCGACCTCATTTTCTGAGTCTTTGATATTACTCTAAGTCTTGAGTCTTTATGCAATTTGGTGATAGTTGTTCCTGTTGGGTACATTGGAATAAATGTACCTGATTTGAAGAAGTCTCACCCTACTCAATGATATACATCAAAATGTATTTGATGTATTTTGAGTTACCTTGTGCAGGTTAAGTATTTGCAGGGAAAGCTGAAAAGTTTCTAAGTCCATGTGTCGACACCCAGAAGAAAAATGTCGACACTTAAGAAGACTTTTGTCGACATCCAGAGAAGCAGTGTCGACACTTGGAGTAATTGTGTCGACACCTGGAATACAGAGTCGACACCAGAAGGAAAGTGTCGACACATACAACTTATGTCGACACTCAATGAAGAAATGACCAGAGAAGCTGTGTCGACACTTAGAAGCAGTGTCGACACCCAGAGGAACTTTGTCGACATCAGAAAGTGTCGACACTTGGAGGCTGTGTCGACACTCAGCAAAAGTTCAACAAATTCTAAGTACAAGTGTCGACACAAAGGAGATGTGTCGACACACAGCAGAAGTCTCAACACATGAAGAAAGTGTCGACACAAGAAGCTGTGTCGACACTCAGCAAATTTCAATGAAGTCTAAGTACAAGTGTCGACACAAAGAAGACGTGTCGACACTCAGCAAAAGGTTCAACACAGAAGGCATGTGTTGACACCAAGAAGATGTGTCGACACTTAACAAGTTCAACACAATAAGATGTGTCGACACTCACAAGAAATCAACAAAGTACTGAAGAACAAGGACTTGTGTCGACACACAATATCTGTGTCGACACATGTTGAAGAAGCTGTGTCGAGAAGTAAATTCTACAACACAAGGAGTTGTGTCGACAACATGAAGGCTAGTGTCGACACTTAGTCTACTTGTGTCGACACTTAGTCTATCAGTGTTGACACTTAAAGACAGACTGTCTCGACACTTTCAGGCAGTTACAGAAAATTCAAGAAGTGACTGGATGACATGACAGATGTCATTCCAGCCGGTCTACTGCAACTGTCAGAGTTGTCAGAAAGTCGTTAGGGACCGGATCAGCCGGTCACCATGAAGAAAGTCTATATAAAGGCTTATTCTGTCAACAGCAGAAGATGATTCACACAAGATCAAGCAATTCATTGAAGAATCAATTCAAGTGAAGATCTAAGTAGTTGGAGAGAGAGAGCTCCTTCCAAGAAGACAGCTGTTGAACCAGGCTGTGAAGAAAGTTTCAGACTTAGATATGAATCTTAAGTTGCAGTGATTGAAGATCAACTGCATAGAGAATCAACCCTACTATGTTCTACATTCAAGAAGCTTTGAAGAAAGCCAAGGGAGGTTGATCTCAGCAGAGTTCTTCCAAGAACTCATCAAGAAACCTGTCAACTCTTCTCTCTTATTTTGAGTTGAGGTTATATACATTGTATTCTTAATTCTTGTAGGATCCTTAGGGATCTGAGTTGTAAGCCTGAAATTATAAAGGCTGAGTGGTAGGGCCTGTGTGCCTGAGTGTAGGAGATTCATTTCTCTGAGTGTAGGCCTTGTGGCTGAGTGTGGTCTTTGTGAAGACTGAGTGGTAGGCTGTGAGCCTGAGTTGTAGGAGTGGGATCACTCTGAGCTGTAGGAACCTGGTTTGGGTTCTGAGTGTAAAGATCTGAGGATCTGAGGAATAGTGAAGGAGTTTGGCCAAATCTAGTACACTACTAGATAGGCGAAGGGGGAAAGTGGATGTACCCAGACCTTGGGGAACCACTGTAAAACTGTGTGTACTCTATGTGTGTGATTCTGTGATTGCTGTGCTGAATTGCTGTGAAGAATTATTTATAAATCTGTGATATAATCTGCCTAAAATTTTAAAAAGATAAGGTCACATATTCACCCCCCCCCTCTAGGTGATAGGGTACAATTTCTTTCAGTTCCATGTAGTGTTTACTCTAAGGTCTTGGTCTATACTCTAAGACATAACCATGAACCTGACTATACATGTTGGGTCAGATGATCCGAACTTAGGGAACCTAGCCCAAATCAAACTAGGGATACAACAAACTTGCTGACGTCATCAGTTGTGGACTTAGCCAAAAATCAAGCAACATTAACATAGGCGTTGAGTGAGTAATCATTACTCAACAACAAAATAATTAGATAGATTTCTATCTATCTAGGTAATGAGAGCGTTGAGTGAGAAAGACTCACTTAACACCATTTTCCTTAGCCAAAAACTTCCTGCTTCTCTGGCATTGAGAGCATTGAGTGAGCACGCCTCACTCAATGCTTTTTGCCTTAGCTAATTTCTGCTTCTGCAGTATATTAGGCGTTCAGAGCATTGAGTGAGCATGACTCTCTCAACGCTTTTTGCCTTAGCCATATTTCTGCCTCTGCAGTATCTTAGGCGATGAGAGTGTTGAGTGAGCACGCCTCACTCAACGCTTTTTACCTTAGCCAATTTTCTATGTTTAAAAACACTATCTTAACTATCTCTGCGCTTTCTTATTTTCTACTGAGACAAACCCATGTATCGGCATTTATGCTGAGACTAACACTTGTCTTAGCGGTTATGCCTTAGACAAAATCTTCCTCTTACCTTTAGGCATTGACAAACTCAGCCAACCTTACTCTGAACTGAGTTCGACGAATGGTGAACTGAGCTAGACGAACTCCGAACTCTGTTCAACAAATTTTGAATTGAGCTTGGCGAACTCAGAATCTCAAGCTCTGATATTAGCTTGACGAATGGTGAGCTCAGCTCGACGAATTTTGAACTAAGTTCAACTTGCATCCTTTTTGTTGTATGGCGTTGAGTGTGTCTTCATCACACAACGCTAAACTACTGAGCCATATTTTTGGCTTGCCAACATTATTTCTTACCTCTGGCGTTGAGTGAGCTTCCTTCACTCAACGCCTATGGACTTTGCTGCAATGTCAAATGCTCCGTGACTTGTGGTGTTGAGTGAGCTTACCTCACTCAACGCCTGTGGACATAGGCAAATTCCTGCCTTTCTAGCATCTTCTCTTGGTGTCCACCTTTCTGCCTTATGACCACCTATCACATCACTTAGCCAATCTGTCAGATTTGTTCCATGGGACATCCTGCACAGTATGAGCTTAAACAATAACAAATGTAACTATGTTCTTAGTGTTGATAGAGATGCCTCTTCAACTCTAATCAAGGGAACATTGTGGGCAATAAACCCAACAATTAGAGCCAATATTTTGGGCTTTGGAGGCAGGCATGGATGGAGATTACACACTGAAGGATGCCCTACTAAGTTTCAAAGGTAGAGTATATATACCAACAGGAGGCCAGATTCAGGAAGATATTTTGACTGAAGCACACAGTAGCAGGAATTCAGTGCACCCTGTGATCGATAATACGTTTTGTAGTCTAATATACTAGGATAATTACTAGTTTTTCATATATAAATCATGCTTGTAAAGTTTTATTTTGACCTTGTTTTGTATATATTTTAATACCACAAATGTTTTTTTGTTAGTTTTGCAGATTTTCTCAGTTTTCGGCCAAAATGACCCGACATGCCCCCATGACACGCCCTCCCTGGGCGTGTCACCAGGAGTGTAGCCTGATCCCGAGGAAAATTGCTACAAGAAGATTTTGTCGAGCTCAGCAAATTCATCGAGCTCATTTCGTCGAGCTCGATTCGTCGATCGGCCCATTTTGTCGAATGCCTTCAGCCAAATTTCGTCGAACGCCTTCGGCCCATTTTCGTCGAACACTTCCAGCTCTGCGTTCGATGAATTCTCCTATTTTTGTCGAACACCTTCGACCCATTTTCGTCGAGCGCTTCCAGCTTTGCGTTCGATGAAGTCTCCCATTTTCATCGAATGCCTTCAGACCATTTTTGTCGAACGCTTCCAGCTCTGCGTTCGACGAATTCTCCCATTTTCGTTGAAGACACCACCGTCTCTTTTCTGCGTTCGACAAATTCATCTTCAATTTCGTCGAGCTCGCCTTCACTTCAGAATTCGTCGAACTCCTCCTACTCCTTTCTGCGTTCGACAATCGTTGAACTCCTCCCGCTCCTTCTCTTCGTCGTTCGTCGAGCTCTCGCTCTCTCTCCTTCTTTCATCAAAACCTGTTGCCGCATTTAATAGATTTTCTTTGTTGCGCGTCAACATTACTGACACGCCCCCCTACACGGACGTGTCGTCAGGAGTGTACCACCTTTTTCGACGATTGAAGGATTTTCGACCACTGATTGAAGCGTGACGTGCCTTACATGCCCACCCTATACGGGCATGTCCTTGGGCGTGTCCACTGACGTACAGAAGAAACAAAATTTCTGTCAGAATTCAGCTCCCAAGCTCTTCCCCATACCTATCACGCACTCTGACACCCCCTCCCCAGATGTCGCGGCCTCGCCACCACTACTTGATGATGATTTGGTTGTCGAGGAGCTACCGGCCTCGCCACAACTACTTGATGATGATCCGGTTGCTGAGGCGCTAGAGTATAAAGACTTTTGGATCCATGATGACGCTAACGAAAGACAACGTTACAACCTCCGTCTGCGGCGTGCTAAGCCCACTTGAAGACTCATTTTAAAATCATGCTCTTAGTTTATTTTTATTTATATTTCATATTTGAGAATATAAAATTATTCCATGCTTGGGTAATAATTTTAAATTCAAGTGGGGACTTTATTTGTTTATTTCCTGCATTGAAAACATTTGGTGTGTATTTAACTGCCCGGATAGATGAGATTTCATCTCCATCTTGGACGGTTATATGTGTCTTTGTAACTCCTATATAAGGAGACCTTTTAATGAGAAATAAAGAAGAAGGAATTTAACCCTAAATCTCCCAAGGAGAAATTCGGCCAAGTGAGGATCCCTCCTAGCTGCAGCCCCCTAGGTGGTGTGAAGTCATGTAACGCCCCCATTCGTCATATGGAATATAACGGTGGGTTAGGCCGGGCCCCACGCTTTATTTCACAGACAAACAGTGGAATTACGTGGGGATATCAAAATCTCATTCTACTCGTGTCCTAACTCAGAGCATTCTAGCGCAGCATTTTTAGTTATAAGAACTCATCACAACGAATTTCCACTAAATATATAAAATCCACGTTTATATATAACCCGGGAATGTATACAACACATACACGCTCACGGCCTTAAGGCCTTACAGGTTGATTTTTTTCACATATATACAATTTCATACATCGGCACGCAGGCCGGCCATACATGAAATCCAAGCATTCTTTGCATGACCTTCAAGGTCCTTAAGCAGCATAGCTTCTTTCTGCTTAATTCAATTCAGCCATCATCACCTGCAATTAGACATCCACCCCAAGAGCGGTAAACAAAGCAACGGTCAGTATTCGCTGACCAATTATAACGACCCTACCCCCTACCCGGGGCAGTGGTTCCTTCCCTGTATGCATTGCAAACACCACAGATATCTATAACACAATCGTTGCTCTCACGCACCACATCATCATAAACGTCAGCCTCCGCCAGACGCTCCGTGCACTCAGGGCACATTATTGGTGTACCGGATATACTAGTCGCCCACCACCGATCAGAGGTGTTTAACTTGTTGAGTATGGGCCCTAGTGACCAGCACGCATGTTGGGACATCCTCGCCCATCCCACTCAGAGGTGCTCACCTCACAGAAACTATTGAGCATTTCCACAGCAGATCGACCTACCATTGTGGTGCAGTAAGCCGGGTCTGTCTCGCGTCCCCCAGGCCTTGCTGCCAATCGATCTTCCACCACATAGGTACAGGTTAGCCATTTCCCATAGCTCAATTCATCAATAGCGCAAATCTTGATGCGAGTCGGCCTTCGCTTTCCTGCTCCACACACAGCTCTCGCAGAGCCACTTTACAATCCATTTCCATCAACACACCTAAAATAAGGGCTCATACCAAGCTTTCCAAGTCATCACAATTCACAAGCATCCACACAATACATGTAGTCTTCTTCGGTTCACAATTTAACCTTCAACAATCCAGACTAACCATCCGGATGGGCTTCACACATCATGCATATGCTGTACTACACACTTCCTGCTCTAGATGCAGACTCAACTTGGAATCGCTTACTCTTTCCACCTCTTGGTGGAGGATCCCATGCATATGCATAAAGAAAGGACTTTGTTGTCCAAGAAGGAGATCGTTACCCTCGACGATCGCCTTAGAGCCATGAACTAGCCAGATGAAAATCACCGCCTCAGCTTTGCCTCCATAAATCCAAACATAGATCTTGATTTCGTACTCCACAGCTCCTCCAGCAGCTGGCTTCCCCTTCCCTTCCTCCTTCCCTTGCTCTCCCTCTCTCTCTCTTTTTGAGAAGAAGGAGAAATGGCTCATGAATAAGCTTTCACCTCATTCTCGACCATTTATCCATAGGGACGGGGCTTGGACCCTTAGATCTAGGATAAGGGAAAAAGAACGGCTATGATTTGCCCAGAAAAAGGCTAAACACGGCCTGACACGCCCTGTGACACGCCCGTGTCACAGGCCGTGTCCCTTAAGCGGCACACAACCTACTCAAATCCAAACAATACACGGCCATGTGACACATCCGTGTCACATCCTACACGCCAGTGGCATGGCCGACATGCCCGTGGTGAGAAGCCGTGTACCTCACACAACACAACATCAACTTAACCCAAGCGGGACACAGCCAGTGACACGCCCGTGTCACAGACCGTGTACCCCAGGACACACCCGTGTCCACCAACACATGCGAAACCCTGGATGATCCCGAGAACGACACGGCCTGTGACATGCCCGTGTCACCGGCCGTATGCCATACACGACTGCAGACACGGCCTGTCGTGTATTCCTCGAGTGGATTTCGACGACCCCGAGGAGGACACGCCCCCTAACACGCCTGTGTCTCCTGGCGTGTTCCGTCTTCTCGAGTGCTTCTCGAGTACATTTCGTCGAGCACTCGAGAGGCCACACAACCCGAGCACGACAATCCCTGGGACACGCCCGTGTCCTAGGTCGTGTCACCCAACCTGAACCCAAATCGGGATCTGGGGGTGTTACAACCCTCCCCTCCTTCAAACAAATTTCGTCCGGAAATTTAGCTCAGCTATAACCATTCACATACCCATGCTAGTTCTTAGCAAAATGATCCGGGTTTGAGCTCAGAAGCCGCAGCTCGTCTCGCCCCACGGCATCGCACAAAACAAACATAATATGTCATACATACATCCAGACATATCTCTAACATATGTGTCTCCACTATATGTCCATCCACAAATTTATATAGTTATATACCCAAACACCATATCCAACTATCATATACATACACCTTGATCAACTGATCACCTACGTAAAATAGGTGTACACAAATATCTCATCGTCTGATATGACATACAAGCTATATTTACAGCAACACAAATCACATAGCTCGTTCATTTTCGCTCATCAGCATCATATTTCATTAGTTGTTTAATAGCCTCTCGAAGTCCCAAATTAAACATGCGAGGCTAAATTTCACTGATTGAGCTTTGTTTCTCTTGCACTTCAAGATTATGCAATTGAGGTTGCGTCCGGGATGAAGATGACTCGGCCAATGCTTTGCCCTTTTCTTTATAAGACACACCTATCTTTTCTCACTCCTGAAAGGGTCACTCCAACAAGAACGGGTTATATGTCCTTGCTTGCCACAGTTGAAACATGTATGTGTATCAACACGTCCTTGCTCGTAGGTTTCCCCCGAAGAAACAGGCGACGGGGTTGATTCAGCAGGCCTGAACCTTTTCTTATCTCGTCTTCTAAACTCTGATTGCTCCGACTGTGACACTTTAAATTCCGGCTTCGCCACTGCCAGGATCTTCTTATCTTGCACCCGTCTCAAATCCTTTTCCAGCTCACGGGCTGTATATACCAAGGCTTGGAAGCCTTGGTTCACCGAACTCGGGAGTGCCAACCTTAACTCATCCCGCAGTCCCTCATAAAATCTATTTGTCTTTCGTGCCTCCTCAGCGAAAGTAGACCCTGCATGGCGCCCCAGTCTAGTAAACTCATACAGGTATGTATCAATATCACTCTCGCCCTGCACCAAATGTTGAAACTCATTCTCCATGGCAATCCGCTGCGACATGGGCAAATACTTGGCGAGAAATAACCGTGAGAATACTTCGATCGATATTTCTTCCAATCCTCGCCCTGCCAAGGGATGGACTTCCACTTCGTCCCACCAAAGCCGCGCATCGCCTTCCAACAGAAACGTGGCTAAAGTCACATTCTATGCCTCCGCAGTCCGGATTGCTGCCAAGATTCTTTTCACTCTTGCAAGCCAATCTTTCGCTTGTGTTGGGGAATCCATTCCGCCAAACGTAGGTGGATGAAAGTCAATAAATCGCTTCAACTTCTCATACGTTGCTTGATCATCCACCACAGCTTCAACACACTCTTGTCTTGCATCAGGCCATACTGGCACCCCTGTAGGCCTTGCCTGCCCAGTAGGATGTGCATGTAAAACTACAACCACCGTCTCAGTCACCACACGCATAGTCTCCGCCGAGGGAGGTGTAGGCGCTTCAACTGGTGCCACACTCTCATCGGAGCGCTGGGGCTCAGACTGCCCTACACCACTCCTCGTCACCTATCAATGTACAAAACACCAGTTACGTCCAGTCCATAACAACAAACATACATTGATTACACGCTCACGCACCTTACGTGCATGTATTACATTCCTTGTGGACATTCTTGAGTTCAATTATGTTCTCCCTCCCATAAATCTGAAACCTGCCTCTGATACCACTTTGTAACGCCCCCAATCGTTAAATGAAATATAACGGTGGGTCCGGTCGGGGCCCCACGACATATTTCACAGACAAACGGTGGATTACGTGGGGATATCAAAATCTCATTCTACTCGTGTCCTAACTCAGAGCATTCTAGCGCAGCATTTTCAGTTATAAGAACTCATCACAACGAATGTCTACTAAATATATAAACTCCACATTTACATATAACCCAGTAATGTATACAACACATACACGTTCATGGCCTTAAGGCCCTACAAGTTGCTCTTTACACATATATACAATTTAATATATCGGCACGCAGACCGGCCACACATGAAATCCAAGAATTCTTCGCACGACCTTCAAGGGCCTTAAGCAGCACAACTTCTTTCTGCTCAATTCAATTCAGCCATCATCACCTGCAATTAGACATCCACCACAAGAGCGGTAAACAAAGCAACGGTCAGCATTCGCTGACCAATTATAACGACCCTACCGCCTACCCGGGGCAGTGGTTCCTTCCATGTATGCATTGCAAACACCATAGATATCTATAACACAATCGGTGCTCTCACGCACCACATCATCACAAATGCCAGCCTCCGCCAGACGCTCCGTACACTTAGGGTACATTATTGTTGTACCGGATATACCAGTCTCCCTCCACCGATCAGAGGTGTTTAACTTGTTGACTATGGGCCCTAGTCGACCAGCACGCATGCTGGGGACATCCTCGCCCATCCCACTCAGAGGTGCTCACCTCACGAAAACTATTAAGCATTTCCACAGCAGATCGACCAACCTTTGTGGTACAGCAAGTCGGGTCTGTCTCGCATCCCCCAAGCCTTACCACTAATCGATCTTCCACCACACAGGTACATGTTAGTCATTTCCCGTTACTCAATTCATCAATAACGCAGATCTTGACGCGGGTCGGCGTTCACTTTCCTGCTCCACACACAGCTCTCGCAGAGCCGCTTTCCAATCCATTTCCATCAACACACCACAAACAAGGGCTTATACCAAGCTTTCCAAGTCATCACAATTCACAAGCGTCCACACAATACACGGAGTCTTCTTCAGTTCATAATATAACCATCACCAATCCAGACTAACCATCTGGATGGGCTTCACACAGCATGCCTATGTCATACTACACACTTCCGGCTCTAGATGCAGACTCAACTTGGAATCGCTTACGCTTTCCACCTCTAGGTGGAGGATCACATGCATATGCATAAATAAAGTACTTCGTTGTCCAAGAAGGAGATCGTTACCCTCGACGATCGCTTTGGAGCCATGACCTAGCCAGATGAAAATCACCGCCTCGGCTTTGCCTCCATGAATCCAAACTTAGATCTTGATTCCACACTCTGCAGCTCCTCTAGAAGCTGGCTTCCCCTTTCCTTCCTCCTTCACTTACTCTCCCTCTCCCTCGCTCTCTTTTTGAGAAGAAGGAGAAATGGCTCATGAATGAGCTTTCCCTCATTCTCGGCCATTTATCCACAGGAAAGGGGCCTGGACCCTTGGATCTAGGATAAGGGAAAAAGAACGGCTATGATGTTCCCAGAAAAAGGCTGAACACGGCCTGACATGCCCTGTGACACGCCCGTGTCATAGGTTGTGTCCCTTAAGTGGCACACAACCGACTCAAATCCAAACACTATGCGGCTGTATGACACGCCCATATCACATCCTACATGCCCGTAGCATGGCCGACATGTAACACCCCCTATCCGTTGCATAACATATAGCAGTAGATCCGGCCGGGGCCTGACGCCATATACCACAGACAGACCGAGTGGTTACTCAAGGGAAACCATCCAACTAATCCAACGTTCTACACAGAGCATTCTAACAGAAGCAATTTTATAAGTTGCAAATAAAGAACCCAGCAACAAGCATGAATGTCCACTAAACACCAAAATAGGAATGTAGTACATACACAAGTACTGTCTTAAAGCCTTACAAAATGGTTTACTTCAAATTACATGATTTACAAACCACGACACGTAAGCCGGTCACACATGAGTGAAAGCAAGTAAACTCTTCAATTAGGCCTTCAAGGGCCGGCATCACAATTTGGGCTTTAGCCCGCTATTGACCGCTTGGTCCAGCAGCACCTGCAAGCACAAACCACCGCACAATGGCAAACAAAGAGCAACGGTCAGCAATGCTGAACAAATTATAACGATCCCGCCCCCAACTCGGGGCGGCGATGCTCCTTCCCTGCATTTTATTAGTATAAACAGGCATTATAGTAATGTCACAACATCACAGGCATAGACTCGCACGGCCACACAACCCGCGCACTCAGGGCACATTCTCAGTGAACCGGCCAATGTCACGTCAATTTAAGCCATAGACATTCCAGACTCACCACCGCCACTTTGACGGCCAAACATATGAGCTTTTGTCTTCTTGGTATAGGTCACATCAATTTAATCCATAAACCGCCGAAGACCCTCATCTATGCCAACGGCTCTAACCGAACGACATAGAACAGGTACAGTTCCATCTAACCCGTGCTCACGTCGCAACGACAATTTAAGCCATATGCGCGGGTCAAACTTCTCCCGAGTCCCGTTTCCATCACACTTCACATAACCCGGTTATGTTCATGTTAACTCCCAGGCCACCAAGTTGGCAAGATCACGCATCCGCCCAGTTTTCTGGGTGCACCTTAGGGTTAATCCCCAATGCTCCCTGTTGCAATCTGCCACGTAGAAAACCCGAAAAACAACCAATCGCACGTAGTCTTCTCCGGCATTTATGCAATGCAACATCACCGATCCAGACCAACATGTCCGGATAGGCTTCACACATCATGCCTATATCCGTTCTCATTTACGAACTCTACACAACGGGGACTTCACATATCTACCCGAAGGAACGCCTCCAACTCACCGCAAACTCGAGAGAGCAGGTTTCCTATGCAAAGAAGGAGAGCTTCACATGCTCAAGAAGAGAATCGTTACCCTACCGTTCTTCCTTGGCGCCATGGAAAACTAAGCGGCTGAAAAGCACCGCACTCTCTTTGCCTCTGTAGATCTGAAGTCGGCTCGCGATTTGGAGCTTCGAAGCTCCTCCAATGGCCGGATCTAGCTTCTTCTTTCTCCTTTGCTCTCCTCTCTCTCTAGACTTTAGAAAGGGAACCACTCAAGTGAAATGAGGGTTTCAAAGGTCCAATCCCACGTATATCCCATCAGGAACAACCCCTAGCCATTGGATCCCAAATTAAAGAAACGAACGGCCTGGATTCGGACCTGAAATGCTAAAACTGGGCCAAACACGGCCTGCGGCACGCCCGTGTCTAGGGTCGTGTCCCCCATTCGCCGTCAAAATCGACGCGCCTGGAACAACACATGGGCATCCAACACGCCCGTGTTCGACCTGACACGCCCGTGTTCCAACTAACACGACCGTGTGGTTGGCTGTGTGCCCCCATCGACACAGCCCCGAAAACAACCCGAGACTCACACGGGTATTGGACACGCCTGTGTCCTAGCCCGCATCTACTCGAACACGCCCGGGCTCCAGGCCGTGTTCACTATCTCGACACTTCGTCGAGCGAAGTTCGCCGACTTGCTGACACGGCCTTGGACACGCCCGTGTCCTAGGACGTGTGCCTTGTCTCGACACTTCGTCTAGCGAAATTAGTCGACTTGCTGACACGGCCTTGAACACGCCCGTGTCCTAGGCCGCGTGCCTTGTCTCGACACTTCATCGAGCGAAATTCGTCGACTCCCCGGGTTGATCGTCGACACGGGCTCGACACGCCCGTGTCTCAGGCCGTGTTCTCTGCTCGACGATCGTCGACTCCAAAATCGTCGACCTCTCGACCAAATTGTCTACTCCAGCCTGACACGCCTTGGGACACGCCCGTGTCCCAGGCCGTGTGCCTCCTGCCAGATTCCAAATCTGGCCCAAAACGTCACTCGTCGCTCTTTTGAGTTTCAGGGCGTTATAACTCTCCCCCTCTTAAAAGAATTTCATCCACGAAATTATATAAAGAAAAGACATGTACAAAATTAAATTGTACCTGAGCGGAACAACTCCGGATACTCGTCAAGCATGGTCTGCTCTCGTTCCTAAGAGAGCTCCTCTCGACCGCAATTGTCCCATCGGACCTTGACCATCCTGATCTCTTTATTGCGTAGCCGCTTGATCTTCGAGTCCTCAATCTGCACGGCCTTGACTTTTGTCGACAACCCACTATCCACCGGCACTTGATCAACCGCGATCACTTGCGAAGGCTCTTGCACCGCCTTTCGTAACACCGATATATGGAAAACATCATGTAAACCACTAAGCTCCACTGAAAGCTTCAACCAATAGGCTGCTTCACCAACGCGCTCCAGAACCTCAAACGGCACAAGGTATCCTGGGCATAGCTTTTTCAATCGCTGCACCCGCGAGACACCCTTGAACGACTTGATCTTTAAGTACACCCAGTCGCCCACAGCGAACTCCACATTCCTGTGCTTGGCATTATAGTCCTTCGCTTGCCGGTCCTGAGCGATAAGCAACCTCTCCCGAATGGTACGAACCAAAGACGTAGCATCTTCCACCTCTTGGCGCTTGTACAACTTTGACTCACCCGTTTCTAACCAAGACAACGGCGTGCGACATTTTCTACTATATAGGCCTTCGAAGGGCGCCATTTGAATACTCGTTTGGTAGCTATTGTTGTACGCAAACTCCACCAAATAAATATGGTCTGCCCATTGCTTTCCAAAGTCCAAGACACACATGCAGAGCATGTCTTCCATTGTTCTATTGACCCTCTCGGTCTGGCCATCCGTTTGTGGATGGAAGGCTGTGCTGAATTTTAACTTTGTTCCCAACATTTGCTGCACTAGCCTCCAATCATTGGACGTGAACCGTCCATCTCGGTCACTCACGATGCTGCGGGGCATACCGTGAAGCCGTACTATATTATCCACATATAATTTTGCCAAATTTTCCACCGGATCATCCTTCCTATGCGGAATAAAATGCGACACCTTCGTTAGCCAATCTACGACCACCCAGATGGCGTCGTTCCCTTTTTGCGACCTTGGCAAACCGTGCACAAAGTCTATATAGATGTCGTCAAATTTCCACTCCGGAATAGGCAAGGACTTCAGAAATCCTCCCAGCTTTAGGCACTCCACCTTAACCAAGGCGCAAGTTTGGCACTTCGCTACATAGAGTGCCACATCCTTCTTCAAACCCGGCCACCAAAACAGTTTCTTAACATCGCGGTACATCTTTGTGCTCCCCGGGTGAATCGAGTACTTGGTATGGTGTGCATCGTACAACAATTCCACCCGTAAATTGCCCACACTTGGGATGCACAGACGACCGTCTTTCCAAAGCAATCCGTCCTCCACAACGAATTGGGAATTTGACCCATCCAGAGCCTCTACCACGAACTGCTTCATATGGACATCCATATCCAAAGTCTGCCGAATCCGATCAACCAGGTCATATTGGACTTCAGTCCAATTCAGTACTGCTTCAGCACTTGATTGCTTATCCACACAAACAATCTCCAACGCCTCCAACTCCCGAACCAACCGCTCATCATATACCGATAGCCAATTGGCTTGAGCTGGGGCTTGACGACTCAACGCATCCGCAACCGCATTGCCCTTACCAGGCACGTAGTGGATCTTGAATGTATAGTCCCCCAGGAACTCCATTCATCTATGCTGCCGCATATTCAGATCTTTTTGATCGATCGGATACTTCAGGCTCTTATGATCTGTGTAGATATCAATCTTCACACCGTACAAATATTGTCTCCACAGCTTCAAGGCAAAAATCACGGCCGCTAACTCCAAGTCATGGACTGGATAATTCCCCTCGTGCACTTTCAGCTATCTCGAGCCATAAGCTATCACACTTCCGTGTTGTAGTAGCACGCAACCCAAATCGCTGCCTGAAGCATCGCTATAAATCTCATAACCTTCGCTCAAACATGGCGAACTCAGCACAGGCGCCGTGGTCAACCGACATTTCAACTCCTCAAAAGATCGCGTGCACTCCGGCGTCCAAATGAACTTCTGCTCCTTCCTCGTCAAAGTAGTGAGAGGTAACGCTATCTGCGAGAAGTTCTCTACGAAGCGCCTATAATAGCCAGCAAGCCCCAGAAAGCTCCGGACTTCCGCTACCGTAGAAAGCTCAGGCCACTCCCGTATCGCAACAATCTTCGCCGGATCCACTGCAATGCCCTCTCCACTCACTATATGACCGAGGAACGCCACTGAGGATAACCAAAACTCTCACTTCGAGAACTTGGCATACAACTGATTCCTCCTTAGCGTCTCCAAAACCAAATGAAGATGCTTGAAGTGATCTTCCTCACTCTGCGAGTACACCAGAATATCGTTGATGAAGATGATCACAAAATGGTCCAAGTACTCCCTGAAGGTCCTGTTCATCAGATCCATGAACACGGATGGCACATTAGTTAGCCCAAATGACATGACCGTAAACTCGTAATGCCCATATCTCGTACTGAACGCTGTCTTCGGGATATCACTCTCCCTTATTCGCAGCTGATAGTACCCGGACTTGAGATCCAACTTTGAGTACACCGTCGACCCGACCAACTGATCAAAAAGATCATTGATCCGGGGGATCGGGTACTTGTTCTTTTCCGTCAACTTGTTGAGCTCCCGATAATCAATACATAGCCTCAAGCTTCCGTCCTTCTTCTTAACAAAGAGGACCGGCGCGCTCTAAGGCGAAAAACATGGGCGCACATACCCTTGCTCCAACAACTCTTGCAGTTGAACCTTCAGCTCCGCCATTTCTTTAGGCGCTAGCCGATACGGAGAGCGTGACACAGGATTTGCACCTAGTATGAGCTCTATCGTAAAATCTATCTCCCATTGAGGCGGGGCTCCAGGAAGATCTCTATGGAACACATCAGGGTACTCTGATACCACTGAAATACTCTCCAAAGCGGGCTCCGGCTTCGCAACCTCCACTGTGTAAAGAACAGTTCTGCACCGGCACGAACCGCCTTCACCACCTGAAGAGCAGACATCAATGTCTTGCTCGACCCCTTTAAGCCCGTAAAAGTCATCTCACGACTTGCTCCCAACTTGACTTCCTTGCAACCGCAATCAATATAGGTCAGCTGCTCCGAGAGCCAGTCCATGCCAAATATAACATCAAACTCCACCAACGGTAGTAACGATACTTGCAGATCGAACTCCTGATTCCCAATATGGATCTTAACAACGCAGATCCTATCCGCGCGCATCGAACACCAATTGGGCAACAACACAACCAACTTATCCTTCGCCATCGAATAAGGGACTCCGATGCATGATATAAATCCTTCGGACAAGAAGGAGTGTGAAGCTCCCGTATCGAAGAGTGCTCTTGCCGGATTTTCACAAATCAAAACAAATCTTAAACAAGCAGTGGTAAGGTAATAGGTGCATAACAAGTATTTAAAGAAATTAAATTGCTATAAAATAAACCGTACCTGTCACCACATCTGCCTGTTTGATGGCCTCCTATTGGCCAAGATTATACACCCTTGGTTGGGCCGGAGCATAGTGGGAAGCAGTCGACTCCACCGCCTTGCCCTTCTCTTCGTAAGTCGCTCTCGGCTTCCTTTCGGACTTGGGACGTCCGCTCCAACAATTGCGGGCAAAGTGCACCAACTTTCCACAAGTGAAACATGCGCCCGGGGTCCGACTCGTAGTCGCCCCAGAAGCACCTGGACCCGAAGTTCTATGCTTCTTGTGGAATCTTCGATAGCCGGACTTTGAAGTAGTCGGCACTTTGAACTCAGATTTCTTATCACCAATGCTCTTCTTTGCTTGGACATTCTTCATGTCCTTCTCCAAGGACCGGGCCGTGTTGACCAAGGTCAAGAAACCCTGCGTCATCGGCCCCGAGAGTAGTAACCTCAACTCATCTCTCAACCCTTCATAGAATCGATTCGTCTTGCGCTCCTCATCGAAATGGTGGAGCTATCATTCCGACTCAAACGAGTAAACTCGTGGAGATATTCATCCACGCTACTGTCCCCTTGTACCAACTTCAGGAATTCATTCTCCAACGCTATCCTCTGCGCCTAAGGGAGGTATCTAGCTAAGAACAATCTCGAGAACTCCTCCATCGAGACATCAACAAGTTTTCTACCTCTCAGTAGATGCAGCTCCAATCCTTCCCACCACAATCTCGCTTCACCGTCCAAAAGTAATGTAGCAATGGTGGTCATTTGCCACTCCTCCGTCTCCGTTGCTGTCATGACTCTCTTCACCCTAGACAGCCAGTCTTCAGCTTGAGATGGGATTCCCAACCCCGAGAATACCGGAGGATTAAAGCTCATGACATGCTTGAGCTGTCTCTCGGTTGCCCTCCTTGGCACCACTGGTTCCTCTACCACCTGCTCCACTCTTCGTTGCTCAGCCGCTTGCAGCGATACCTACCTCATCGCAGTAGCGGGCTGCTGCGTTTGCCTTGCAGGCTGCGCATTAATCATGGCCAACACTGCTTCGGCCACCAATCATATGGTCTCAGTCGATAGAGGTGTTGCAGGAGCTTCATTAGGTGCACTGCTAGCCTCAGAAACTCGACGTTCCGACGAACCAGCACCACTTCTGGTCACCTATAGTGGTACAAAACACCGTTAAGCGACCAAATAAAATTACAAACAGCAATTATAGGAACATGCAGGTTCCCTAAACACGTGTATTTTCATTCCTAAGTGGACATTCATGGGTTCTTTTACTGTTATAACGATGACGCACACACATGTGCTCACCACCCCTTAAAAAGAATTCGCCCACGAATTCATTTTAAGATCGACCAAAACCAGTAGTCTGATACCAAATTGTAACACCCCCTATCCGTCGCATAGCATATAACAGTAGGTCTGGCCGGGACCCGACGCCATATACCACAGACAGATCGGGTGGTTACTCAATGGAAACCATCAAACTAATCCAACGTCCTACACAGAGCATTCTAGCGGAAGAAATTTTATAAGTTGCAAATAAAGAACCCATCAACAAGCATGAATGCCCACTAAACACCAAAATAGGAATGTAGTACATACACAAGTACTGGCCTTAAGGCCTTACAAAATGGTTTACTTCAAATTACATGATTTACAAACCACGGCATGTAGGCCGGTCACACATGAGTGAAAGCAAGTAAACACTTCAATTAGGCCTTCAAGGGCCAGCTTCGCAATTTGGGCTTTAGCCCACTATTAACCGCTTGGTCCAGCAGCACCTGCAAGCACAAACCACCGCATGGTGGCAAACAAAGAGCAACGGTCAGCAATGCTGACCAAATTATAGCGATCCCGCCCCCAACTCGGGGCGGCGATGCTCCTTCCCTACATTTTATTAGTATAAACATGAATTATAGTAATGTCACAACATCACAGGCGTAGGCTCGCATGGCCACACACTCCGCGCACTCAGGGCACATTCTCAGTGAACCGGCCAATGTCACGTCAATTTAAGCCATAGACATTCCGGACTCATCACCGCCACTTTGACGGCCAAACATATGAGCTTTTGTCTTCTTGGCATA
Organism: Platanthera guangdongensis; assembly: GCA_039583875.1. NCBI lineage: Eukaryota > Viridiplantae > Streptophyta > Magnoliopsida > Asparagales > Orchidaceae > Platanthera > Platanthera guangdongensis. The sequence continues at coordinate 50,912 of JBBWWR010000261.1, forward strand.
GGTCACGTCAATTTAAGCCATAGACCGCCGAAGACCCTCATCTATGCCAACGGCTCTAACCGAACGACATAGAACGGGTACAGTTCCATCTAACTCGTGCTCACGTCGCAATGACAGTTTAAGCCATATGCGCGGGTCAAACTTCGCCCGAGTCCCGTTTCCATCACACTTCACATAACCCAGTTATGTTCATGTTGACTCTCAGGCCACAAAGTTGGCAAAATCACGCATCCGCCCAATTTTCCGGGTGCATCTTAGGGTTAATCCACAAGGCTCCCTGTTGCAATCTACCACGTAGAAAACCCGAAAAACAACCAATCGCACGGAGTCTTCTCAGGCATTTATGCAATACAACATCACCGATCCAGAGCAACATGTCCGGATAGGCTTCACACATCATGCTGATGTCTGTTCTCGTTTACGGACTCTACACAACGGGGACTTCACATATCTACCCAAGGAATGCCTCCAACTCACCGCAAACTCGCGAGAGCGGGCTTCCTATGCAAAGAAGGAGAGCTTCACATACTCAAGAAGAGAATCGTTACCCTACTGTTCTTCCTTGGCGCCATGGAAAAGTAAGCGGATTAAAAGCACCGCACTCTCTTTGCCTCCGTAGATCCGAAGTCGGCTCGCGATTTGGAGCTTTGAAGCTCCTCCAATGGTCGGATCTAGCTTCTTCTTCCTCCTTTGCTCTCCTCTCTCTAGACATTAGAAAGGGAACCACTTAAGTGAAATGAGGGTTTCAAAGGCCCAATCCCGCATATATCCCATCAGGAACAACCCCCAGCCGTTGGATCCCAAATTAAAGAAACGAACGACCTTGATTCAGACCTGAAATGCTAAAACTGGGCCGAATACGGCCTGCGACACCCCCGTGTCCAGGGCCGTGTCCCCCATTCGCCGTCAAAATTGACGCGCCTGGAACAACACACGGGCATCCAATACGCCCGTGTTCGACCTGACACGCCCGTGTTCCAACTGACACGGCCATGTGGTCGGCCGTGTGCCCCCATCGACACAACCCTAAAAACAACCTGAGACTCACACGGGTATTGGACACGCCCGTGTCCTAGCCCGTGTCTACTCGAACACACCTGGGCTCTAGGTCGTGTTCACTGTCTCGACACTTCGTCGAGCGAAGTTTGTCGACTTGCTGACACGGACTTGGACACGCCCGTGTCCTAGGTCGTGTGCCTTATCTGGACACTTCGTCGAGCAAAATTCGTCGACTTGCTGACACGGCCTTGGACACGCCCGTGTCCTAGGCCGTGTGCCTTGTCTCGACACTTCGTCGAGCGAAATTCATCGACTCCCCGGGTCGATCGTCGACACGGGCTCGACAAGCCCTGATACACACCCGTGTCTCAGGCCGTGTTCTCTGCTCGACGATCGTCGACTCCAAAATCGTCGACCTCTCGACCAAATCATCGACTCTAGCCTGACACGCCTGGGACACGCCCGTGTCCCAGGCCATGTGCCTCCTGCCAGATTCCAAATCTGGCCCAAAACGTCACTTGTCGCTCTTTTGAGTTTCGGGGCATTACACGACATGCCCGTGGCGAGAAGCCATGTACCTCAGACAACACAACATCAACTTAACCCGAGCGGGACACGGCCCGTAGGCGTGTCACAGGCCGTGTACCCCAGGACATACTCGTTTCCACCAACACACGCGAAACCCTGGCTGATCCCGAGAACGACATGGCCCGTGACACGCCCGTGTCACTGGTCGTGTGCCATACAGGACTGCAGACACACCTTGCCGTGTATTCGTCGAGTGGAGTTCGACGACCCTGGGGAGGACACGCCCCCTGACACGCCCGTATCGCCTGGCGGGTTCCCTCTTCTCGAGTGCTTCTCGAGTACATTTCATCGAGCACTCGAGAGGCCACTCAACCCGAGCACAACACGCCCTGGGACACGCCTGTGTTCCCGGCCGTGTCACCCAACTTGAACCCAAATCGGGATTTGGGGGTGTTACAAGTCATCTCTTGCTTCCTCCACCCCTCTTTGGTGCGACTCCGGCATGGATTCCTTCGGTGCGACTACAAGGAAAAAGGTTGCAACCCCATTCATTGTGACACCAGTTGATCCGTGGAGAGAATGATTCTCCCACAATATCTTGTGTGTAAGGTGAATCTGAGTTGGGTAACATCTCCTCCCTTCTCTTGTGTTTTCTTGCTTTAGTTTTTGTAGAGATTGAGCAACCATTATTTCCGTGAATTTGAATAAAATCGCTTGCAACTTCTGAATCATTTTCATTGTTGACGAATTTATTTATAAATCCGAATTGGGTAGGTCCTATTTGCTTGAGCGGATCTTGGCCTATAGCCATGGTTCGTTCTCAAAGGAGATTGGCAACCTTTCTGTTAATTTTGTGGAATAATCCGACTCATTTCTGATCGTTATTTTAGAGTCGATCCTTCCTCCTTGTGGTTTATGTGTTGCGTTAGTGCCGAACCGTATTGTGGCGATAGATGCTTGTGTAGGTGCGGTTGAACCATGGCTTGTCGGGCATAGTAGGATCTCCTTGTTTCGTGTCAGACTCCGACTAGCAGACATTCCCCTACACCAATTTGGTATTAGAGGCGGTCATTTCAAATTCTATGTTACAAACGTCCTCGCTCTCTTTTGTTGGCACAAATTAATCAAAAAAACGCAAAAACAAATTTTTCCTGGTCTACAAATAATGGTCTAAAATCTTTATTTTGCTGCGAAAATATATATATAAAAAATTTTAACGTTCCTCGTTCCTATCACTTCAGGAAAATTTAAAAATATCATGTCTTAACTTTAGGACCAGCCAGGGAAAAAATCCTCTTTCAAAATTTTGGGCAACCCTGTATGTGCACTAGACTAGGAACAGAGTACACTACACCGTCTTCATCTAGAATGGCTGCGAATGAGCACCAGGATGCGAATACCGAAGCTATTGAGGGACTATGAACTGAGATGACAGAGCTTAGGACCATGCTAGCCCAAATCCTACAGAACCAAGAACGACCACCTCCACCCGTTAATTTGAGAAAGCCCAACCGACATCAACCGGTAAATGATTTTGATTTTGATGGGAACTCTCCCCGAATTCCTCGTCTAGATCATCTCCACGAGCGTGACTACGATATTACTAGAGCCATTAAGATTGATGCCCCCACTTACGATGGTGTGGGTGATCCCAAGATCTTCCCTACTTGGGTAGTGGATATGGAATGCTACTTCGAATGGCACAGCCTTACGGACCTTCAAAATTTCCAAGTTGCCAGTATGAAGTTAACGGATCGTGCGAAGACTTATTGGCTGAATGAGGAACAGAGATTAGGAACTGGGCATGGGGTCCCACTTATAGGATGGCTAGTGATGAAGAATTTTCTATCTGATCAGTACGTCCCTGCGTACACCGAACACAGATGTTCGACGAGCTTGCCACCCTGCGGTAGGGCTCAAATTCAAGAGCTGAATATATGGGAGAGCTGAAGTACAGTATGGTGCGTTTGTGATCTTAGGGAGATCCCTGACGTCACCTTATCTAAATTTCGTGAGGGGCTTCAACCCGAGATTCAAAGGAAGCTCTTGCGCTATGGTAATACAGACCTGAATATGACCTTCAATGCCGCCCTCGACATTGAAATACATCTAGCCTCTATGGCCCACTCCCGCTATTCCCATGCGAAGAATAGGCCCACATCTGCAACATCTGCTTCCACATATCCGGATAAGGGAAAGTTTAGGTCCACCGAGTCGAAGTCTGTAGTGATCACTGCTAGGAACGCTAGGAATCCCACGAATGAGCGTATCCCCATAGGAAAGGTTAGCAAGTCCAACGCTACATGTTACTCTTGGGGCATTCAAGGTCACTATTCCTTTGAATGCCCTACGAAGACTAACGTCATAGCCCTATTAGAGACGACTGTCGATCCCACAGATTTAGTGTATGAGGCTGCTGAGGAGAGTGACCCTGAAGGGGTCCCAAGTGATTTAGAGAACCATCACCACCTTATGGTGATGCATTGTATCTTGACCACTCCTCGTCTGTTAGATGATTGGAAGAGGACGAGTATATTTTCTCTGATTTTTAAGAGTAATGAGAAACTCTGCAAGTTAATTATCGATAGTGGTAGCTGTGTGAATGTCATTTCTGAGAACGTCGTCACGTGTATGGCCTTGACCAAAGAACCACACCCGACCCCATATCAGGTAGCTTGGATAAACAAGATCACTGTCCCGGTTACCAAGCGATGACTGGTCCCCCTCTCATTCAAATCACATACTGATAAGGTATGGTGTGATGTCCTACTGATGGACGCTTGTCATGTGTTACTAAGCCGCCCTTGGCTCTATGACCGTGATGTGACGCATTTTGGTAGAGCAAACACGTATAAATTTAAATTCAATGGCAAAACCATTACCTTGAGGCAGACCATCCCACAAGAGCCAGTATCTTTGGCTAAGGACACCACTATCCCAGTAGAGAGGAGGAAGTTGAGTCTAGTTGGTAGGAAGGAGTTTGTGAAGGACCCGTTTCTTAAAGGGATGATGTATGCACTAGTTCTCTTGAGTGCAAAGACTGATTCTAGTGTTTTGGTTGATCTGCCCAGAGAGTTACGGGCACTGTTGGAAAAATACAAGGATGTGTACCCGGAGGAGTTGCCATCATCATTACCGCCGCTTAGAGATATTCAGCACGTGATAGATCTCATCCCAGGCTCCTCATTGCCCAACCAGCCCCATTATCGACTCCATCCCATGGCCCACAAGGAGTTACAGACCCAGATTGAGGACATTGTTGAAGAAGGGGTTCATTAGGACTATCATGCGTCCATGTGTTGTGCCAGCCTTGCTTGCCCCCAAGAAGGATGGTACATGGCAGATGTGCATGGATAGTCGGGCTATCAACAAGATTACGATCAAGTATAGGTTCCCTATCCCATGTTTAGATGATCTCTTAGATGTCTTATCTGGCGCCACCATATTCTCCAATTAGATCTTCGGAGTGGATACCACCAGATTAGGATACGTGAGGGAGACGAATGGAAGACTGTGTTTAAGTCTACGTATGGGCTGTACGAGTGTCTTGTGATACCCTTTGGGCAATCCAATGCTCCCAGGACCTTTTCTCGGATGAAGACCCACGTATTTCAACCATTCATGGGAAAGTTTGTGGGAGTTTATTTTGACGACATATTGATTTATAGCACCACCACTGCTGAGCACATCTCCCACTTGAGAGTGATTCTTTCCACCCTGCGAAAGGAAACCTTATTTCTTAATCTTAAGAAATACACTTTCTCTATCCCTGAAGTGGAGTTCTTAGGATACATAGTCGGATCAGAGGGCATTAAAGTTGACCCTAGTAAAGTTCTAGTCATTAAGGACTGGCCCGAGTTGACCACTACACGAGAGGTGCGTAGTTTTCACGGGTTAGCTACATTTTATCGCTGTTTTATACGGGACTTAAGTAGAATCATGGCCCCCATTACTGAATGCATGAAGAAAGGAGAGTTCACCTGGATGAAGTCTGCCATACATGCTTTCCAACGCATTAAGAAACCTATGACAGAGGCACCTGTCGTACGTCTACCTGACTTCACCAAAGTCTTTGAGTTAACTTGTGATGCTTCTAGGGTGGGAATGAGAGGTGTCTTGAGTCAGGAGGGGCAGCCAGTCAGTTACTTTAGTAAGAAGTTATCGGGCGCTAGGCTAAATTATTAGAACTACGATAGAGAGTTTTATGCGATGGTACGATGTTTGCACCATTGGAGGCACTATATCCTCTCCAAGGAGTTTGTGATCCTCTCCAATCACGAAGCTTTGCACTTCATCAATGGCAAACATAAAATCAGCCCGCGTCATGCTAAGTGGGTAGCTTTCCTATAAGATTACATGGTTAATCTCAAGCACCTTAAGAGTACTGACAACCGAGTCGCGGATGCTCTTAGTCGCCTTACCATCTTGCTTTCCACTATGGAAGTTAATGTTGTAGGATTTGAGTGAGTTAAAGATGAGTACGCTACGTGCCCAGATTTTCAGGAGTCATATTTATCTGCCCAGGATAGTTCTCCCACGACTATATCTGCGTTTATTATTAAGGACGGCTATCTATTTAGGCATGGGAGGTTGTGTATCCCACAGACATCTCTACGACTTCATATCATCTGGGAGCTACATAGCCGAGGGTTGAGTGGCCACCTTGGTAAGGATAAGACCTTTACGCTAGTTGAGGAGAAATTTTACTGGACCAAACTTAAGGTAATGGTGGGAACGGTATTAAGTAGCTATCGTACCTGTCAGGTTTCCAAGGGCACCAAAACCAATGTAGGATTCTATACACCCTTGCCTATCCCTTCCACACAATGGGAAGACGTGAGTATGGAATTTTTTCTAGGCCTACCCTCCACTTTACGCTGTCACGAATGTATTTTTGTCGTTGTGGATAGGTTTTCTAAAATGTCATATTTCATTCTGTGTAGTAGGACCAACGACGCGTCTCACCTTGCAAAATTGTATTTTAAAGAAGTCGTTAGTCACCGTGGAGTGTCGAAGACAATAGTCTCGAATAGAAATGTCAAGTTTACGAGTTATTTCTGGAAAACATTTTGGGTTTTAATGGGTACCAAATTATTATTTTCCTTCGCCTATCATCCACAAACCGATGGGCAGACTGAAGTGTTAATCGGATTTTGGGGAATCTTCATAGATGTCTGGTGAGCGATCACAAAAGTACTTGGGATCTACTTCTTCCCCATGCCCAATTGGCCTACAATAATTCAAAAAATTGGTCCAGGGGTATGTCTCCCAATGAGATTGTTCACGGTTACAAGGCCCCTGTGCCGCTTGACTTGGTTTTGTTGCCTCCAACGTACAAAGCAAGTTAGTTTGAACAATCCTTCGCCCAACACATTCATGTCATTATTATGTATATAGCAAATACAACCAAAAACTCTAAAATAATCAACTTTAGGTTTCTTCCCTTTGAGTAATTCATAGGGAGTCTTACCCTTTAGTTTATGTATCAAACTTCTATTCAGCACATAGTTGGAGGTGTTCACTGCCTCTGCCCAAAAGGATAGAGGAAGGTGAGCATCTGACAATAATGTAGTGACAGATTCAATAAGGGTTCTATTTTTTCCTTTCAGCTACCCCATTTTGTTGAGGAGTTCTAGGAGCTGAGAAAGTATGCCCGATCCCTTCACTCTGACAGAACTCTTGCATAAGAAGAGAATCAAACTTTGTCCCATGATCACTTTTGATCAGGGCAATGTGAGTATTGAACTCAATCTGTATGCATTTGAGAAACTCTATCAAACACTTAAAGTTATCAGACTTCTTACTCAGAAAGAACACCCATGTGAATCTAGAGAAGTCATCTACAACTACTAAGGTCTAAGATTTCCCTCCTAGGCTTTGTACTGTGATGGGTCCAAAAAGATCCATGTGTAATAGATACAATATCCTAGGTGAATCACTCTTATTAAGTGACTTAAAACTATTTTTAGTTTGCTTGCTTAATTGACAAGCCCTGCAGAGTCCTTCCTTCTTATAGGGGCCAGAAGGTAGTCCTCTAACAAGGTTGTCCTTGGATAGCCTAGCAATAGTTCTAAGGTTTAAGTGTCCAGTCTCTTAGGCCATAAAATGTTTGGTCTACAGACAGAATTGAACATGCAAATATCTATATCTGTTGAAAGAAAATCTACTAGATAGATATTACCTTTCCTTTTACCTGTCAACACAATTGTGTTGTCCTCTGACTTGATCTTGCATAATACTTTGCTGAAGGTCACCTGGTAGCCTTCATCACATAGCTGATTGATGCTTATTAAGTTATGCTTCAGTCCTTCCACATAAGCTACCTTCTTGAATGTTATTGATCCAATATGGACTGCACCATATCCTTTAGTTGGTCCAAAGTTTGAATCACCAAAGATAACTTTGGGTCCAAGCTTGGCTCTAAAGGATGTGAGGTTGTCCTTGTTTCCTATCATGTACTTAGAGCACCCACTATCCAAGTACCATTGCTGGTTTGATGTTGGATAGGTCTTCACCTCCACATAAAATAATTCATTTGTTTTTGACCCAGTGTACCTTGGGCCTAGGTTGATAACCTTTAAACTCAGAAATGAAAGACATCCCAGGTTGACTCTTATAACCTTCAGGATGATATCTCCTTGGAGGTATAATCCATTCACTATAAGGGTTAAAGATTTGGGATGAAGGACCCCTAGGATTGGATTTTGATTTGCCCTTGAAAGAGTTTCCATTGCTCTGATCTCTGTTCGACGATCGTGGAGTTGCGTTCGACGATCTTGGGTCAGATCGTCGAGCTCCGTTCGACGGTCGACTATGGCAGAGTTCAAGAACTTGAGATCGTCGACCTGAGTTCGACGATTTTGCTTGAGATCGTCGATCTGCGTTCGGCGATCGTCGAGCTCCGTTCGACGATTTCTGTTGGGACTTAGTTTTCTTAGGCAGATCAGAATTTTTCCTAGCTACCTCTACAACTCTCTTTCCTTTATCAGAAATGAACTTGATTGGAGTTGTTAGAACTATGGGTTGGCTGGATGAAGCACCCAAGCCCAGTGTACTATTAAATCTGGAGTTCACTGTGCTTGTGATGTCCATCAGCTTGATACTTCTCCCATTAAGGTATTCTTCAAGCTTCTTGGCCTCTGATAGCTCACCTTTCAGTGAAGCTATCTGCTCCCTACAGTACTCCAACTCTTGAGAGAGTTTGAGGTTTTCTGACTTTAAGGTATTATGTTCAGATAAATGATTTCTGAGAGAGATAATTTCTTTCTCAGATTTTAGTAAGTCTAAACATAATGCTTTAAACTCAGATTTAAAGTCCTCTGAATTGAAATCAAATGAACTAATTACCTGGTCTTCTTCAAGTTGAGTCTCTGAGTCTGACTCTGAGTCTTCTTCATCTGAATTATGTTGAGAGGCATTGATTGCCATCATGCAGAACTCCTTCTCTTCTGCATCATCTTCATCATCACTAGAGCTGGATGAGGCTTCTGACTCCTCTTCAGTCTCACTCCAGGATTCAGCAACAAACCCCTTTCTTGTGTGTTTGTTTTTGCTTGAGGAGGGTTTGCCATTACAATTCCTCTTGGAGTCTTTCTCCTTTCTTCTTTCTTTCTTGTCCCTTCTGTCCTTGTTTTTGTTTTTTGGACAGTCAGGAACAATGTGCCCTGGTTTCCTGCAACCAAAGCAGACAATTTCCTTATTATTAATTGACTTATCATACCTTGGCTTATCATGCTCCTTGCATGATCTCCTTCAGAAGTCCTTTCTGGCCATCTTGTAAAATCTTTTGGCCAACAGACTGAGCAGTTCATCATTGCCTGTGACTTTGTCTTCAGGCTGATCTTCAGTTGCTTTGAAGGCTATTATCTTCTCTTTTCTTGTGGCTGGTGAAGCAGCCTTCTGCTCTTCTTCTCTATTTTTGATTAGTAGCTCATAAGATTTGAGCTTGCCCAAAAGGGCTTCTGTGGTGATCTCATTCAAACTTCTGGCATCCTTGATTGACCAGATTCTTGAATCCCAAGTGCTAGGGAAGCACATTAGGATTTTATCATTAAGTTCAGTTAGTGATATCTCCTTATCCAAAGTCCTGAGTTCACTGACTATCAGACTAAGTCTATTGTACATATCTCCAACTGATTCAGCTTCTTCCTTCTTGAAATTCTCATATTGAGATATGAGGTGGGATCTCCTGTCCTTTCTCTCATCAGCTGAGCCTGAGACTATTTCAGAGAGTTTATCCTAGATTTCCTTTGCTGAATTGCATTCAACCACCTTTTGAAAGATGTCATCAGACATGGTCTGGTCTAAGATGTTCATAGCCTTGGCATCAGCTATCTTCCATTTCTTGATATCATCATCTGTTCCTGATGGAGGTGGAACAGCATTTGTACTTGAGTTCTCTGGAGGTCTTGGACAAACTGTCAAGACAGAATTAAAAATATCCTCGTCAATAGAATTCATGTATAATCTGATCCTTACTTTCCAAAGTACAAACTTGGATAGATTGCACACTAGAGGTCTAGTACTAGCATAATCTTTGTTTTGGGCCATGATTTGTGAAAACAAAATCTAATAATAAACTCAAAAGAAAACAGATCTAAATAGGAATCGTTGGGTTCAGGTGTTAGCCTGTGCAACCACCAAGGTGTGGTATGTTTAACCAACCTCGCTTTGATACCAATTGAAAGTGCAACAAGATCTGATATACTCTAGAGGGGGGTGAATAGAGTATATGGTGCTTGAAAACTTTTTACAATAATTATTGTAATTCTGAGTGAACAGGGAAGCAACTATTAAATCTAATCACAAAATAACCTACAACAGAAATTAATCACAGATCTAAACTAATCATAAAACAATCACAGCCAGAAATAAAAGATAAAGACAAGCAAGCCAGAAGACACAAGGAGCTATAGTGGTTCCCCTAAACTTGGGTACATCCACTCTTCTACCACCCTAGGTAGGAATCCACTGCAGGATGAGTTGATCAGGTGTCCTGGGCACCAATGAGCTTTTGATAAGGTGCTCAAAAACCAAATCAGATTTTTTGATCAGGTGTCTTGCCACCAATGAGCTTTTGACAAGGTGCTCAAAAACCAAACACAAACTTTTGAAGGGAGTTTGAGAAACCCTTTACAGAGATGGGGATGAGAGAGTTATGGAAGTCTTCTCTTTCTCAGAACAGCTGAGAAGACTATATGAATTTTATGTTATCAAATCTCCCCCTGAGTTCTTGAGATGTTCAGGAAATGAAGCTTTGATGTAGGGTGATAGGCCTTCAGAAGTTGGTCTCCAGCAAATGATGATTTCAACAACAGCTGAAATGTTAGGTGTCTGGAGTCTTGAAAGATGTTGGCCTTGAACACTTGAAGCAAAGGGGATCTGAAGATTTCAGATTTGTTGATCTCCTTTGGTGTGTGTTCTTGTATGAATTCCTTTTAGCTCTTTCTCTTGAGAACAATTGATGTTGAGAAAGATGTTGTCCAGAGAAGTGTAGCAGAGAATGTTCTTGTTCTTGTTCTTCTTGTTCTATGTTGTCTCTCTTCTGATCTATGTTCTGAGTGATGGAGAGATTCAAAAATCTTGTATTTTATTCTCTGGTACTGAATAGAAATTCATCTGTCAAACATAGCCGTTGGCCTGTCATTAATTGCATCCTTAATTGCAAATGTCTTCTGGGGGAAAGTCCAAAGAAACATTCCTTGATAATCCCTTGAAACTTGGTCCAGAATAAATGAAAACGGCTAGAGAATCTTCTGAATTAATTGCTGAATAACTCCTTAACTATTCTGAATTTGAATCTTGAAAATCCTTGAAGTCATCAGAAAAACGTCGAACTGAGCTCTGCTATCGTCGAACTGAGCTCAGCGATTTGGACTTATACTGCAACAGAAATCGTCGATCTGAGCTCAAAGATCGTCCAACTGAGCTCAGAGATAGAGAATCAATACTGAGTCAAGATCGTTGAACTGAGCTCGCAGATCGTCGAATGGAGTTCGACGATTTGTTGAAGTTGAGCTCAGCGATCGTCGAATGGAGTTCGACGATCTGTCGAAGTTGAGCTAGACGATCGTCGATTGGAGTTCGACGATTCGTCGTACTGAGCTCGACGATATGACTAAGTCTCAAACTGAAAATCCTTGGTCTTGAGGGCAGCTTCCAAACCTAAGTACTAACCCTTAGACTTAATTCTAATTGACCTTTAGAGCTATACAGGAGGTCAACAACAGGTTTCCTAAATACATAGTGATCCTGACCCAAATTAGTAATAGGGTGTTCCAACACACGGGTCTCTGGCCCGATGGCCATGCGCCACAGTACCCGGCCGGCGACGGCGGGCTTCGCCCGCCCACCCGCTCGAAGTCTGCCCCAGCCCGCCCGGCCCAGCTTTTTTGGGGGTCAAGATGGTCTCAAAACGAATAGTGATCAACATGAAAGTTGTAGATCGCAGCGAGACGAACAACTTTCATGTTGATCACGTTTTGATTTGGAGCATTCTTGACTTCCGATTTGGGCCTCGAAATTGGGGGCGGCGAGAGTAGTACGGCCTCTCGCCGCCCCCGATTTCGAGGACCAAATCGAAAGCCAAGACGGCTCCAAATCAAAACTTGATCAACATGACAGTTGTAGATATCGGCGAGACAAACAATTTTCATGATGATCACTTTTTGATTTGGAGCCGTCTTAGATTCCGATTTGGGCCTTGAAATCGGGGGCGGCGAGAGGCGTACTGTAGCACTCTCGCCGCCCCCGATTTCGAGGCCCAAATCGGAAGCCAAGACGGCTCCAAATCAAAATGTGATCAACATGAACGTTGTTCGTCTCGTCGAGATCTACAACTTTCATGTTGATCGCTTTTCGTATTGAGACCATCATGATCCCCAAAAAGTCGCGCCCCTTATTTTTTTTAAATTTGTGTTTGGTTTAGTCCCACACTGCCGGTAGGTTTGAAACTTTTGGGTTTAAATATAGAATTCCATAATGAATGTTTGAAAATAAGCGGGCTTGTGGGCTTGCGGGTTACCGGGCTTATCTTTAATTCTATGAACAGGCGGGTTTGCGGGCTGGTTTTAAATCTGAGCTTTTAGCGGGCCTTTTTTATGTTATCTACCTAACTTTAAGATCCCCTAGTAGTAGTTTTAGGACCCCTAGTAAAATGTGAAGAGAGAGGGTTGGTTTGATCCAAGGGTTCATGGTCAAAACTCTGAAATTCAACGGCCACCTAATTTCCTTCCAATTTCGAACTCATGCTATTTGCAGACCTCAGTATTTCTTTATAATATGGTATAGATATATATATTGATTTTGTAATATTTTCTATTTTTTTTTGGATTTTTAAGATATTCTTTTTTTTATTTTTAAATATTCTCTTTTTTTGGATTTTTAGGATATTTTCTTATTTTTTTTAAAATTTTTAAGATATTCTCTTTTTTTAATTATTTTGAATTATTCTCTTTTTTGGTTTTTTAGGATATTTTCTCTTTTTTGTTTCCAAGGAAACAAAATAAAGAAAAGAGAAGGAGGAAATCCTCCCTCAAGCTTAAAATGGACATTGTCCTCAATGGAGAAAAGAGGGGAAGGAGAGAGAGAAATCAAAACATAAATGAAAGTACAGAATTGAAAATGAAATGCAAAGAAAAGGAAAAGATGTTTCCCTACCGCTTGTTGCCCAGAAGTTGAAAAATGCGTCCCCCCAAACTTGATATAAAGACCAAATCGAGTCCAAGTTGAGAGGCGAGAAGCGGCACAAACTCCCGGGAGCTTATTACTGCACAAAACAAAAAAAAAACAACAACAAAAAAGATAAGCAAGGGGTGCCTCCCAAGAGCGCTCTTTGTTTAAAATGTCGTTGAGCTTGACGTTATTGGTTAGCTAAATAGAAAATAAAAAGATAAATATAATGGCAACTCGCATAATATGCGCTGCGGCGTGAGTGCAAAACATTTTTTAAGAAAATAAAAATATTTTTTGGTAATTTTTTATTTTTTAAATAAAACAAACAAAAAGATTTAGAAAAAGAAAATTTGTTAGTAAAAGAAAATAAACTATTAGAAGGGGGAAGGAAGGAGAACTAGAAACTAAATTAGAAGGAAAAATAAAAGAAGAAAAAGAAGAGAAATTTTCGCAAGGATGGGGAAGAGAAGAAAAAGAAGGCGGCGACGGCGGTTGATCACAAGATAATTTTTGGATAAAAAGATTCGGTTGCTCCACTTGGATATCAGTAATTTCCGTAGATTGAGAGCAAAACGAGATATCCGAAAAATCAATCTCCTCGGAAGATTAAACACAGGAAAGTTCTCCTTCCTCGGGAATTTGGAAAAAAATCAGGATATCGGGGGAAATCTCCTCCTCGAGAGGTTGTAAGCACAGTGAAATTTCTGAATAATCATCTTCTCGAGTGATTGAAGGCACGGTGGAAGGTTCGAAGATTCATCATTTGAAAGATAAGTAGGGGGAGGAAGAAAAGAAAGAATTGTGGCTTGAGAAGATAAATTGTCAGAAATTATTTTGTAATGAGCATTGATGCTTACATCAAATGCTGCATAATCAAAAGTGTTTTCATTCTCGCTAAAATCAAAAAGAGGAGGCGCGCAAACTTGCTGAGAAAAAGCAGAGAAATCTTGAGATGGAATGGGTTGATGATCACCATGGCCCTAAGAATGATCAGGTTGTTGCCACCCTGAGTAGTTCATAGCAGGGCTCGGATCAAAGTGTCCATTCATAAAATCTCTGGAAAAATTAAAATCAGAAAAATTCAGAGGAGAAGGGTAGGAAGGCGTCTGAAAATCATCATAACCCCCTGAAAAAAATTTGCGGATGGATCAATATGGCCAAATTGGCCAGATCCGGAAGGAATAAAATCATGGGTGGATGAAGGATATCCAACCCAACACTCCTCGCGAGAGTGACCGAACTGTCCACAAGAGAAAAAAAACTATCCATAAAAAGATAAAATCAACCGCGAAAGAGGGGTAAGAGAAAAATGAGAGAGAAAGAAAGCCCATAAAATTAATTGCTATCCTTTTTTCAAAATATCAAAACTATCCCCGACAACGGCGATAAAAAACTTGATACTAGCATTGCGAAGGTGGAGAAGAGGGGTTAAAGAAAAGGGAAGGTGGATTGTGGAAGTTTATAGTATTCTTAGATTCTATATCCGATAGAGGCAAGTATATCTTATCGTTTATAGTATAGGATACTAAAGATTAATATCAAGGTCGTATTTTTCTTGGTGCGTAATGACTACTACTTCGAGGAGATCGCTATTATTTTATTAAAATGATTTTTTTTCGATTAATTTACTAAACTAAAAACATGAACTAAATTTCTAAGCTAAAAAGAAAACTAAATTACTTGCAGAAATAAAAGGTTAGAGCAAAAGATAAAAGGTGAGTACTCAATCTTGAATCACTTTGAAATAAGAAAATCAAAATGAAATAACAACTAATTCTAAATAAAGTAAAACACCTTGACCGTGGAGGTTCCAAAAGCATGAACACGCTTCTCTCGAAGTCATGCCCACCTGAGTTTAGGAAGGTCTGACCGAACTCTCGTCCAAATCGGAGGCCTAAAGCTCGCTTTATGCTGTGAACACCGCTATTGGATTTCACTCCAATCCAGGAGATTTAACGTCTGCCACTCTCGAGGGGTGCATGCAAATCTCTTTACTCTTGGGTGATTAATTTAATCTACGAGCCTCTCGGCTAACTAAGATTGAAAACCCATATGGAAACTATATACCGGCAATATAGTCCCACTAAATAAAAACCAAGAGTAAATCAAAGGTAATTATTTTAAGAAGAAAGAGAAAGCTAAAACATCATAAGTTGATCAACTCATTTTCAGATCATCACGATCGAGTACAAATGAGGATTAGTTATTCATCTTAATAGGGAAAGAGAGGGTTAAATAATAAAAGTGCATGAAAACTAAAGAGAGAGAAATAGAGAACGAGAACGTTAACTACAATTTCATTAAACACACAAAAGGGATTACAACTAGGAATGAAGATTACAAGTGCATGAAAATGAAAGCTAACTACTGATATTACACTAATACAAAGTGATTACAAGTAAATAAAATACATTCCATGGAAACTAAAACTAGAAATGGAGGGAGAGAGAGCAAAAACATGAGAAAAATAACATAAAAGCCTAAGAATAAAACTAGCAGCACCTCCCCTCTCCCCAAAATTTCTGTCTTTTTTCACAAGGGGAAGGTCTGAATTTATAGAAATTTTTCGGGATGGTCACGCCCCCCTGTCACACCCGGGGGGGGGGGGGGGGGGGGGGGGTGTAGGGGAATGTCCGCCAGTCGGAGTTTGACATGAAAAAAAGGAGATCCTACTACGCCCTACACGCCATGGTTCAACCGCACCTACACAAGCATCTATCGCCACGATACGGTTCGACACTAACACAACACATAAACCACAAGGAGGAAGGATTGACTCTAAAATAACGATCAGAAATGAGTCAGATTATTCCCCCAAATTAACATAAAGGTTGTCAATGCCTTTTGAGAACGAACCATGGCTATAGGCCAAGATCCACTCAAGCAAAATAGGATCTACCCGATCCAGATTTAAAAAGAAATTCATCAACAATGAAAACGATTCAGAAGTTGCAAGAGATTTTATTCAAATTCACGGAAATAACGGTTGCTCAATCTCCACAAAAACTAAAGCATGAAAACAAAAGAGAAGGGAGGAGATGTTACCCAACCCGGATTAACCTTGCACATAAGATATGGTGGGAGAATCACTCTCTCCACGGATCCACCGGCGTCACACCGAATGGGGCTGCAACCTTCTTCCTTGGAGTAGCACCGAAGGAATCCATGCCGGAGTCGCACCGAAGAGGGGTGGAGGAAGAAAGAGATGGCTTCACACCACCTAGGGGGCGGCAGCTAGGAGGGATCCTCACTTGGCCGAAATTCACCTTGGGAGATTTAGGGTTAAATTGCTTCTCCTTTATTTCTCATAAAAATGTCTCCTTATATATGAGTTACAAACACACATTTAACCGTCCAAGATGGAGATGAAATCTCATCCATCCGGGCGGTTAAATACACACCAAATGTTTTCAATGCAGGAAATAAACAAATAAATTCCTCACATGAATATAAAATTATTACCCAAGTATGGAATAATTTTATAATCTCAAATATGAAATATAAATAACAATAAAGTAACTAAGGGCATGATTTTAAAATGAGTCTTCAAGTGGGCTTAGCATGCCGCGGATGAAGGTTGTAACATTGTCTTCCATTAGTGTCATCATGGCTCCTAAAGTCTTTATGTCATAGCACCTCGATCCGTACTGGTGGCGAGGCCGGTAGCGCTTCAGCAACCGGATCATCATCAAGTAGTGGTGGCGAGGGCGCGACATCAATCCTCCACCACTCAAAATCACGTATCTCTAATGCGTGGTCCAATAGGTAGCAGTGGAGAAGAGCGAAATCCAAGCGTCTAAGCTCTGTCACAAGTACCCATAAGTCGTCCGAAGGGGGGCGGTCACGCCAACAGATGAGGAAGCGGTGGGTATCACCATCAATAGTAGCAAGTGGCTCTGCCGCAAGTATCCTATCTGGAGTAAGAAACGTCTTGGGAAACCTGGGGAACATGTTAGCAGTATGAATAAAGAATTCAACTCACCATCCGATGATATACCTGTGGGGACCGTAAGTGAGAGATCAACTGAACTACCGCTCCCCAACCCATTAGAAATTTCAGTGGAAGAAGAGGACGACAAAGAATTTAACTCTTGTTTAGGCGAAACAAACAGCGTCAAATACGAGGCATTAAAAATTGGGGAGAGACTCATCACAGATCAATAAAAACTACTGGAACGAGCCCTGGGGAGCACCAAATGCATACCTCCAGCAATCGAATGCGCAATTGCGCACCCACGGGCTAGAAAAGTGCACTAAACGTGAAACGCAGTAGGAACAAAATATCAATGAAAACAACCGAAAAGTGAAGTGCAAAGTCATGAAAACCAGCCCAGATGAGTCCGCAAAACCCTATATAAATGGGACTCATCACACCCCCAGACTTACCTATTTGCACGTCCCGAGAAAAGAAGATCCTTACAGACTAGAAAAAGAACTAACACAGTAATTATGATCCGGAGTACCATGCGAAGTCGCACGCTCGCAGGCGTAAAAATATAGTAGAGAAAATTTCGAAGCATACAAAATAATTTATAATTTTCAGCTTGTGTAACAAAAATTCTATGACTACTCAAAAACAGAATCGCGGTGAATCCTCTGATCATGCATAGGGAGGAAATAGACTAACCGCTAAAGCGAGTAATGCCAAAGATCGGGATTCGGGACAACCTCCAAAGGAATCCACCAATGTTGGTGATCATATGCTTGCCCATTCGCACTCTCTCCACGGCACTAGCATGCTTTAAGCGTGAGTCCGTAAGACTTTGGGCAGTAATGGGGCTTGGGTTAAGGCGAGGTAATCAAGGATAAAAACGAAGGCTATGCAAAAAACTCAACTGAGCTAGCACAAAAAGAGTTTATCCGCTACCCACAAAACACGCGAGTACACCACACCGCCAGACTTAATTTTTAAAATACGGCGTGCGTACCGCCTACTCCAAAAAATATATTAACTCAAATCAGATTTTCAATTATACTTTTCCTTTCTCTTTTTCTTTCTTTTTCAAATTTTCTTTTTATAAATTTTCTTCTTAATTCTTCTTTTCCTTTTACACAATTCCAGCAAATAAATTCATGGGAGCACAACCACATATTTCACAAAGAACAACACTGCATGAACACCCCCATCCTGAAATTAGAAAATAGTAAAGTTAGACTTGGGTGTGTGACTAGGGCCGGTTACTAGGCTTTGGTGAAATAAAGGTGGAGCTGAATCAAAGGAGGGGTAGGCACAATAGGGCTAGCGAGGATAAGATGTTAGGAACGGGTACAAAGCTCAACCTGGCCAAAATGATGGCCTACATCATGCTCACGCTTAACTAACCATGCACCAATGCTTCGAGAGTAGCTTGGGGCAAGTTCTTAGCCAATGAGAAAGACTATCCATCCTCCCGACTCGAGCAATACGAATCTAATGGCTGTCTACACACATCCCTAAGCTACCGTCTGATTCACACCGGATTCAGCAATTTTTGAGTAGAATAAAAAGAATTTACGTAATTAGAAAAATATAAAACTAAAAGTATGTAGAAAAATTAATTCTACTCTAATTTCTATACGAGACGGGAGCACTCGACTAGTTGCACAGCAAGGTCAACATTTTACCCAGTCTCACAATCCTATGTTAGAAAAATATAAAACTAAAAGCATGCAGAAAAATTAATTCTACTCTAATTTCTACATGAGACGGGAGCACTCGACTAGTAGCACAGCAAGGTCAAAATTTTACCCAGTCTCACAATCCTATGTTAGCAAGGTAATTTTCCTAAATCTAACGAAAGAAACAAGTTTGACTCGCCGTACGCAAAACGTTTAGTACGCGCTCATGTGGGTGCAATGATGCGCAATGCAATGAACTAAACAAATAAATTAAAAGCAACTACTGGTATGCAAATGAAGTGCATGTGCAAAGGTAGCATCGACAAGCTCTCCCCCAGACTTAAGCTAAGAAGCACAGCAAAATATGTTGAAGTTAAAATCAAAATGAGATAAGGGGAGATGTTACCCAATGCTCAGAAGATGAGCATACCAGAAGATTGGCTTTAAACTTGATCAATAAGCCCACAACCCAGACAAAATCACCTGCAAGAAGCACATCTCCAACCAAGCATATAATAGGCATGCCCACTCGAAAAGCTAAACAAACAAATTAAACACAGCTAAATTGGGTTGTCTCCCAGAAGCCCTTTTCTTTACCGTCCTTAAGGTGGACCAAATACTTGTATTAACAGTTTTATACAATGTTCAGGTAGCAAAAGTTTAATACGCAGAGAAAGACAATTCAAAGTCGCACACAACATTAAGCAAATAAAATGCTAGCAGCAACAAGACAAATGGAGACGGCCCCGGAGATCCCTCACTTTTCATCTAAATGCCGATTCATGATAGATCCCACCAGACACGTGAGATGAGTAAGAGGGGAGAGCTTTAGGTCCCAAGGAAGACAAGTCTCCCCTGCCCCTACCCTCCTCCATCACGTGCCTACGGGCAAAACTCTGCGCTTTGCGCATAAGCAACTCCTTTCATTTTTATTCCACAGAAGAGAAGCACCATGGCGGTAAGGTCACACCCGGCTCTTCAGCAGCTAGATTAACATCCAAAATCGGGGGCATCCTTTCTTCACCTGCTGAGGGTGAAAGATCAGCCCATGTTACATGTTTCATAGTTTTACAGACTTTGGCTAAACAAATTGCAGTATTTAAATCGAAATTCTGCATGCCCACATTCGGCGTGCACAGCACAGCCATCTTTGTAGCAGCATCATGCATCACATCAAGGACCTGTGTCACTTCTTTCCCTTTAGTTGTCATTGGCATTTCAAAAACTTCCTCAACCTGTTCTTGTCCCGTCGATTGAAAATCTGCCTTAACACCACTAGAAACATCATTAGATGACACGATAGTTAAGTTCACTGGTTTTACGAGGTCAACAAAAATTAATTGAGGAGGCCAAGGTGGTAAAGGTGCATTAACTTTGGGCACACAGTGACGCCACTAGCATCAAAATGCAATGTCGCCTCACTGGCTTTAAGGAAGGCGACCCCAAGGATGGATTTTGACGTGTTACCCCTGGGTCCAAGCACCTGAAAGTCTGTGAAGACAGCCGCCCCATTCAAAACCACTTCTACACCCTACACCTCTCCATTGGTCTCAACCACAGATCCATCAGCTAGCATTAAGGATTTCCTTCCATCGGATTCGATATTCAAATTTATCTTTTCAATATCTTGCAAAGAAAGAATGTTGCAAGATGAACCGGAATCACATAGCGCTAGAGTTTCTATGGCATTAATCTCACATTTAACAGTCGTTTCACGGGCATTACTTTCCCCCACATCCTCAACACTCTACCCCTGCTCACGGGGATTCTTCTCCGTGTCGCTAGGAAGAGTGCCACAGGTGCGCTCAGAAAATACGTGGGCCAATTGTCCCAATTGTGTTTCCAAATTCCTCATGGAAGCAGTCTGAGTAGCCGTATTCGACTGGGCCATTTCAACAAACTTTTACATCATCTCCTCTAACGGGCTCTTGCGCGTCCCTTGTAAATTCTGATTATAACCCGGCTGAGACGGTCGTGGTTGGATACCAGAAGCTTGAGCATCAAATTGATGCTAGCACCCATGCCATCTTTGACCGGGAGCGTTTTGGTTCCACGAGAAATTCTGATGGTTTCTCGCGTTAGGGTTATAAGTATTATTGTAAAGAACAGCACGATTTTGATTATTTATAAAATTAACATTTTCTTCACAAGCCATACCTGCCTAGTCAGCAAACAGCTCACCCGCAGGGCACTCATAAGCGTGGTGGCCAGAGTTACCACAACCCTGGCATGATATGCTCCTCACAGGGGCAGGCGGTGGGGTCGATCGGGTCAACATCATCTTCCCATCCAAGACAGGATGGCTCGATTCGACGTGCAGCCCCACCACATTTACATCAAACAAATTTCTCACCCCTTTAGGAGCATTCCTTCCTGCTGTCTAGTACGTGTTGTGGGAGGTCGTGTCTTTAAGGAGTCTCAACGCTTCCTCAGGAGATAAGTTTATGATCGTGCCACCCGCCGCAGCATCGATCATTGCCCTGAAATTTGGCTCATTGTCGAAATAAAATATCTCCACCAAATTCTAAGGTTCACAGCTGTATTGAGGACAACGGTGTTGTAGGTCGGCAAATCTCTCTCATGCCTTGGAAAGAGTTTCTTGATCTAGCTGTCTCAACGTGGCTATTTACCTGCGAGCATTAACAATTTTATCAACAGGATGAAACTTAGCCAAAAAAAATTGAAGATAAATCTTCTCAGGTGGCAGCGGTGCCAGGCGCGATCGTATGCAGCCACGTCTTGACCCTATCCCTTAGTGAAAAAGGGAACAACTTTAGTTTCATAACTTCATCCGCAATGCCCCCATAGCGGAAAGTACCTCATATCTCAGAAAACTCAGCCAAATGTAGCTGAGGATCATCACTCGGCAGACCCGAGTACTGTGTATTGTTCCTAATCATATTCAAAATCATAGGCTTGATCTCAAAATGGTTATTGGATATGGTTGGCCTGAACCCTGGATAAACACTCCCAATTGTAGGGGTAGTGAAATCTCGCATTGTCCTAACGCGAGGCTGTGTCACATCCTGGTTCTCAGCGATTCGTTCCCCTTGGCCATTTCCCAAATAGCCCAAGTCATCCATCCTTCCCTCAACTGCAGCAGCACGCAAGCGAGCTCTCCTCGCTCGTGCAGTCTCAGGATCAACACCCAAATCTTCGGCACTTCCACCAGGGTTCAGATCTGTCATACAACACTCACATAAAGAAAACACTAAAAACACCAAAACACTCACAAACTTTTCCCAAAAGAAACAAAATCCACGCAACAGTTGCACTCCCCGACAACGACGCCAAAAACTTGATGCGCTGGCGGTAAGCTTATTGTTCATGGCCAAGTACTAAAAGAGAGGAGTAGCTTCCCCAAGTATCGATCTCATGCGGAGTGCAAGTAAGAAGCATGGATTCTGCTTTCAGAGAAATGAATGAAAGTGCTAAGTAAAAACGAGGGGTTTGATTTTGGGTTTCCTACACTAAGCAGCATTAATCTAGTGCGGGTCGCCGTCGCCGCATCGCTGGGGTGAATTACTCCAAAAGGTAATAGAGGAGACTAACAAACTATTGAGGGTCGTAAACACCTCTTCACATCGCTTGCTTCTAGCAGTCGCTAGAACGGCTCAAACACAACTTTCTCTAACAAATATGAAGCTCATCAATACATATAATGATCAAGAAATCACCACACAATGCCATATCAAGGCCTTGAGAAAAACATGGTTATTAAACCTCAAGAATACTAGCACAAGTTCAGGTTAAAACAAATCCAAGAAGAGAGGGGGTGAAACACAATCAAGCACTCGAAGGCTCTCCAACATTCACGACCAGAAGTGAGGGTTGTCGAGCCTCATCCTAGCTCAGTCTTTGGAAGGTATCCGGGATCCCGAAGGGCCGTCACTTCCTTCTTCACAACCGTCTTCTTCGTGTTGTGGTCGCTGAATCGGATCAGAGCAAAATGCTTCACAAGTTCTGCAACTATGAACTCAAATAGTAGCTTGGAGGTCGGCAATGGCGATGGCAGTCGGAGACAAAGCTTTAGTAAGCTCTTTGGAGGAGAATGGGTGTCGGATCAACGCTCCAAGGAGGAGAGAGAAAATGATGGCTGGAGGGACGAGTTCCCGCTCAAAGGGCCAGAAATGGTCGGGGAAAACGGAGATGTCCCGGTCCTGAAGAAATCTGCGGCTTAAATAGTAAAAGTCAGAAAAAATGATCACGCACGGTCTGGCGCATGACCGTATGTGAACCGTGCGATATTAATAACCAGAAAACGGCTGAGGAAGAAGAAGCGTTGACCCTTGCATTTCCTTCACACACGGGCAATCCGCCCGTGCATGAAGTAATTTGCACGGATAAAGACAGAGAGCTGAAAATGCAGGCAACCGGGTGTAATCGTGCATTTTACGTGCGCACGGGTGCTTCCACCCGTGCGTGAAGAAGACGCACGACCAACCACAGAACAGAGAAAAAACAGAAGGATACAGGAAAACCGTGTGTTTCCTTCACACACGGTTCCGAAGAAACCATGCGTGAAGCAATCACACGGGCTGGTCAATCATCCAAAATAATCTGTAGAAAACGCACGATGGAAACAAACTGTGCGCCAAGAAAACGCACGACCGTGCGTTTTCCACAAATCAAAATTCTGAAGTGGGCAAAACAGACCACCTGGACACAATAAAAACTCACAAAGGAGGACCCTCCAGCAAATAACAAAATGCTATAAAAACTACTGGAACGAGCCCTGGGGAGCACCAAGTGCATACCCCCAGCAATCGAATACGTAATTGCGCACCCACGGGATAGAAAAGTGTACTAAACGTGAAACGCATTAGGAACGAAATATCAATGAAAACAACCAAAAAGTGAAGAGCAAAGTCATGAAAACAAGCCCAGATTAGTCAGCAAAACCCTATATAAACGGGACTCATCATGTACTCGAGTTGTTGCTGACTATTTCTGAATTTTTTCTCTAAGTTATTTACTCGAGTAATCTTCTTCCATTCTCTCGAGTAATCAGAATAGTATACGAGTAGCTATTTGTTCACTCAAGTATTTCAGTCAATCTTTTCAGAAATTTGCTAAGACCAGATTTGACGGAAATTTCAAATAACCTTGACGTGATTGTTTCACGTGTATGTCATTAAGGCTAATTATGACCATTAGGGAGATCTCATATAAGGTCTTGTCAAAATAGACTAACCCTATGCATTGTTAAGAATTATTCTAAGTATTCTGAATCTCATTCTCTATGTTTAAAAATGGAGGCCGCTGCCGCCGACCTTCATCAACCTAAGCATTGTCAAGAATTATTCTAAGTATTTTAAGTGTCCAAGGAATTCTAGATCTAGTTCTTGCCGAGATTCTTCTTCAACCTATTCTTATAAAGCCGCAAAGAACAAAGAAGAAGATTCAGGCCGACTGTTTCCATATCTGAGAAAGTTTTAGTGTTTGTATTTTCATATACTGTCAATTTCATTCTTGTAGGAAATTTCTCTCTGAGTGTAGGAGCTTTTTGTCTCCGAGTTGTAGGAAGTTTTTATCTTTCGAGTGTAGATCTATGTTGTGGATCGAGATTATAGGAACTTTGTTCTGAGGCATAAGATTAGTTTTCAATCCGAGATAGTGGAGTAGTCGAATCTAGTGCGTTTCTAGATCGATGAGGGAAAGTGGATGTACCCAAGTTTGGGGAACCACTATAAATCTTTTGTCAAGAATTATTCTAAGTATTCTAAGTGTCCAAGGAATTCTAGATCTAGTTCTTGCAAGATTCTTCTTCAACCTATTCTGATAAAGCCGCAAAGATCAAAGAAGAAGATTCATGTCGACTGTTTCCATATCTGAGAAAGTTTTAGTGTTTGTATTTTCATATACTCTCAATTTCATTCTTGTAGGAGATTTCTCTTTGAGTGTAGGAACTTTTTGTCTCTGAGTTGTAGGAAGTTTTTATCTTTCGCGGGTAGATCTGTGTTGTGGATCGAGATTATAGGAACTTTGTTCGGAGGCGTAAGATTAGTTTTTAATCTGAGATAGTGAAGTAGCTGAGTCTAGTGCGTTGCTAGATCGGTGAGGGAAAGTGGATGTACCCAAGGTTGGGGAACCACTATAAATCTTTTGTCGTCTATGATTGCTTGGTTGATAATTGTGTGCATAGTTCTCTAAATTTTTATTCCACAAAAATACAAACAACTCAACTATTCACCCCCCTCTAGGTGATTTAGGTACATAACTGAACAATTTCAGCTGGTTCAACCAACTTGTCAAACCAACCTTCCTCTGATACCAACTGTCACAACCCGCATTTTTCACTGCCAATAAAGGTATATTAGAGTAATGTAAAAATGCACGTCATGATGCCACATCAGCAGGGGATAGCTACGGATGCTCGGGCAAAACTTCTATTTAACCATGAAGAAAGATTATTTAAGTTGTTTAGAGTTAAAGTCAATTTAAGTACTGTAGTTAGCCGTATCCTTTGGCTGAGTGGCTCATCTAGTACACAAGAAAAGTAATTATGCGCGGCGGAAAATACTTCTTTTATCGGATTAGGCATCCTACATGAGCTTAGAGGTTACAAAAGGACACCTCAAGATATGCAAGTTCTAAATTTATAATAGTAATAAAAGTGGATTTGTACGGTCGTTAAATATAGCGATTTAATATTTTAAATTATGCAATGCATGCAGTAATATTAGTACTTTTTTATACTTGAAAATAACTACCATGCAATCCTAACATAAAACATACAAGAGAGCAAGTAATCTACATCCACAAAAATAGAACGAAGCAGCGAGCAAGTATCCAAAAATAATAAACATGTGGGCGTCAACAAACTGACAGGAAACAACAAAGGAAAAGTATGTCTGAACTAGTGAAACAAGATAAACAATAAACTACCTCACTATGCCGAGGAAACCACAACGACCAACACTTCCGCACAAGCACTCCAAAACCAGCACTGAATAATCAACTGTAGCTCTGGACCTGAGGCATTCCAAAGACAGAACACCTCAGCAAGAATGTACAAATGGTGGCAGAAAAAATAAGCCAACATAAACAAGTGGTCAAATGGGGGTACCAATCCAAGACCAAAAGTACTGGAGTAAAGTACGAAAGTAAAGCATCAAATAGGAAAAGAAGACTTATGTGAATCGTCACGTACATCATAAATACACAAGATGCACAAGGCTATAAGGTGACAAACACGAGTAAATCATAAGGAATAGATTGCATAACCTTCATTAGGCATCTATGGTCGACTCTAACCAAAAACATGGGCGATGTGGTCACTCAACTGGACACACTCTCACGAATATAATATTCGTCTAACTGTGAGGGAGACTCTTACACTCCACCATACACCGCAGACGCCAAAAACCTGGTAGACTTCCACGAGGTATTAATAAAGGAAACAAACATTATAGAGGTGGTTGCGTCCACTAACTCCCGCAATCAAGAAAAACCCACAAAAAAACAAACACTTATATCTCGAGACTTGGCACATCGGATTCTACTAGACAATTCTAGATTAAAGACGCGGTTGATCAACCCTTAGGAACGATTTACAATCCTAGATAAACTCTAACACATTCAACAACGATAGATAAGACGATTAAATCTATCAATAAGACACTTCAAGAACGATTAAACCTCAGATTTGAGTTTACCATGACAAGATCTTACAACATCAAGTGATCTTCAAAGCGGATTAATCATAACAATAAATTTGAAAAGACAGAATGCAGAAAGTTTTAAGGATCATAAAAAAACTTAACAATTACCAACACGCCGGACAAGGGAAATGAGGGTAAACCTCCACTTGCCTTAGTTTAACCCAAAAAATCCTCCGAATCACTCCACGTCACAGATCGTGGCAAAAGAAGACGGGAGGAGTCGAAATTTGAACAAAAAATGACCGAAATAGAGGTTAGAATCGAAAAACCCTAACGAGAAAACTCAAGAAATGGGAAAAATTTTAACACGATGGCGTAGCTCTCGATGAGAGCTTTCCAGATCTACGATTGGTTCAAGATTTTGAGCACCAGAGCACCGTCGGCGGCCACCGGAAGATTCACGAACGGCTTCCTCTCTCTGGCCTACGCCTCTCAGGTTCGGTTCAGAATTTTGGAGAAGATGAAGTTTTTTCTAATTACCCTAAGCATAAGAGTATATATATATATATATGTATTTATAAAATTTCTTGACTAAATAGAAGAAAAATCGGACTATTTACGAGCGGGTGCGCGAAAAATGGAAATAGAGATTTAGAATTGCTTCAAATTGAAAAGTGCCCAACATGAAAGTTTTAGATCTCGTTGAGACGAACAATTTTCTTGTTAACCATTTGTTTATACGACATATTTTGACCCTCAAAAAGGCGTCCGAACGCAAACTGTAACGGACTACTCGGGAACAAGGAAGAAGGAGTACTCGAGTACCAAAGCATTACTCGAGTACTAAAACGAAATTACTCGAGACAAAAGGTAGTACTAGAGAAGAAGACTGGCAGAACTCGAGAAGGCAGAATTAAATTACATGAGTACTAAAACTTAGTACTCGAGAACATGGAGGCAGTACTCGAGAGGCAGAATTAAATTACTTGAGTACTAAAACTTAGTACTCGAGAACATGGAGGAAATACTCGAGACGCATACCATAGTACTCGAGAGATTAGAAGGCAGCACTCGAGAGGCATACCGGAGTACTCGAGTGATTGAAAGGCATAACTCGAGAGGTTGGAAGGCCGCACTTGAGTATTAGACAAATCACTCGATAATTCTATTGCACGAACAGTGTTTTTTTTACAAATATATCCAAAAAATTAAAGTATAGAGATGAATAGTAAAAGACATTTTTGAATAGTGTCTTAATATTAAAATAATCATATATATATATATATATATATATATATATATATATATATATATATATATATATATATATATATATATATATATATATTGAACTTGGAAGCATGAGTTCAAAATGGAGGCTCAAACGCTCGCAGAATTAAACAAAACTCACACCATAGGTAAACACTGGCGCTACGAACCCAATGGCGAAGTCAAAACCAGAATCCAATGAACCACGAAACCTGACGAGCAAGTCCAAAATTATTCAGCTTGAATTTCAAATGCAAAATTTTCCCATTACAATAAGAATTCTGCCGACTCGACCGCACGGACGCGAAAATGCCTTAACGGCATCGCGTCGTCAACTCGATATTAAAAGTAACGCCACGACGTCATAAAAATGCCGTTGCCCATTCAAATAAAATAATCGAAAAATCGGGGGCATTACAGCATTCGACGATCGTCGAACTCCCCCTACTCCTTCTCTTCGCCGTTCGTCGAGCTCTCGCTCTCTCTCTCTCCTTCTTTCATCAAAAGCGTGTTGCCGTATTTAAAGATTTTTCATTGCTGCACGTCAACAGTACTGACACGACCGCCCTACACGGACGTGTCGTCGGGCTTGTACCACCTTTTTCGACGATTGATGGATTTCCGACCAATGATTGAAGCGTGACGTGCCTTGCACGCTCACCCTACACGGGTGTGTCCTTGGGCGTGTCCATCGACGTATAGAAGAAACATCATTTTCGTCAGAAATCAGCTCCCGAGGTCTTCCCCGTACATGTCACGCCCTCTGACACCCCCCCACCCCTCGGGCGTGACAGAGGGGCGTGACCATCCCGAAAAAGTTTTATAAATTCAGACCTTCACCTTTTGAAAAAAGATAGAACTTTTGGGGAGAGGGGAGGTGCTGCTAGTTTTATTCTTAGGCTTTTATGTTATTTTTCTCATGTTTTTGCTCTCTCTATCCCTCCATTTCTAGTTTTAGTTTTCATGCACTGTATTTTATTTACTTGTAATCACTGTGTATTACTGTAATATCAGTAGTTAGCTTTCTTTTTCATGCACTTGTAGTCTTCATTCCTAGTTGTAATCCCTTTTGTGTGTTTAATGAAATTGTAGTTAGCGTTCTCTTTCTCTATTTCTCTCTCTTTAGTTTTCATGCACCTTTATTATTTACCCCTCTCTTTCCCTATTACCATGAATAACTAATCCTCATTTGTACTCGATAGTGATGATCTGAGAATGAGTTGATCAAGTTATGATGTTTTAGCTTTCTCTTTTTTCTTAAAATAATTACCTTTGATTTACTCTTGGTTTTTATTTAGTGTGACTATATTGTCAGTATATTATTTCCATATGGGTTTCAATCTTAGTTAGCCGAGAGTATCGTAGAATGAATCGATCACCCAAGCGTAAAGAGAGTTGCACGCACCCCTCGAGAGAGATAGACGTTAAATCTCCTGGATCGGAGTGAAATCCAATAGCGGGGTTCACAGCGTAAAGCGAGCTTTGGTCCTCCGATTTGGACGAGAGTTCGGTCGGACCTTCCTAAACTCAGGTGGGCATGACTTCGAGAGAAGCGTGTTCATGCTTTTGGAACCTCCACGGTCAAGGTATTTTACTTTATTTAGAATTAGTTGTTATTTAATTTTGATTTTCTTATTTCAAAGTGATTCAAGATTTAGTACTACCTTTTTATCTTTTGCTCTAACCTTTTATTTCTGCAAGTAATTTAGTTTTCTTTTTAGCTTAGAAATTTAGTTCCTTTTTTTAGTTTAGTAAATTAATCG
This sequence comes from Platanthera guangdongensis, assembly GCA_039583875.1. Classification (NCBI taxonomy): domain Eukaryota; kingdom Viridiplantae; phylum Streptophyta; class Magnoliopsida; order Asparagales; family Orchidaceae; genus Platanthera; species Platanthera guangdongensis. Next base: position 80,346 of record JBBWWR010000261.1, read on the forward strand.
AAAAAAAATCATTTTGATAAAATAATAGTGATCTCCTCGAAGTAGAAGTAGTCATTATGCCCCAAGAAAAATACGACCTAGATATTAATCTTTAGTATCCTATACTATAAACGACATGGTACACTTGCCTTTATTGGATATAGAATCGGAGAATATTATCAACTTCCACAATCCACCTTATCTTTTCTTTAACACCTCTTCTCCACCTTCACGATCCTAGTATCAGTGATCATGAAGATGATGGCCGATCAGAAGAGGACCATCTGCTGGCCAGGTATGAAGAAGTAGGTCACATATTTTGTAACATATTGTGAGACTTGCCAACTTATAAAGGCTGAATGCAAGAGCATGACAGGATTATTGCAGCCACTACTAGTGCTAGAATGGAAGTTTGATGATATCTCCATGTACTTCTTGCATGGACTTCCTCATTCCCATGCGGGAAATGATTCGATATGGGTGATTGTTGACAGGAGGACAAAAGTTTCCCGATTTAATCTAGTTAGGATGGACGCTCTAGTCGGTCTTTTTGTACGGCAGTTTTTCGAGAAGTTTATCCATTATCATGGCATGCCCAATACAATAATATCATATCGGGATGGTCGGTGTACATCCAAGGAGTGTAGAATAATCCAATGTAGGGTCATGGTGCTACCAACTCTCCTAAAAGCCCTGACTATTTGAGGATGGTGCTACCACTCCTTTATGGAGTTGGCTACCCTAGGCAGGATATACGAGACAGCTAGCTAGGCCCAGGGGACACGCCCTTCTGTTATACTAGTATGGTCCATAGTACCTCATGGTGTACCTCCTAACACCGGGGGCATTACTGGACCACAACAATCCCCTACAAAAATAGCCCCAGTGTTTCGAACTCGTGACATCCTCCGATACCACTTGTACGGACATGGAACTACCAACTCTTCCAAAAGCCAAGACTATTTGAGGATGGTGATACCACTCCTTTATGGAGTTGGCAACACTAGGCAGGATCCACTGGGATGCTAGTTAGACCTAGGGTGCATGAACTTTTGTTCGACTACGATGGGCCATAGCTCCTCGTACCAAACCTCCCAACAATAGGGTCATTGTTGGACCCCCAACATCCAATCTTACCAGGGCTCTCACTTGGCTTTTAGCATTGCATTCCACCCCGAACGGATGGGCAAACGGAGCGTACCAACCGGACGGTGGAGGATCTCTTACGCCCATGTATCCTGGATCGCAGGGTGACATGGGAATGACTGTTATTGCTTATTAAATTTTCTTATAACAATATTCATCCGTCCAATATAGGCATGGCCCCCTATGAGGCATTGTATGGATGAAGGTACGGGACTCCACTATCTTATATCTAGGACGAGGATACAAATGCGTTTGGCTCAAAATTTGTGGAGGACACGAATGCTTCGGTGCGACTAATTCGAGATAGGATGCTGGAGGTACATAGTAGACATGCCAAATACTATGATGTGAGACATAGTCAGGTAGAGTTTCGGGTTAGAGACTGGGTATTCTTGAAGATATGTATGATGCATGGAGTCTCGCGGGTACGCGCACGAAAGAAGCTCAGTCCTATATACATGGGGCCCTATAGGATCCTGGAGCAGATCAGCCCCTTAGCATATAGACTGGAGTTGCCTCCCAAGTTGGTGAGTTTTCATGACGTCTTCCATTTCTCTTCTTTTAGGATGGCTCTCTGATGGCCAGAGCAGCAGGTTTCCACTACAGCTGGACCAGTAGCATCTGATTGATTGGTCTGTTTGATGCTAGTAAGGATAGATGATACAAAGGTATGAGACTTGCGATGAAAGAAGGTTTTGTCGGTCAAGGTCCTGTGGTCAAATCACTGACATGTGGAGCACACTTGGGAGCCCTTGGACCTTATACATTAAAAGTATTTGGAACCTTTCGCGACATGTATAACTTTAACTACATAAGAATTTCACATTCAATTATTTTTAGTGCAAACCCCATAAGACTTACCTTAATTTCGGGGAAGAAATTTTTATTTTTATGTATTGGGATTTGTAACATCCCACAAACAACCAGACCCTAGGAAGTATTTGTCATGACGAAGTCATGACAAAGCCCTAAGAAGACCAAGAGGACCATGAGTACCTAGGCAAATAGCTGAAATCACCTTGTTCTGGAAATAACAATTTCTAGTTACCTGCCTAGTGTTTGACTTTTTGGAATTAACTTGAATATTTGACCCCAACATAACACTTACAATCTTATAAGGAGTCCATTTAGGCACTAACAACTCATTAGGGTCAACTAAAGAGGTCAAGTTGACCGTAGTCAAGCCTAATCCTATTTAGGTCAAATTACCCTAATTTGACCCAAATTGATTACAACAAGCCACAAATATACTTGGGTGGTGTGAAGGAATCCATGAACTCCCAATTGGATCAGTCACATCATTAATTTGACCAAGAGTTGAGCCTAATTAATTAGGGTTAATTATGCCCAAAATTGGCAGAAAAGTCAAACCCAGCCGCAATCCAATTGGGCTAGGCCTAATTATGGTGACCCATTAGTTACAGACAAATAAAAATTACCTGTAATGACACTCAAATTTTTGAGGGGGTGACTAGGAGAGAGAAAATGAAAGTTCCCCCAAATTGAGGAGAGAGAAAGAGGAACATTCATGGCTTTGGAAGGCCATGGGGCACTCAATCATCCTTTAATGGCCGCATCATTAACCTTGATCAGTTTGGAGAAGATGAGTGGGTTTTCTCGGCCTCTTAGAGGCAGAATTTCAAGATTTTTGAAATCGTTGAAAACCTCCAATCATGGCCATTAATGGATATTCATGGCCTAACCCTCCCTCTCCCCAAATTGACTCCTTTATCACGATCAGAAGTTGAAGATTGGGAAATCCCCCACTTTTGCTGAAGGAATCGATCCTTCTAAGCAAGGATTTATATGGCATAAAAAACCACTTGAACAACCATGGAGAACCATCGTTCGGCAACACAAACGGCCCCCAATCAGATCCACTTCCTTTCCCATCCATATATACTAGATCTGTAGATCACTAGGTGGAGAAATCGGGTTCAATTAAGACCGATCAGTGAGGAGAAAAAAATGAGAATTTTCCATGAATTTCAACTTTTTGTGTTTGCCAGAAATGGATTCTCCGGCGATCGTGCGGCTGCCTGACGATAGCCACCACCTCAACAGAGGTGGTGGTGGTGGTGGTGGCCGGCCGGGGAGGTGTCCGGATGGCCAAGAAATAGCGTTTGAAGTAACTATAGGTCGGGGCAATCACGTCCCTTGGATCATTGGGGAAGACGATCCCAGTTCCATTGGATCGGATCCTTGATCTGATTTAATCAGATATTTGCAGACCACAGTTCATTCTGTGAGCAAATATACAACAACTTCACACATTATTTTAGGGACCTTAGAAGTTATTTCATGAAACGTTTTCTGACACAACTTTGTAGGGCTTTGAGTCTACTTTCCGTAGGGACTAGAATCAAAGAATTTGGAGCACTTTTGCTCCTTCTATGTCCATTTTAGTAGGATTGGTCCTAGGGTAGGATAGAAATTAAAAGTTGAATATCTCTCTCATTTCGATTCATATGGGTCTGAAATTTTGTACACATGTGTATGTACCCAAGATGTACCCCCTTAAAAAAATGAGAATTTGTGGACAAAATTTTCCTTTAGGTTTGGAAATAATTTCATGTTCTATATGATGACTTATTAAGTAGCGAACCAACCCCAACTGACCCCAAATTATGGTGGGATCTTTATTAGGTCCATTGATGACCTTGGATAAATTTTCTAACCCTTTGGATAAGGGTAGGTGGGGTTAGTCCACACAAACACCCTTCGGTCATATGGTAGTTGGAGTGCAATTAGAAAAAAGCTAAATGGTGTGATTTTTCCACCCAAGACATGTGGTCAGCCACTGGGAGTGTGGCTAAACACTTGGCTTGAGGTATATGACCACCTCAGAGAATATTGGAAATTTTTGGATTAAAATTCTATTTAATTTTAATTAAATTGTATTTGAAACCTTAATGTATTTATAAAATAAAATGGTATAAACATGCTAGAAAAATCTACAACTTTGGAACATACTTTATTAGGCTCAAAAACACTTCTGAGAATTTTTCTAGAATTTTAGATGACATATTTTATGGATTTTTAGTTATTGTCCCATTTTGTGTAAATGTAAATTATTGAAGTATTTGCGATCATATGATTTTAGAAAAATTTACTTTTCATTCACAAGCTACGAAATGAGATTATATGACTTGGCTAATTTTCTGGAAAGCTTAGGAGATACTGCAGTTGGTGAAATGATTAAATTTACAAGATTGCCCTTTCCTAAATAATTAGAATTTTGTGGTCAAATAGTTCTAGAAAATGTTGAAATTATTGAGTTGTCCCTTAAATGTCAAACTGGACCTTTGAAATGTTTTATAGAATTTTTGGACATTTATTTTTAGTACTTCCTTTGTAATATATCAACGTAGTTCTGATTTTCAGGAATTTTATTTTTGGTGAAAATTATTTTGGAAAATTATGGAATTTAATCACTGTTGTCATTTGGACAATATGATGTTATGAAAATTTTGTTAGGACTATTGGACATCAAGAAATGATACTTCATGTATAAAGCCGTACTTGTAATTAAATGTTGGAATTTTTATAAATACCAAATTAATATAGGTAATTATGAATTTCTGATCAGGAGCAACATAGGTCATTATTTATTATTATAAATATTTCAGATCATTTGGATAAAGTTTCAGATAAGATCACTCTTTGGAACTCTTTTAATGATGGTCATCATATAGTACTTTGATGGATTTAGGTGTAACACCTCCATTCGTCACATAAAATATAACGGTGGGTCCGACCGGGGCCCCACACCATATTTCATAGACAAACAGCGGAGTCACGTGTGAGTATCAAAATCTCATGCTACTCGTATCCAAACTAAGAGCACTCTAGCTCAACATTTTAAGTTGTATGAACTCATCAAACCAAATGTCCACTAAATATATAAACTCCACATTTATATAGCAATCAAGAATGTATATGAATACACACGCTCATGGTCTTAAGGCCTTGCAAGTTACTCTTTACAAAATATACAGCTTCATCCTTCGGTACGCAGGCCGGCCACGCATGAAATCTAAGCATTCTTCGCATGGCCTTCAAGGGCCTAAACAGCACGGCTTCACTACGCTCAATTTCATTCAACCCATCAGCACCTACAAAGAGACATCCACACCAAGAGCGGTAAACAAAGCAACGGTTACCATTAGCTGACCAATTATAACAACCCTACCCCTTACCCGGGGCAGTGGTTCATTCCCTGTATGCATTGCAATCATACTATCTATTAATCACAAAAAGTGAGCTCAGGCTCAACAATATCACAAATGCTGGGATCCACCAGACGCTCCGTGCACTCAGGGCACCTTATACCAAATATGAGCATTACCACAGCAGATCGACCCACCCTAGTGGTGTGGCAAGCCGGGTTTATCTGCTCTCCCCATGCATTGCCACCAATCGACCTCCCAACCTGTTGGGACCCTAGTTCTGATTTAGGCAAGGATCACTATTAGGTTTGCTTAGATTGATGCAAAATGTATAGTCATGGGTCATAGGTTTATTTCCAGATCTGCCTAAGAAGAATTTCAAGAAATGCAGTTCAGTGAGAAAATCAGTTCGACGATAGTCGAACTCAGTTCCACGATAGTCGAACTCAGTTCCACGATAGTCGAACTCAGTTCGACGATAGTCGAACTCAGTTCGATGAACGTCGAACTCAGGTCGATGAATTATGAGTTCCTTCTCTGAACTCAGGTCGACGAACTCTGATCTCAAGCAAGAAGTTTAGCTCGACGAATTCCAACAGAGCTCGACGAACTCTGAGCTCAGGTCAACGATTGTTAAACTCAAGACAGATTCCCAGCTTGACGAAATAGAAGCTGAGCTCGACGATCTGCGAGCTCAGGTCGATGAATTCTGTGCAATCAGTTACAGTTGGCAGAATTAATTACAGTCAATGACCAGGCCTATTTATTTACAGTTGGCAGATCAACTCAAGAATTAATTAAAGTCAATATGGAAATAGCCGTTCAAATGCTGCATTAAACATGGGCTATTTCAGGAGTTAATTCAGGATCAATTCCCAAAGCATAATCTACTCTCGGGAATGCTTCATCAGTTATCAAGAGAAATGAAATTCAAATGTTGGAATAGGACATATAAGAGATACACATATAGAAACAAACAGAGACAAGAAATAGACACACACTGAGACACGGAGCACAACAACAAATAATGACAAGACAGTGAACAAGAACACAGTGAAGGCTTTTCAGTTTACAGAAGAAGAAGAGAAACTCTACATCAACATTTACACAGAGATCTCCATCTGCTCCAGGCTTCTCAAGAGACATACATTCATATCAGTCTAAGAAGCTTGTTGGAGACATCATCATTCTGAAGGCTTTTCACTCTAACGTAAAGATCCATCTTCCTGAACCATTCAACATCTCAGGGGGAGCTCTTTGCTAACATCAACATCCACTAAAGTCTTCTCAGTTGTATATTAAGAAAGAGAAGACAACATCACTTCTTTCCCTTTCCTGTGTACAGGGTTATAACTCCCTTCAAAAGTTATTCCTAGTTGAGGGTCACCTGACCAAAAGACTTGAGGTTTGGTTTTGAGCACCTGATCAAAAGCTCATTGGTGTCAGTCACCTGATCAAAACTCTGAGTGGATTCCTACCAGGGTGGTAGAAGAGTGGATGTACCTAGGTTGGGGAACCACTATAAAATCCTTGTGTCTTCTGGTTGCTTGCTCTCTTTCTTTATTTTCTTTGTGCTGTGATCTTTTGCTCTTTATATTTATACATATATCTCTAATTAGTTCTAATTAAGATCTATCCCCAAAACTTTCAATTGGTATCAGGGCAGGTTTTCTTGGTTGTATAGGCTAACATCTGAACCAAAACGATCTGATAGATCTTATACATCTATAGAGTTTATCATGGCACAAAATGAAGAGTTTTCAAGAACCATACTACCTATGTGCAATCTAAATAAGATTGCATCATGGAAGACAAGGATTAGGTTTTATATGAACTCCATTGATGAAAGCATTTTCAACTAAATCTTGTCAGGTCCAGATCCACCTCAGGAAACAGCAAGTCCCAATGTTGTTCCATCATCTCAATGGATAGATGCCCAGAAAAGGATGAAGATTACTGATGCACAAGCAATGAACATTCTTGCATAATCAATGTCTGATGACATTTTTCAGGAAATTATTGAATGTTCATCTGTAAAAGATATATGGGACTCCCTCACAGCAATGGCTGCTGGATCAGCTAAAGAAAGAATAATTGATGTTGAAGCCTGGAGTGACTCTGAAGCTTTATCCTGCACAATTGAAGAGGAAGAAGAGGCAAGATCAAGAGAATTTTGCCTAATGGCAATAAATGCCTCCTGCAGCAACTCTGATGAAGAATCAGAATGTGAATCAGAAGATCAGGTAATCTCTACCCTTGATCTTTCATCAGAAGAATTTAAAACTGAGTTTAAATTATTATGTAAAGACTTTATTCAATCTGAAAAAAAAATAAAAATTTCTCAGAGAGAAACTAAATAATGTATCTTCTGAAAATTCAAAACTCAAAGAAGATTTGAAGAATGTTATTGAACAAATAAGTCATTTATAATCAATTAAAGAAAAAGATAAGTTAGAGAACATAGACAAAATAACTGAAGTTTTAGCAAATCAAACCAAAAACCTTTAAAAAAATTTAGTTCAAAATAATTCGTCGAACTGAGCTCGACGAAAACAACATCATTCGTCGAACAAAGCTTGACAAATAATAAACAAAGATTTCAATCTTAACTGGTCTGAAATCTATGCTCGACGAAATAGATATAATTCGTCGAATAGAGATCGACGATCTCAATACCATTCATCGAACTCATGTCGACGAAATTACTTTAATTCGTCGAACTCAAGATTTCAGAACAGAAATATTTATTCCTTTCAAAATTATAATCTAGCTCAAAATGTTAAAAATCCTTTCACTGAGTGGATAATCCCTCCTAGGAAATATCATCCACTTGGTTATGAAAATCAACCTGGATATTCCTTTATTTCTAATTACTATAAAAGAGAACCAGGACCCAAGGTAATCTAGGTCCAGAACTTCTAACCTCTCTGTTCAGGAAAATACCTATCTTCCCACAAAGGAACAGTGGTATGTGATAGTAATCAAAAGCTATAAGTCTCAGCCAATACAAAGGATATATCAGTGACTGTATACTGAAAGATTGTTTGGAATACTACAGTAGTAGAAAGAGATTGCTTATAATTTCTTATCAAATTTGGGCAAGGAAAAGTATATAGGGGAAGATTATTTGATTTCTAAAGAGGAAATTACTTGGAAGGATGCAACAATAGCTTTCTTTTATTTCTTTTATTTTAAAGCACTTTTATACATCTGCTGAAAATCTTTTTAAATCAGGCGATTGTTTTTGTTTTGCATTTTATTGGTTTTTATGTAAATAGTGTCCTCACCCAAATAGGGGAGATTGTTGGAACCCTAGTTCTGATTTGGGCAAGGATCACTATTAGGTTTGCTTAGTTTGACCCAAAATGTATAGTCATGGGTCATAGGTTTATTTCTAGATTTGCCTCAGAAGAATTCCAAGAAATGCAGTTCAGTCAGAAAATTAGTTCGACGATAGTCGAACTCAGTTCGACGAACGTCGAACTCAGGTCGATGAATTATGAGCTCCTTCTCTGAACTCAGGTCGACGAACTCTGATCTCAAGCAAGAAGTTTAGCTCGACGAATTCCAGCAGAGCACGACGAACTCCGAGCTCAGGTCGAAGATCGCTAAACTCAAGACAGATTCCCAGCTCGACGAAATAGAAGCTGAGCTCGACGATCTGCGAGCTCAGGTCGACAAATTCTATGCAATCAGTTACAGTTGACAGAATTAATTAGTCAATGACCAGGCCTATTTATTTACAGTTGGCAGATCAACTCAAGTATTAATTACAGTCAATATGGAAATAGCCATTCAAATGCTGCATTAAACATGGGTTGTTTCAGGAGTTAATTCAGGATCAATTCCCAAAGCATATTCTACTCTCGGGAATGCTTCATCCGTTATCAAGAGAAATGAAATTCAAATGTTGCAATGGGACATACAAGAGATACACATATAGAAACAGACAGAGACAATAAATAGATACACACTGAGACACAGAGCACAGCAGCAAATAATGACAAGACAGTGAACAAGAACACAGTGAAGGCTTTTCAGTTTACAGAAGAAGAAGATAAACTCTACATCAACATTTACACAGAGTTCTTCATCTGATCTAGGCTTATCAAGAGATATACATTCATATCAATCTAAGAAGCTTGTTGGAGACATCATCATTCTGAAGGCCTACCACCCTGAAGCAAAGCTCCATCTTCCTAAACCATTCAACATCTCAGGGGGAGATCTATGCTAACATCAACATCCACTAAAGTCATCTCATTTGTATATTGAGAAAGAGAAGACAACATCACTTCTTTCCCGTTCCTGTGTACAGGGTTATAACTCCCTTTAAACATTATTCCTGGTTGCAAGTCACCTGACCAAAAGACTTGAGGTTTGGTTTTTGAGCACCTGATCAAAAGCTCATTGGTGTTAGGCACCTGGTCAAAACTCTGAGTGGATTCCTACCAGGGTGGTAGAAGAGTGGATGTACTCAGGTTGGGGAACCACTATAAAATCCTTGTGCCTTCTGGTTGCTTGCTCTCTTTCTTTATTTTCTTTGTGTTGTGATCTTTTGCTCTTTATAGTTATACATATATCTCTAATTAGTGCTAGTTAAGATCTATCCCCCAAACTTTCACAACCTAATACAGATCGACCCACCCTAGTGGTATAGCAAGCCGGGTTTACCTCGGCTTCCCAGACATTGCCACCAATCGAACTCTCAACCTCATTCAGATCGACCCACCCTAGTGGTGTAGTAAGTAGGGTTTATCTCGCGTTCCTCAGGCATTGCCACCAATTGACCTCTCAAACAACCAGGGGCAGGTCGGCCTTTCCTGTGCTCAAACCATGAGTAGCTAACCACTAAACGCGGGTCAGCCTTCCTTCCTTATTAGCCGCATCTTTTCACTCTCCCAGAACAATTAGCGCTCACAGCGCTCACACCACAAGGAGCTTACGCAAAGCATACAAGATCAACATCCATACATGCATACAAAAGATCCTATACTCACAAATCATATGCATTCATAAAATACACAGAGTCTTCTCCGGTTTACCCATAATCCATAATCATCACCAATCCAGACTAACCATCTAGATGGGTTTCACTCAGCATGCCTATGCCGTACTCCACACTTCAGGCTCTAGATGCAGACTCAACTTGGAATCACTTACGATGTCCACCTCTTGGTGGAGGATTCCATGGGTATGCATAAAGAAAGGACTTCGATGTCCAAGAATGAGATTGTTACCCTTGAAGATCGCTTTTGAGCCATGAACTAGCCGGGTGGAAATCACTGCCTCGGCATTGTCTCCACGAATCCAAACTCAGATCTTGCTTCCGCACTCCGCAACTCCTTCAGCAGCTGGCTTCTTCCTCCCTTTCCTTCCTCCCTTACTCCCCCTCTCTCTCTCTCTCTCTTTGAGAAGAAGAAGTAGAAGAAGAAGAATGGCTTAAATCAAGGAGCTTACCCTCATTCTCGGCCTTATCTCAGCAGGGAAGGGCCTGGACCCTTGGATCTAGGATAAGGAAAACGAACGGCCTTGATCTTCCCAAAAAAATGCTGAACAAGGCCTGACACGCCCTGTGACACGCCCGTGTCACAGGCCGTGTCCCATAAGGGCATACAACCGACTTAAGACCAAACAGTACACGGTAGTGTGACACGCCCGTGTCACACATTACATGCCTGTTTCATGGCTGACACGTCCGTGTCTAGAAGCCGTGTACTTCACCGAACAAACATCAACTCACCCTAGCGAAACACGGCCATGGGACACGCCCGTGTCCCAGGCCATGTACCCCAAGACACACCCGTATCTACCAGTACACGCATCTCTGGATGATCCAGCGAAGGATACGCCCTGTGACACGCCCGTGTCACAGGCCGTGTACTCACCTTTACTTGCCTCTCGACGATTGTCGTGCGCAGTTCATCGACTATAGGGGGGACACGCCCTCTGACACGCCCGTGTCGCAGGGCATGTTCCCTCTCCAGCACTTCTCGAGTACATTTCAACGAGCACTCGAGTAGCTGCTCAACCCGAGCATGACACGCCCTAGGACATGCCCTTGTCCCAGGATGTATAGTCCAGCCTGTTCCCAAATTGGGGTTTGGGGTGTTAGAACCCTCCCCTCCATCAAAACTATTTCGTCCTAAAATTTGGCTCAACTATAGACATTTACAGAACCACTCCTCGTTGCACCATAAGCAATCGATCAACCGAATAAAACGAGCCGGGTTAGAGCTCAAAGGTCGTAGCTTGTCTCGCCCCACGACGTCGCACAAACAAATCATAACATGTCATACATACATGCGTACACACCATACTCATCCTGTTTATCCCAGAGAAACATAAATCCATCATATGTACACCCACATATTCATATATCTAAACATCATATCCAAATATTAGGGACATACACCTTGATCAACATCTCATTATTCATTCCTTAGAGCCAACATTAGTTACATCACCAAAATGATACGGGTTACTGTTCTATGCTTACTTCCGTTCACCCGCATTCCTTTGCATATATTGTTTGATAGCCTCTTGGAGTTCCAAACAGATCACCTGAGGTTGTACTTCACCAATTGAGCTTTGCGGCTCTTGCACTTCCAGATTATGTAATCGAGGTTGCGTCAGGGATGCAGATGACTCGGCCACTGCTTTACCCTTGTCTTCATAAGACGCACCTGTTCTTTTCTCACTCTTTGGAGGGCCACTCCAACAATAACGGGTTATATGTCCTTACTTACCACAGTTAAAACATGTACATGTATCTACACGTCCTTGCCCATAGGTTGCCACCGAAGAGACAGTCGACGGAGTTGATTCAGCATGCCTGAACCTTTTCTTATCTCGTCTCTTAAACTCTGACTGTTCTGATTATGGCACTTTGAATTCTGGCTTTTCCACCGCCAAGTTCTTCTTCTCGTGCACCCGTTTCAAATCTTTTTCCAGCGCCCGGGCTATATCTACAAACGCTTGGAAGCCTTGGTTCACCTAACTCGGGAGTGTTAACCTCAACTCATCACGCAGTCCCTCATAAAATCGATTTGTCTTCTGTGCTTCCACTGTGAAAGTAGACCCCGTATAGCGCCCCAGTCTGGTGAACTCATGCAGGTACATATTAATATTAGTCTCACCTTGCACCAAACGTTGGAATTCATTTTCCATTGCAATCCGCTGTGACACTGGCAAATACTTCGCTAGAAATAATTGTGAGAATTCATCAATCGAGATCTCCTCTAATCCTCGACCTGCCAAGTGATGCACTTCCACGTCATCCCACCACAGTCTCGCATCTCCTTCTAGCAGAAAAGTGGCTAAGGTCACTTTCTGCTCCTCTGCAGTCCTGATTGCAGTCAGGATCCTCTTCACTCTTGCAGCCAATCTTCCGCCTGCTTTGGGGAACTCGCCCCACCAAACATCGGTGGATGAAATTCCATGAACCGCTTCAATTGCTTGTCCGCTGCTTGCTCATCCACCATAACTTTAGCGTGCTCTTGCCTTGCACCAGGCTATACTGGCACCCCTGCAGGCCTTGCCTGCCCAGTACGCTGTGTATATAACACTGCAAGCACCGTCTCAGACACCACACGTATGGTCTCCGCTGAGGGAGGTGTACGTGCTTCAACTGGTGCCGCACTCTCATCGGAATGCTGGAGTTCAGACTGCCCAGCACCACTCATCGTCACCTATCAATGTACAAAACACCAGTTACGTCCAGTCCATAGCACCAAACATACATTAACTACACATTCACGCTCCTCACGTGTATGTATAACATTCCTAGTGGACATTCTTGAGTTCAATTATATTCTCCCTCCCACAATTCTCAAACCTGGCTCTAATACCAATTTGTAACGCCTCCATTCATCACATGGAATATGACGGTGGGTCCGGCCGGGGCCCACACCATATTTCACAGACAAACAGCGGAGTCACGTGTGAATATCAAAATCTCATGCTACTTGTATCCTAACTCAGAGCACTCTAGCGCAGCATTTTAAGTTGTATGAACTTATCACAGCGAATGTCCACTAAATATATAAACTCCACATTTATATAGCAATCAGGAATGTCTACAAATACACATGCTCATGGCCTTAAGGCCTTACAAGTTACCATTTACAAAATATACAGCTTCATACATCAACACGCAGGCCGGCCACACATGAAATATAAGCATTCTTCGCACGGCCTTCAAGGGCCTAAACAGCACGGCTTCACTCCGCTCAATTTCATTCAACCCATCAGCACCTGCAAAGAGACATCCACCCCAAGAGCGGTAAACAAAGCAACCGTCAGCATTAGCTGACCAATTATAACGACCCGACCCCTTACCAGGGGCAGTGGTTCCTTCTCTGTATACATTGCAATCATACTATCTATCAATCACAACAAGTGCCCTCAGGCACAACAATATCACAAATGTCGGGATCCACCAGACACTTCGTGCACTCAGGGCACCTTATACCAAATATAAGCATTATCACAGACAATAGACCCACCCTAGTGGTGTGGAAAGCCGGGTTTATTTGCGCTCCCCATGAATTGCCACCAATCGACCTCCCAACCTAATACAGATCGACCCACCCTAGTGGTGTAGCAAGCCGGGTTTACCTCGGCTCCCCATGCATTGCCACCAATCGACCTCTCAACCTCATTCAGATCGACCCACCGTAGTGGTGTAGCAAGTAAGGTTTATCTCGCACTCCTCAGGCATTGCCACCAATCGATCTCTCAAACAACCAGGAGCAGGTCGGCCTTTCCCGTGTTCAAACCATTAGTAGCGCACCACTAAACGCGGGTTGGCCTTCCCTCCTGATTAGCCGCAGCTTTTTGCTCTCCTAGAGAAATTAGCGCTCAAAGTGCTCACACCACAAGGAGCTTACGCAAAGCATCCAAGATCAACATCCATATGCCCATACAAAAGGGGCTATACTCACAAATCATACGCATCCATAAAATACACGAAGTCTTCTCGGGTTTACCCATAATCCATAATCATCACCAATCCAGACTAACCATCTAGATGGACTTCACACAGCATGCCTATATCATACTCCACACTTCGGACTCTAGATACAGACTCAACTTGGAATCACTTACGATGCCAACCTCTTGGTGGAGGATTCCATGTGTATGCATAAAGAAAGGACTTCGATGTCCAAGAAGGACATCGTTACCCTTGAAGATCGCTTTGGAGCCATGAACTAACCGGGTGGAAATCACCGCCTTGGCTTTGCCTCCATGAATCCAAACTCGGATCTTGCTTTCGCACTCCGCAACTCCTCCAGCAGCTGCCTTCCTCCTCCCTTTTCTTCCTCCCTTGCTCTCCCTCTCTCTCTCTCTTTGAGAAGAAGAAGAAGAAGAATGGCTTAAATGAAGGAGCTTACCCTCATTCTCGGCCTTATCTCAGTAGGGAAGTTCCTGGACCCTTGGATCCAGGATAAGGAAAACAAACGGCCTTGATCTTCCCAAAAAAAGGCTGAACACGGCCAAACACGCCCTGTGACATGCCCGTGTCACAGGTCGTGTCCCATAAGCAGCACACAACTGACGCAAGCCCAAACAGTACGCGGCCGTGTGACATGCCCGTGTCACACACTACACGCCTGTGTCATGGCCGACACACTTGTGTCTAGAAGCCGTGTACTTCACCCAACAAACATCAACTCACCCGAGCGGGACACGGCCATGGGACACGCCTGTGTCCCAGGCCCTGTACCCCAAGACACACCTATGTCTACCAGTACACGCATCTCTGGCTGATCCCGCGAAGGACACGCCCTGTGACACGCCCATGTCACAGGCCGTGTACTCACCTTGACTTGTCGCCTGACGATCGTCGAGCGCAGTTCGTTGACTAGAGGGGGGACACGTCCTTTGACATGTCCGTGTCGCAGGGCGTGTTCCCTCTCCAAAACTTATCGAGTACATTTCAACGAGTACTCAAGTAGTTGCTCAACCCGAGCATGACATGCCCTGGGACACGCCCGTGTCCCAGGCCTTGTACTCTAGCCTGAACCCAAATTGGGGTTTGGGGTATTACATTAGGGTAGAGTTGCAGGTCTCATATGGGGTGGTAACATAGCTGGTTCTCCTAAATTTTGTGGAGAATAAATGAGGTCACTCATAAGTCCATGTGCTGGGTAGCCTGAATACCATGGACTCGGAGATGTGCTCGGGGATGACAGTGTATCGTCTCTCCCCTAAAAATTGTAATTCACTTACGGTTGGCTTAAGTGTAATGTGGGGAGGTGTTTGGCAATAAATAGATACCACTAAAAGTAAGTGTCTTGAGAAATGGAACTTTGGGCTTCAGTCCATAATAATTCCTAGAGCCCTTCACTGGGCAGGCCCAGGGCAGTCCAAGGTTAAACCTAAACGGTAGGAATAAGATGATCAAATGATTAACAATTAATAAACTATCATCATACCCATTCACTCACCCCGTTATTGCGGGAGGATAGTTTGGTTTAGTCCCGCGAGCTGTGGCCTCGGTGATTGTGAAATGGATGGGTTAGTCTGATGAGCCGATGGCTCATGAACTCATTATTAGCATGTGCGCTTGTGCATTTAAGTAGTGGGTCCTCGATATTGGATGGTTGTTCACATCGACGTCGATACATTGACTTGGCAGGTGTAAGTGTTCACTTAGGGAGGTAAAGACTGGTGGATTTGTTAGCATCAGAACAAGAGACTCTATAGCACCTCATTGTAGATGTACCGAGTAGTATGCATGGTCTAGGTTAGGTAGTGTGAATACTGACCTAGGAGTGGGGAGGCCCAACCCACTTCCTTCATTTGCCACTACGAGAGGTACCTGAGAGTTTAGCTAACTCTAAATGGGAGAACAAAAGGTCTATGCGCATAGAGTCGTGTGGGTGTGTTGCACTTAGGTGAGACATATCATTTAACATGCATAGCACTTCATATCATACATAATATTGCATAAAACTTTTACCCTGTTTGAAATATTGCCCTTCAATGTTTCCTTAATTTGAAGAGGCATCACCATCAATGCTAAGTGTATAATTATATTTGATGTATGTTCGAGTTCAATGTATGTAGGTTATCTACTATACCATAACTTGATAGGATGTCAGGGTCACAATACTAGTTGTACTCAAGACATGATGCTGACAAAGCAGAAATCTGGCTGTCCAGAAACGTTGAGTGAAGGCAGTTCACTCAACGCCAACTCAACAAGAAATCTGTATAAGTACAGAAGTGTTGAGTGAAGGCAGTTCACTCAACGCCTCAATCAAGGACTGGTTTCTAGACAAGCAGAAAATACACTATGTCCAGAAGCATTAAGTGAACTCGCTTCACTCAATGCCAAAAGAGCAAAAGCGTTAACAAAAGCTCATGCAGTCAAAGCCTCAGAGCAGCAGACATGAAATCTATCTAAGTACAGAAGCATTGAGTGAAGGCAGTTCACAAAATCCCTACTGAACAGAAAATCTATCTAAGTACAGATGCATTGAGTGAAGCCAGTTCACTCGATGCCTACTCAACAGAGAAAATTTAACTAAGTACAAAAGTATTGAGTGAAGACAGATCACTCAATGTATCATCAAGAATCTAGACAAAGGAAGAAAGCATTGAGTGAAGAAGCTGCACTCGACACATACATATAGAGAAAATTCAACTAAGTTCAGAAGCGTTGAGTGATGAAGGCTCACTCAATGCCTATTTAGTTTGACTGTAAAAGTTAAGATACTTTGAGTTATGAAGGCTCACTAAATGCCTAAACAGTTAGACTATAAATGTTTATATGCATTGATTGACGAAGGCTCATTCAACACACTCAATGTCTGAAGATGCAGAATTCAGGTAAGTACTTTTATGTTGAGTGATAAGACTCAATGGCTATGAAGATTGTCTGGAATTTGCTAAGTACATAGGTGCTGAGTTATGTTGATGTCAGCAGAAATTCAAATATCGCAGGTTTTGTATGCTAGAATACAAAAGGCATCACTTGCCATTAGTACTATAGTTAATGCAAATTTTATGCTATAGTTGCCAATTCCTGGGCTCCACACTGCACATAGAGTCGTTGATCGGCGGGATACAAAAGCAGAGTACATAGGAAAGAAGAGAGAGCTTGGAGAGAGAAAAACAAAACAGAGCTTTCTAGTCATTTTCTTTTTGTCAAACAGGAGAAGTCTTCCAAGAACTTGTTCTACAGTTAGTCTGTGATTCACAGACTGTGTTGGCAGTTGAAGAAATAATTCACTAAAGATTAAATCTATCTTCAACAACAAGTTCAGAGAGTTTTATCTCTGAGTTCGAAGGTGAAGCATAGCTAAAGTTAGTTGGTTGAAGAAAGTCTTCAAAAGCTAGATCAGAGAGCTTTCTCTCTGATGAAGAAGAAGAAGCAGATCAAGCCTAAGCTATTGTTCATCTTCAAGGCCACTGCAGTCAACTCATCTACACAAAATGCTTGAAGAAACAGAGCTCTACAGTTACTTTTCAACACAAGCAGAACCAAATTGAAGATCAACCATCTTATGGCTGTGAAGAAGATAGGACTGAGCTTTCACAGTTCAGGAAGAAGAAGACTTAGAGAATCTTTTCTCTAGAGTCAAAGTTAGGGCTGAGTTCAATGAGTATAGAAAGACAGACTCCAAAAATCACTTCTCCAAAGTCATATCATCAACAACTTATTCACTCATTCTATAGGATTATGCTTGATCTAAATTGTAAGCCTGAATTATAATGGTTGAGGTGGGATCCTGTTGTGGATCTGAGTTGTAGGGCCTTTGGCCTAAGGTAGGATCATTCTTGATCTGAGATGTAGGAGAGTTATTTTCTCTAAGTGTAGGGATATCCTCCTAGCCGGAGTTGTAGGTCTTTTGATTAAGTCTGAGGTAGGTGATCTGTGGATCACTGAACTGTAGGAGTATTATTTATACTGATTTATAGGGCTTTGGCCTGAGGTAGGACTTGGAAGAAGTCTGAGAGATTCGGAGGGATCTGTGTTGTAAGCACTTTGATCTGAGATTGGAGAAGTAGGCCTTGTCTAACACACTGTTAAAAAGGTATGAGGGATAGTGGATGTACCCATACCTTGGGGAACCACAATAAATACCAGTGTTTGTTGTGTGTTCTTGAAAGCAAGCCAAATAACTTAAATCACAACACACTAAATTAAGAAAGTAGTCAAAAGACTAAGAAATATATTCACCCCCCCCCCTATAGGTGTAAAGCTACTTTTGAAACAAAGACTTTCAATTGGTATCAGAGGGAGCTTGTTCAAAAAGGAGTTAACAGTCTAAACAGATCTCCAAGAGTAGCTTAAGATTATCCTTATGGGTTTAGGAGAGAACTATAAGGAGTTGAGCTCACTGAAGCTTCAAGTCTATAGAAAGGAAAACTTTGGGATCGGGAAAGAGAGGGTCAGGCTGTTCATGGAAGCCTCAGATCCTAGGATCTTCATTACAGTCCAAGAATGACCTTTCATCCCCATGAAGGACTTGGTCTTATATGAAAATTTCTAGACTCCAAAGAAGTATAATTAAATGACTAGTGATGAAGTCATATTGGCAACCATGGAAAAGAACACAGAACAACATTGTTAGTGACTTAGATGACTCAACCTTTCAGAACTTGGTCCACTGCAATACTGCTAAAGAGATGTGGGATTCTCTTATTATCTGCATGGAAGGGACAGAAGGGGTGAGGGATGACAGGAAATCCCCCTAAATTAATAGTACGAAGCATTCATGCTGGGGGAGGGGGATTCCATAATTGAATGCTATGAGAAGTTTTTCATGATAGTCAACTGTATGATCACCTTTGGCAGACAGTTCCCTAATTATGAGCTGAATGACAAGTTCTTGAGATCCCTAAACAGGGAATGGGATATCAAGATCTGTGCCATCATAGAAGTTGGCAACCTGACCAACACTCTTCCTCAGAATTTGATTGGGAAGCTGCAATCGCATGAGATACAGTTGAACTCCAGGAAAGTTGAAGAAAATGCTGCTAGTTCTCATGACAAATAGAAGTATATGGCCTTCAGAGCTGAAGCAATAAGAAGAAGCAGGGGAAAGACTCCTTCTCCACCAAGGAGAGTTGTAGAGTCATAAAGCTCAGATCCCAGCTCCTCTGAAATTGAGCCGTCAGACGAAGAACTGATTCAATTCGCCAAGTTGTTCAAGAAGTTGCTGAGCAGGAGGAGACAGTGAAAGAGGGCCCATATCCTTCCTCCTCTTTACATTACATGTTGGATCACAACAAATATATGAAGAAGTACTCCAAAGGAGACAGGTATGATTCTAAACCCAGTAAACATCTTACCTCTAACATATTATGTTATTGTTATAGCAAGCTTAGGCATGACAGTGTTGACTGCCCAGTCAAAAGAAAAGAGATAGGTGAGAAGATGAACTATCACCACAAGGGTAAGAAGGAAAAGACCTTCATTGCCAAGAATGAGACGATCTCGAGTCAAACTAACTCAGCATCTTCTGAATATGAAGAAGAAGATGAAAACTATATATTGATGTTTGCTACTACTGCTGAAGAGGATGAGGATCATCCCGCTGCAAGCATAGAAATCAGAGCCCCACTATCCTCTATTGACAGTGACTGAGAAGAGGATGAGGAGTTCTGCCTCATGGCTCTATCGGAAGACAATCAGGAAAATCATACTCCTGATGAGGTACACTCTATCCCTAGCTCTTCTTCTACCTATAAGTCAGACTCAGTCTCCGAAGCATTCACTTCTTCCAGTAGGAATGATGTTTTAGAATATGAATATGATGTCAATCAATTGATTGACAAGTATAGTAAAATTTTGGATGCTCTGAAAAGTAGCAAAAGACTTGTCAAGAGACAAGTTGTGGAGATTGTCTCCCTCCAGCAAGCTACTTCCCTGCAGTCTGAGTCAGCCCCTTTGCTAGATCAGTTGAGGAGGGAGTTAGCAAGTTGAAGATAATTTTAATTATTCAAATTGAGACCATATGCCAGAAGAACAATATCATCTTGGATCTTGAAGATAATCTCCTCAAAGAGAGGATGCTAGTGGCTCAATACTCCAAACCCAAATCAGTATTACTACTCATTGATACCTTCACCTCCCAAACTAATAAGAAGGGGTGGGAACATAGAGAGGAATACTAGAAGAAGGAATATGAGTAAGGGTAAGGCTCCAATTCAGTCTGATATCTCTTTTGAGAAAGTTTTGTTGTCATCCAACAAGTATGACCAAGAGAGTATATATAGTAATTGGTTGAATGGAAGATCCAGTAGCGTGAACAAACATTCTCACAACTATAGTGGAAGGAAGGGCATGGGCTTGAGTGCCTTTAATGCTCCCCGTGAGGAAATACAGATGGCCCGTCACGGAACATCTGTATTTGGTGTTCCATCCCCCATACTCAAGGATAAGGAAGTTTCCTATTATCAGGCTCTTCCAACAAAAACACAAGCCAATGGTAAGTCAGTCAGTAAGCCTGACTTATCTGTCTCTGAGGCCATTAACATCATGTCAACTACAAAGAAGACTATTGTTCTTAAAACTCAGAGTAAGCCAATTACATGTACTG
The DNA here is from genome assembly GCA_039583875.1 of Platanthera guangdongensis. Taxonomy (NCBI): domain Eukaryota; kingdom Viridiplantae; phylum Streptophyta; class Magnoliopsida; order Asparagales; family Orchidaceae; genus Platanthera; species Platanthera guangdongensis. The sequence goes on from JBBWWR010000261.1 coordinate 101,197, forward strand.
GCAGACTAACTTGCAATCAAATTGTTGTTGAAAGAAATTGTTGGGTACATTGGACACAATGTAATTAATTTTAAGAAGACCTTTCAACTCAATGATATACACAAGTATGTATTTGATGTATGTTCCAGTTCATGTATACAGGTTGCCTATTTCATATTGATTGGACATGTGGTTCAAGTCATATTTACAGGTAGACTCAAAGAAGTTGACTAGAAAGTGAAGAAAATTATCCTAAAACAAAACCGTCCAGTAAATTCATCTTAGTCGACATCTAGCAACTTGCAATATAGAAAAATGGATAAGTGCAAAAGTGTTGACATGCTTCAACTGTGTTGACACCTTTGCCAGGGCAATATTGAGACAAGTCTGTTAACTCAACACTTTGAATAAAAAGTCAGCAGTGTCTAGACAAGTCAGCTAACTCGATACTTTGAAGGCTAAGTCAACTATGTCGAGACAAGTCAACTGTCTCGACACAATGAAGATTGAAGTGTAGACTTATACAAGTGTCGACACCGCCAGACTGAAAATTATACTAAGTAAAATAGTGTCGAGATAAATCAACTGTCTCAATACAATGAAGGATCAAATCAAGTATAAAATTATCGACACCGACAGATTGGAGTGTCGAGACAATTCAACTATCCCGATACAGTGAAGAAATAAAGCAAGCATTGAAGTGTTGACACCCGATAGATAGTTGTGTTAAGACCATTAATTTTTCTCGACATAGTGCATATTTGACAATGTCGACACAAATGACAATTGTGTCGAGACAAGTCAACTATCTCGACACTTTCAAGTTTAGATGAAAATTCTTCTAAGTAAAATTATGTCGAGACTGCTAAGATATCTCGACACCTTCTAAGAACAAGGGTTGAGACACTTTGGACATCTCGACACGTATATTTTTGAAGATGTGCAGAGTAAACACAGAAGTGTCAAGACAAGTCAGAACTGTCACATCAGCTACAGTAATGTGATATCTCAACAAAAACAATTTAAGAGAAAATTTGAAGTATGATGTCACATGCTGATGTCATCAATCAGAAACCAGTAATCCACAAAGGCTATAAATAGATGAGTTGTCTACACAAAAAGGAGTAATCAGACAAATCATTCTATTCTCTCATTTTATTTTGCTACGTTAGAGGAGGGCGATAATCCCGAGAAGAAGGAAGAAGATGATGGTCTTCAAGAAAATCTCCAGATTCTTTCATCAAGTTGATCTGAAGATTAAGGTGGATCTGATTTACAATTTCTTCAAGAAAATCAAGCCTATTTTCAAGAAGATTGCAGATCCAGAGAAAAATCTCTTCAGCCAGCTTATTCATCAAGATTTGTTTCTTTACAACTGAATTGAAGTATTTGGATTCATTCAGGTAAGTCAGATTACAGATTTATTTTCTGAATATATTTACCTCTTAATTTTGTAAGATCTCCTTGAGATTTGAGTGGGTAGGAGAGTTTATCTCTGAGTTGTAAGCCTATTTATAAAGGCTAAGATAGTTGATTTGAGTGGGATCACTGAGTTGTAAGCCTAATTTATAAAGGCTGAGGTAGGATTCTTGAGGGACTTGAGGTAGGATACTGGGAGAATCTCTGAGGTAGGACCAGTTGGACTGATTGTAGGCTTCTTAACAAAACTTAGCATGTAAGATCCTTGGATCTGAGTTGAAGATGAGGAGTTATAACCTTATCTTTCACATTGCTAATAAGGAAGAAGGGGGAAAATGGAAGTACCCTAGATATGGAAACCACTATAAATTCTGTGTGTGCTGTTATTTGCTTGTGATGTGTTCAGTAGACTACATGTGCAGTATTCTATGAATGATTGTGCTGTGATATTGTAAAGATTATTATTAAAGTATCTATTGAACATTTAAGTGACAGAATTGACATAGTATTCTAAAAGACACCTATTCACACACCCCCAGGTGATTATCTACTCATAGGATTATCGTTTAAGTGGTATCAGAGGGAGGCTATACAAGAAAGACCTAACAGTCCGAAAAAGATCCAAAGGAAAGTTGAAAAATATCAGATCTAATGGCTTCTAAATCTCACAGAGAACTCGGTTATATGAAACTGCCTATATGTTCTAAGGATAACTTTGTTATATGGAAGCAGAGAGTGAGATTGTTTATGGAGGCTTCAGATCCAAGAATCTATGTCACTGTACAAGGACCATATATTCCAATAAAGATATCAGTCGTAGATACAATTGTTCAAACTCCTAAGAAATTGTTTGAAATGATAAAGGATGAGGTGGTTCTTTCCACCATGGATAAAAGAGCTCAAAACATAATTATTAGTGCAATAGATAATTCCACTTTTCAGAATCTAGTACACTGTAAAACATCCAAGGAGATGTAGAACACTCTCATAAACTACATGGAAGATACAAAAGAAGTAAAAGATGACAGAAAGTTTCTACTAAATTAGCAGTATGAGGCATTCAGACAAGAAAAGACTGATTCTATAGAACTATGTTATGAAAAGTTATTTAGAATAGTAAATGACTTGAAGAATTATGGCAGAGAATTCTCAAATTATGAGTTTAATGATAAATTTTTGAGATCCCTAAATAAATAATGGGACATCAAGATTTGTGTTGTAAGAGAAATGAGGAATCTGAGAAACATGTTATCCCAAGACTTATATGGATGCAATTGTCACATGAGCTTCAGCTAAATTCTAGAAAAGCTGAAGCCGAATCTGTAAGAAGTTCAACTAAGACTAAATTTGTGTAAAATGGATTTGATCCCTAACAAAATAAAGTTATATTTGTATAATGAAAAATTAAGCTCTTATTTAATGAGAAAATTCATTGATCAAAATAAAATTGTTATTCAGGTACTTAAAAATTGAAGATATTGCTAAGAAAATAAAATTGTTTGTATAATAATAAAGTTTTTAAGATAATTGTTGAAGTTGGAGTAGAGACTAAAGAGTACTTATTTCCCTCCCACCTCTATTGTTCTCTCTATTGCTAGGCAACTGCTATAATCGAGCCTCATTAATTAATGCAATGAAATCATTCTATTTTGGCCTGTTTATGATTGACATAAGTATACCCCTGAGAATGAACTGCAGTAGGTCACAGGAAAATTTGGATAACTGCTGGAAGCACTTTTAAAGAGCAAGAAGCTTGTCAAAGAATAAGCTATAGAAATTGCATCACTAAAAGGTCTTATGTATCATCATAAGATGGATACTCAGAAGATTAGTCTTCAAAGTTCTAAGTTGGCAAATCTGACTAAAATCATTGATGAACAAATCGTATAGCTAAAATAAAAGATGCAACTATTCAGGAGTTAGAACTCAAACTCCTGAATGAGAAAAGACTAGTACGGCACTTTTCTAAACCCAAAATGGTGTTGCCTTTTATTGATACCTTCTCAGGAACACCTGGAAGTGTCTTAGGTATGTTAAACCCAAGAGAAAAAGAGGCAAAAAGCTGACAGGACAAAAGGGTCCTGTGATTCCACAACCTATGTTTCAGACTAAGGGAAAAGAAACCCAAAAGTCTAGAACAAGTTCATATGTGAGTAGGAAAGTTATTCCTAATGTGCCTGCTCAAAGGAGAACTATTGTAACTAAGAGACAAAACAACCTTTTTGATCCCGGTCAAAATACAACTGTCAAGTGTCACGACCAGTCTCAACAAGATCAGAGTGCGCTTCGGGCGGGTTGTGATGCCACAGGCATGCAGAGAAGAAACATGTCTGCTGAGGCGGAACCAGAAATTCTACAACTAGTTTTTAAATTAGATATTTTTGAAAAGAGTTTTTAAAAGATATTGATGCAGAAGCCATACATAAATACTTAAAAGTTGTTATGCATGCATTTCATTTATAAAAACGATGTCACAAGCAATGCTAAAATGAATGCAATTAGTAACAATTATGGAAAATGCATAAGTGAAATGAAGTAGTACAATGTTTCACCCTACAAGTTGTCCTTGATACAAGAGAAAATGTCTGTTAATAACTAGTACATGAGTAGAAAGAAAAATCCAACAGCAAAAGAAACAAAATACATAGAACCTGCTGATACATTTAAACAAATGAAACCTCCGAACAAGGTTGTATCTGAAAGAAGAAATAGCTCAGGAACCGGGCGGCGCAGTCACAAAACCTAAGGCAAATCCAAACAAAAGGAAAGTACCTCAGAACATGAATATACATGAAGATTCAAATTAATCTAATTGCACAAGAGTAAGCAGAGGAAACAAGAGCTTAGTGAACCAGTTTTTTACACGTAGCAATCTACTACCTGATAAGTAACCATGTTAAACAAGATGCTTTTAATCTAATGGCCTACTCCGGAGTTTAGCCTATCTGTAATACCATAAATGGAATCCATTGAAGGGTGAAGGTGTTGTCATTTGGTGTACAAGATTCTAGTGTTTGAATTGACGCAAGGCTTATCAACAACGGTGCTTGCAATGGTTGACTAATGGTTTCTGTTACCAGTTAGTCGGGAGCTTGACTCGACGCGTCACACCAAACCAACACTCTCCTTTTAATGTTCGCCTAAGATATTAGGCAAATTTCAAGGATTCATAAATAATTAGACGGTTCCCGGTTTATAAGAGGCTACTTCATAAACAAGGTGAAGTAAATTAGATCTCATGTTTGCAAGCGAGAGAGAGTCTCTACTTGCCTTAAGGTGATTTCGAAAGTGCTAGTGACAGCTAAGTGGCGCAGGTGAGGTTAAAGCTTGAGCTAAACCTGTTCGAGGTCAAAAATACATTCCAAATTGAATTAACAAGTTTCCTATGTCCGCACATGCGTTTAATAATAGCTCCACCCAAAAGGAAAGGGGTTTAGGAGTTTACCTCCATCGAAAGTGAGGGGAGAAGAGTCTACCGCGAGGGATCGGGAGTTTTGGCGGCATTTGGAAGCAAGAATCCCTAATTCGAAGAGGGCTTGGAGTGATTCCACCACCTAGACCCGAAGAGCGGCACCAGAAAACAAGTAAAACATCGAGGTTAGAAGGGTACACGACAACCCCAAGAGGGATCGACGTAAATGCATCAATTGGGGAGGGATAATTATTGTAACAAAATTCACGAATAGGGGTTTCAAAGGAATTTCTTACCCAAGGATACCAGATTGGGGCTCCAAAATCCACGAAGAGGTGTTTTGAGTGAAACCCTAGGAGATCTCTCACGAAATCCACCGGCCGGGATGAGGAGGAGCTCGGGTTGACGGAGAAGAACTCTGCCTTTGCTCTCACTGGCCGGAGGAGGAGAAGAGGAAGGGAAAAAGGGGTGTCCGTCCTCCTTGGAAGCAGCCGGACAAGAGAAGGTTGCTGCGGGAGTTGTCGGCCAAGGGAAGCGTCGGAGACGGCGGGGAAGCAAGAGGAAGGGGCGACGAGCCTGGAGGAGGGATTTTCCAGCTACGGGGAGGAGTCTCGGGGCGGCGGGAGGCGCTGGCGGCGGATCCGGGGCTGTCGGGGCGCGGAGACGGGAGCGGAGTCGGGGTCGTGGATTGCGGCTTGCTGGAAAATAGTGTTGGCTCGGGTTTATTTAAGGGAACGGGGGGGGGGGGGGGTATGTTTAGGTGTTTATAAGTCTTTTTTTATTATTATTATTATTATATTTATAATGAGGGTTGTTACATTCTCCCCTACTTAGGAAGTTTCGTCTCGAAACTTGCATGAGAACTCTCTGAATGAGACTAAACAATGAAGTTTCAGATGACATATACTTCAAACAGAAGTTCGCAGATTAACGCATGAAAGCTAACTATGAAAGATGTTGAAATAACGAGGAAGTAAGACTAAGAGACGTACCAAGATCAAGAGAAGAGTTGTGGATACTTGCTGCGCATATCAGATTCGAGTTCCCAGGTGTACTCCTCGGACTTGCCATGCGGCCAAAGTACCTTCACCATCGGAATGGTTCTCTTGTGAAGCTTGCGTTCTTGATATTCGACGATCTTCGAAGGCTCGATCGGATAAGACATATTGGCCTCAGGAATCACTGGAACTTCTTCAAGAACACGATTTGGATCGTGGATATATTTCCGAAGCTGTCTGACATGAAAGACATCATGAACACCGGCTAAAGAAGCTGGTAGCTCCAGACGGTAAGCAGATCCTCCAATACGTTCTGAGATGGAGTACGGTCCCACAAACCTCGGGCTGAGCTTATGATGGAGACCGAACTGTTTTACCCCAGGAGTAGGAGAAACCTTCAGGAACACTTGATCGCCCACAATGAACTCTAACGGACGGCGGTGCTGATTTGCATACTTTCTTTGTCTCTCAATGGCACGACTGAGCTGAAGACGAGTCTTCTTGGTGGCTTCTTCCATTTCTTGAAGTAACTCAGGGCCCAAAATCACCTTTTCGCCGACTTCCGACCAATAGAGCGGGGTCCTACAGCGACGCCCGTATAGTGCTCCGAAGGGGCCATCTTGAGGCTCTCTTGATAGCTGTTGTTGTAGGCAAATTCAACCAAGGGTAGATGTTCATCCCAAGCTCCCTTGTAGTCTAAGATATAACAACGCAGCATATCTTCAAGAATTTGATTAACTCTCTCAGTTTGCCCATCAGTCGTCAGATGGTAAGCAATGCTTAGGTTGAGATCAGTGCCCAAAGCTTGCTGAAATCCTTTCCAGAAGTGCGATACAAATCTCGAGTCATGATCAGAAATGATTCGCAGAGGAATACCATGGAGTCGGACAATCTCTGCAACATAGATCCGGACCATCTTCTCAGTGGAATGACCCTCCTTATACGGAATAAAATGAGCCACTTTAGTCAAGCGGTCCACAATAACCCAAATCGCATCATGTCCTCTCGGAGCGCGAGGCAATCCAGTGATGAAGTCCATAGAAACATCTTCCCACTTCCATTCAGGGATAGACAAAGGCTGCAAAAGACCACCAGGACGCTGACGCCGAGCTTTCACCTTCTGGCATGTAAGGCATCGAGAGATAAAACGAGCGATGTAATTTTTCATACCATGCCACCAAACGATCTGCTTCAAGTCATGATACATCTTGTTGTTGCCCGGATGTCCAGATGAGCGAGACTCATGCACTTCTCTACAGATACTATCAAGTAACTCAGGGACATCAGGAATGCAGAGTCGACCTTGGAAACAAAGAACATCATCAGAGATGGAGAAATCCGGAAGAGTCTCAAGCTCAACTTGGCGGTGAATGCGCTGAAGTGCGGGATCAGATGGCTGTAAATCCTTCACCTGCTCTACCCATAACGGATCAGAAATCCCCTCATGACCCTCGGGTGCGATGGATATGTCCATCCGGTCGAGGTCATCAATCAGGGCTGCAAGAATAGGTGACATGGGCGCACAAGCGGCAACATAAACCTGCCGACTCAATGCATCTGCCACTGAATTGGCCTTACCAGGAACATATGTGAGCTGCAAGTCTAGTCTGAAACAAACTAGAGCCAACGTCTCTGACGAAGATTGAGGTCTTTTGAACAAAAATGTACTTCAAACTCTGATGGTCGGTGTAAAAGTGGCACCTCACACCATAGAGATAATGACGTCACAGCTTCAAGGCAAACACCACTACAGCAAATTCCAGGTCATGGGTGGGATAGTTTTGCTCATGAATTTTCAACTGCCTCGACCCATATGCAATAACACAGTCATCCTGCATCAGAACGCAGCCCAAACCAACTCCAGAAGCATCAGTGTAGACTGAAAAGTCCAATCCATCTGACGGAAGAGCTAGCACTAGCGCGGAACATAGTCGCTGCTTCAACTCAGAAAAGGCGCGCTCGCACTGATCCGTCCACTCAAACCTCACGTGCTTTTGAGTTAGCTTGTCAGAGAGCGGCAAGGGAGGAGAAACCCTTGAAGAAGCGCCGGTAACACCAGCCAAACCAAGGAAACTGCGGATCTCGGTAGGAGTAGAAGGCGCTTCCAGTCCATCACTGCGGAGACTTTGGCGGGGTCAACAGATAGCCCATCCCCTGAAATGACATGCCACAAGAAGGCAACACGATCCAGCCAGAACTCGCACTTCGCCAGTTTGGCGTAGAGTTGATGCTGGCGTAGGGTGGATAGGACGAGTCTAAGGTGAACTGCATGATCTTCACGAGTTTTGGAGTAAACCAAAATATCATCTATGAAGACGATGACGAACTTATCAAGGAACTCACAGAATGCACGGTTCATCATATCCATGAAGCCAGATGGGGCATTAGTCAATCCAAAAGACATCACTAAGAATTCAAAATGTCCATACCGAGTTCGGAAGGCTGTCCTGGGGATGTCGGATTCCTTGATCTTTAATTGATGGTAACCCGTTCTAAGACCTATCTTGGAAAACACAGAACTGCCTTTGAGCTGATCAAAGAGGTCATCTACACGTGGGAGGGGGTACTTATTCTTGATGGTAACCTTATTCAGCTCCCGATAGTCGATACAAAGCCTTCGGGAACCATCTTTCTTTTTTACGAAGAGGATGGGGGACCCCAAGGAGACGAGCTGGGATGAATGTATCCACGCACAAGCATCTCATCCAATTGCAATCTGAGCTCTTCTAACTCGCGCGGTGTCATACGGTATGGAGCTTTAGATATGGGGCGCATTCCAGGCTCCACATCAATAGAGAACTCTACATCACGATCGGGAGGCATTCCAGGCAGCTCGGTGGGGAACACGTCGGGAAACTCAGAGGCAACCAGGATAGATTCAAGTTGCGGTATGACAGCATCCGAATATGAAGCATACACGAAACAAGCAGAGCAACCCTGACTAGAAGGCGAGCGGCACGCACAGCACGAATTACCTTCAGGTGGCTGCGGGTCTGAACATGAACACTGTAGTCCTCGCCGTCAATGCTGAGATTAACCCTCTTTGCTACACATTCCAGCTTAGCTTGATACGTGACCAACCAATTCATTCCAAGATCACGTCGAATTCCGACATTTCCAGAACTATGAGGTCGGCGAAAACTTGCAATTCTCCAAGCAAGATCGGGCAATTGAGAATGCCGCTGGTTGAGAGGTGCAGATGACCGGGTATAAAAACCTCGAAAGGGACCTCTAGTGTCGAAGTAGGCCAAATGTGAAGGTCCACGATGTGGCGAGCAATAAAAGAGTGGATGCACCGGAATCAAATAAGATTTGCATCCACTTATTCTGACCCTAAATCTTCCTAAAAAGGGAAAAAAAACATGGCGCATATCAGATTATTCGAGTCTAAGGCAGACCAGTTTATTTGCATGTAGAAAAATTAAAATTAAAATTCCACAAAACAAGTACCAGAGATGATGTCGACGAAGCGAGGCCTCGCCCTGAGTGATGACGTTCAGCACCGTCCTACCCCTGTCCTGATCTCGGGGATAACCTACAGTGGCTGAGCGGGAATCGGGCAGTCTAGCTTGAGGTGTCCACCTGCCCGCACTTGAAACAGGCTTCTGCCTATGAGGCAGTCCTTCAGCTGGTGGCCCGGCTTCTTGCAGTACGCACAGATAGTGGAGGTAGAGGCAAAGCGTCATCTGAGGCGGCGGAGCATGGATGTCCTTCTTTTGCTTTTCAGGAGAGAATGACAGACTTGGGCAACATGGCCCACCTTATGACAGAAGGCGCACACCTCCTTGGGCCCGGGACTTGCTCCTGAGATGGAGCACTCTGCGTTGAGGTCGGATGCTGCAGCATTGCTGGTGCCATGCTGGACTTTCTTGGAGGAACGATCAAGCTCAATGGCTTCAACCCTCAAGGCTGCTCCTACGGTCTCCGTGTAGGTGGTGGCGCCATGGGCTACCATATGCTGCTGGAAGTCATGTCGGAGTCCTTCCGAAACGGCTGATCCTTTGGCTTCATCTGGCATGAATTCCATAGCAAGGAGCGGATAGGAGGGGAACTCTCTCGCATACTCAGTCACTGTCTACCAAACTGCTGAAGGGACAGGAACTTCTTCGCTCACTTGTCCGCTCCACAGAAGAGAGGAAGTTTTCCATAAGAGCGTCCTTGAACTGTCCCCAAGTCAAGGTGGCAGAATCGGAGAGGCTGCGGCGCTGAAGCCACCAAGTGTAAGCATCTTTGGTCAGCTGATAGGCCGCAAGGAGAACCTTTTGGGCCTCGGGAACTGCAGCATACTCAAAGTGTTCTCCATCTGGGAGACCCATTTAGTGATCACAAAGTAATCTCCGTCGCCATTGTAGGTAGGCGGATTAGTCTCTTGAAAGCCAGAGTGTCTGCCATCGCTACAGGGGTGGTCGGACTTGGCACGAGCGGGGCCTCCATGGTGCCAGAGCAGACAAGCCGGTCCAGATCCAGGTGCAGGAGGGGTGATGGTAACAGCGACTCCAGTCATCCCTGCGCTGCCGAAAATAGAGGCTGGATCAGGAGTTTGGCGTTCCCGCTCCAGACGGGAGACACGCTCCAGAAGCTATCTCAAAAGCTGGGCAGTTTCATCTCTAGGGGCCTCCCTCGCGCAGGAGGAGTAGCTTTCTTTCGCTGCGAGCGCTTAGGAGCCATCTAAAATGAGCATAAAAGAATTGAGTAAGAGAAACAGTCAAGCTAAGCATAGTAGATCGAGATTATAAGTTCTAGCATTCTAACACCATTGGATACCTAAATCATGTAATAGTTAAACATTACAGTGGACAACTCTAGGTGAAAGCCATGCAAATGCAAATGCGATGATAGAATCGCGTGCGATAGAGTTATGATTGTGAAATCCATGTGTTCACAATCATCATCTCTTGCTCTTAGCTTAACACTTGTGCAATGAGTTATGGTATGCATGAAATGTAATTATGCCTACAATGCATTCCTAAAAAATTCATGAATGGAAACAATGTCATGTTAAGTGCTCATATCACTTAACATGTCATGCGCATTATGATTCTAATGTCACGCACTTGAAAAACATTAAACCGCTCATACAATTAATATTTGCAAGCGGTGTATATCCTAGTGGAAATTCATATGCATATAAACGTTCAGTTTGCCGTACTCCCTTAACATTTGCATGCATACTACTCATGCTTATGAGTGCGTGTGTGCGGTTTCAGCCTCGAACAAACAATAATGACAGGGTGAGTGAAATATGATCATGTACCTATATTACATAATAGAATTTTAAAATACTTGAAAATTTCAAAATAATTCATTTTTTTTTGAGACTAACCTCCTTCGACTGATACCAACTGTCACGACCCGTCTCAACAAGATCAGAGTGCGCTTCGGGCGGGTCGTGATGCCACAGGCATGCAGAGAAAGAAAAATGTCTGCTGAGGCGGAACCAGAAATTCTACAACTAGTTTTTAAATTAGATATTTTTGAAAAGAGTTTTTAAAAGATATTGATGCGGAAGTCATACATAAATAGTTAAAAGTTGTGTGCATGCATTTCATTTATAAAAACTATGTCACAAGCAATGCTAAAATGAATGCAATTAGTCACAATTGTGGAAAATGCATAAGTGAAATGAAGTAGTACAATGTTTCACCCTACAAGTTGTCCTTGATACAAGAGAAAATGTCTGATAATAACTAGTACATGAGTAGAAAGAAAAATCCAACAACAAAAGAAACAAAATACATAGAACCTGCTGATACATTTAAACAAATGAAACCTCCGAACAAGGCTGTATCTGAAAGAAGAAATAGCTCAGGAACCGGGCGGAGCATAAGTCACGAAACCTAAGGCAAATCCAAACAAAAGGAAAGTGCCTCAGAACATGAATATACATGAAGATTCAAATTAATCTAATTGCATAAGAGTAAGCCAGAGAAACAAGAGCTTAGTGAACGAGTTTTTTACACGTAGCAATCTACTACCTGACAAGTAACCATGTTAAACAAGATGCTTTAATCTAATGGCCTACTCCGGAGTTTAGCCTATCTGTAATACCATAAACGGAAAACATTGAAGGGTGAAGGTGTTGTCATTTGATGCACAAGATTCTAGTGTTTGAATTGACGCAAGGCTTATCAACAACAGTGCTTGCAATGGTTGACTAATGGTTTCTGTTACCAGTTAGTCGGGAGCTTGACTCGACGCGTCACACCAAACCACACTCTCCTTTCAATGTCGCCTAAGATATAGGCAAATTTCAAGGATTCATAAATAATTAGACGGTTCCCGTTTTATAAGAGGCTACTTCATAAACAAGGTGAAGTAAATTAGATCTCATGTTGCAAGCGAGAGAGAGTCTCTACTTGCCTTAAGGTGATTCGAAAGTGCTAGTGACAGCTAAGTGGCGCAGGCGAGTTTAAAGCTTGAGCTAAACCTGTTCGAGGTCAAAAAATACATTCCAAGTTGAATTAACAAGTTTCCTATGTCCGCACATGCGTTTAATAATAGATCCACACAAAAGGAGAAGGGGTTTAGGAGTTTACCTCCTCTAAAGTGAGGGGAGAGAAGAGTCTACCGCGATGGATCGGGAGTTTTGGCGGCGTTTGGAAGCAAGAATCCCTAATTCGGAGAGGGCTTGGAGTGATTCCACCAACTAGACCGAAGAGCGGCACCGGAAAACAAGTAAAACATCGAGGTTAGAAGGGTACACGACAACCCCAAGAGGGATCGACGTAAATGCATCAATTGTGGGAGGGATAATTATTGTAACAAAATTCACGAAGAGGGTTTCAAAGGAATTTCTTACCCAAGGAGACCAGATTGGGGCTCCAAAATCCACGAAGATGGGGTGAGCGAAACCCTAGGAGATCTTCACGAAATCCACCGGCCGGGACGAGGAGGACTCGGGTTGTCGGAGAAGAACTCTGCCTTTGCTCTCACTGCCGGAGGAGGAAGAGAGGAAGGAAAAAGGGGTGTCCGTCCTCCTGGAAGCAGCCGACCAAGAGAAGGTTGCTGCGGGAGTTGCCGGCCAAGGGAAGCGTCGGAGACGGCGGGGAAGCAAGAGGAAGGGCGCCCGAGCCTGGAGGAGGGATTTGCCGGCCACGGGGAGGAGTCTCGGGGCGGCAGGAGGCACTGGCGGCGGATTAGGGCTGTCGGGGGCGGAGGAGACGGGGAGCGGAGTCGGGGTCGTGGATTGCGGCTGCGGGAAAATAGTGTTGGCTCGGGTTTATTTTAGGGAACGAGGGGGGGGGGGGGTAGGTTTAGGTGTTTATAAGTCTTTTTTATTATATTATATTTATTATTATTATATATAATGAGGGTTGTTACATCAAGTTTGCGATTCATTGTTCTAAGGAATGTCAGACAAAGTTTTTATGTTCCTCCAAAGAGGAGGTACAACAGATATGATTGAATAGTTTTATTGTCAGAATCAGAAGTGATCATGGAACTGAATTTACAAATCGGAATATATGACAAAAATTTTGTGAAGGAACTTGGATATCAGAGGAGTTGTCCTCCCAAGAAACCAGCAAAATGGAATTTCATAAGAGACTAAATTAGGACTCTCATTAAAGATGGAAGAACTATGTTGAGTGATTTTCTCTGCTAGAAATTTTCCGGCGATGATAGATATAAAAACAAACATGTCATGTTCTTAAAGAGCTTCAATCAAACACAAACGTTGAATACGACTACCTTATGAACAATGAAGGGCAGAAAACCAAACTGGCCATTTTTCAGGAACCTTTGGATGCAGATGTTTTGTCCTAAATAATGAGAAAACATAAATAACTAAATTTGTTGAAATTCTTGAAAGCATATTTGTTGTGTGTATAAACCACAGTAAGGCTTATAGGTTCTACAACATGG